>JAKSZT010053846.1:1170165-1219203 GCA_026826555.1 Tolypeutes matacus
GAAGGTGGGTTTCTTGTAGACAGCATATAGATGGATCATATTTTCTTATCCATTCTGCCAATCTGTGTCTTTTGATTGGTGAATTTAATCCATTAGCATTCAGTGTTATTACTTGTAACGAATTTCTTACTTCAGTCATTTTTTCTTTTGGTTATTGTATGTCATATGTTTTTTTGTTTCTCTTTTTCAGTTTTCAGTTGTTTTAAAACTCTTCTCCAACTCTCTCTCCTTTGTTTTTTCCTTTCAACTTGTAGAGATTCCTTTAGTATTTCTTGAAGTGCTGGTTTATTCTTGACATACTCTCTTAATTGCTGTTTTTCTGTGAATATTTTGAACTCTCCATCATTTTTGAATGCCAGTTTTGCTGGATAGAGAATTCGTGGCTGGAGGGTTTTTTCTTTTAGTGTTTTGACTATGTCATACCACTGTCTTCTTGCCTCCATGGTTTCAGCTGAGAAATCAGCACTTAATCTTATTGTGTTTCCCTTGTATGTGATGGTTCTCTTTTCTCTTGCTGCCTTGAGTATTTTCTCTTTGTCTTGAGCATTGGACAATTTGAGAAGTATATGTCTTGGAGTTGGCCTGTTGGGATTTATACTATTTGGGGTGCGCTGTGCTTCCTGGATCTGCACATCCATCTCTCTCAATAGGGTTGGGAAGTTTTCAGCCATTATTTTCTTCAACACTCGTTCTGTTCCCTTTCCCTTCTCTTCTCCTTCTGGGATGCCCATAATGCGTATGTTTGTGTGTTTTGTGTTATCGGTTAATTCCCTGAGTCCGTGCTGGATTTTTTCTATCTTTTTGTCTATCTCTTCTACTATCTCTTTGATTTCAGCTGTATTATCTTCCATATCACTAATTCTTTCCTCTGCCTGTTCAAATCTGCTGTTATGTGAATCCAGTGTCTTTTTGATTTCTTGGATTGTGCCATTGTTCACCATCATATTCATTATCTTTTTAGGCATGTTTGAAATTTCTTCAGTATGTTCTCCCAGTGTCTTCTTTATATCCTTAATCTCTTCCTTCACTTCTTTAAGTTGGTCCATGATATTTGTTTGGATAGCTTTGATTAGTTGTTCGATGTTCTGCATCACTTCCTGGTTTTTATTTTGTTCATTGGACTCATCTATGTTTTCCTGTTTGTCAGAGTCATTTGTATTTTTTTTGTTGCCCTCTAGTCATCATATTATCTTGATGGGTTTGTTCAGTTGATTAGCTTTTCTCTATGATCTAGAATTTTATTTAGCTGGTGGTTCTGCGTGTGAGTTAAGTTTTCTCTTTGGCACTTTTTCTTCTTATTTTATTTCTTTGCTTCTTTCTATGTTCCCTTGAAGGCAAACGATTAGGGCCAGAGGAATCAAAAGATGTAAGGAAGGCAGAAGGATAATAGTAATATTGATAAAAGTTAGAAGAGGGGCCAAATGAGACTTAATGAGATGAATATTTAACTTGTGTAGGCAGTGTAGAGTAATAGGAAAAAAAGTGGAGTTCCTACAATGGACTGGGAAAACAAATGGAGGAATATATATATAGTGATTTAGAAGGCTAGAATTATGAGGAGGGAGAGAAATAGTAAAGAAAGGGCTGAAAGGAAAAAGTTAATACTTAAAAAAAAAAGAAGAAAACAAAATAGATGGAATAGAAATTGACACCCTTAAGTTGTGGGCCTATGAAAAAATGATGTATATAAGAGCCACAACAGAAAGCAGAAGGCAGAAAGATGAAAGAAGGATAAGCGATAGTTTGGAATACAAAATCAATATAGACAGCGAGTGGGAAATTACTGAAGAAGAAACACAGCAAAGAAGCGACAAGCTAGCAGCACCTAATTTAAAAAAAATGAAAGAAAAAAGAAAGAGGGGAGGAAAGAGAAAAGAAAAGCAAGAGACCAGAACTAAACAGAAAAACCAAAGATCCACACAGGCAAGCAGTTAAAAAGAGCTAAGGACGGTCACTGATTCCCCTAGGGTCCTTGGATCCTCTCTGCCTGCTTGTGTTTATCAATCAATTTCCCCGAAGGGTTCTGTATGCAGGTCCTGAAGCAGCTTTTAGCTATTAAACTAAATTAAAAAGAATTTATTTTTCATTCATTGAAGTGACCTTCTCACTTTTTTTTTTTTTAAGCGAAATACAGGACTCAAAATAATTCCTCCTCTAGACCAACCCCCTTACGGAAGGGACCCTGGCTGGGCTCGTGGAAATTAATCAAGCATGTCCCACTTCCTGGACTCCCCAGAGTAGCTGTAGCTCTGATATTAGTCAGTGCAGAGTGCTAAAGATGGCTGATTCTGCCCCTTCTGGAGCCAAGCCCCAGCATCACTGGGTTGATATGTAAATCAGTTTGACTGTGCAGATTTGCCTCTCCTCTCAGCCTGATGATGCTTCAGGTTGGCTTATCTGCTCCTCAGAGCTATGGGGCGGTCCACACAGCCAGATCGATGGCAAAAAAAAAAAAAAAAAAAAAAAAAAACCCCCCCCCGCCCCCCAACAAAACCCTTCCTCTTTTGGTGAGTATCCCCTCTTCCTGGCTCCGTGGCGGCCCGGGGCTTATCCCTGGGCAGCTAGGCAAATCAACTCTCTCCCCCGAACAGAATCTCCCCTCCCCTCCACTGGGTGCCGATTCGCTCCGGCTGTTCTGTTCACCCAAGGTCCAAGGGGCTCCAGGCAGCCAAATCCCCAGAAAATAAAACGTTCTCACCCCGCTCGCGGCTCCAACCGGCTGTTTTACTTTTTTTTCTCCCTAACCGCGGGGCTCAGCCGTCCGTGCCAGCCACCACCTGCAGGCTTAAAACTCACGAATCTCTACCGTTCCGTCCACGCCGTTGATCCGTGCAGATAGATGTCCCAAGCTTCTCATTCCACGCGTGCACAGCACAGAGCCCCAGGCAGGACCCCGTCCACAATCTGCCTTGCTCTGGGAGCTTGCAGTGTGTGCCCTCCTACACTAACGCCATCTTGGCCCCTCCTCCCTCTGTATCTAGTATCGGCATTTCAACTCTCTTTTGTTACTGTTTGCATGGAATATCTTTTTCTTTCTTTTCATTTCAACTTTGGATCTAAAGTGTATTTCTTGTTAGGTAGCATGTAGTTCAAATATGCTTTTTTATCCAGTCTGCCTTTAATTGGAGAGTTTAATGCATCTACATTTAATGAAATTACTGATAAGGAAGGTCTTCTGCCGTTTTGCTAATTTTGCTTTGTATATGTTTTATCTCTTTTTTTGTTCCTTAATTTCCTCCATTACTGCTTTCTTTGTGTTTAGATATTTTTCTAGTGTACCATTTAGAATCCCTTCTCATTTCTTTTGCTATATATATATATATATATATATATTTTTTTTTTTTTTTTTTGCTATATATTTTTAAGTTATTTTCTTAGTGGTTGTCGTGGGGATTTCAAATAACATCTTGATTTATAGCAATCTAGGTTGCATTAATACCAACTTAGTTTTAATATTACACAAATAATTTGCTCCTATATAGCTCCATTCTCCCTTTATGTTGTTATTGTCACCAAATACATCTTTATAAATCATGTGCCCATCAACATAAATTTATAATTAATCTTTTATGTAGTTTTCTTTTAAATCATATAGGAAGGAGGAGGAGTTGGAAACTGAAAATAGATTAACTGACTTATATTTCTGTAGTTAACTTTTACTGATGTTTATTTCTTTGTGTGGTTTTATGTTGTCCCTTCATTCAGTCTGAATGACTCTTTAAAGCACTTCTTTTAGGGCAGGTCAACTAGAGACAAACTCGTGTTTTTTTTACTTGGGAATGTCTTAATTTCACTTTCATTTTTGAAGCATAGTTTTTTCCTGTATAGATTCTTTGTTGATAGCTTTTTTTTTTTTTTTTTTTTTTTAATTTATAGAGTAATTTTAGGTTTACAGAAAAATCATACAGAAACTACAGATTTCCTGTATACCCCTCTCTCACACAGCATAGTTTTTTTTATTTGATCACTTGGATATGTTGTCCCACTGCCTACTAATGTGCATGGTTTCTGATGAGAAATCAGCTGTTAATACTATTGTGAATCCCTTTATGTTTTGTAAGTCACTTTTCTATTACTGCTTTCCGAATTCTGTCTTTTGATGTTTGATTATAATTTGCCTTGGTGTGTATCTCTTAGAGTTTATCCTACATAGTGTTTGTTGAGCTTCTTGCTTGTGTAGATTCATTCATTCATCAAATTTGGGAAATTTTTGGCCATTATTTTTTCAAGTATTATTTCTGCCCAGTTCATTCCTCTCCTCTTGGGGTTCTCATTTTACTTATGTTGGTATGCTTGTTGGTGTCCCACAGGCCTCTTACATGCTGTTTTTCTTTTTTCTTTCTGTTTCTCAGAGTGCATAATCTCAGTGGACTTAACTTTTCAGCTCCAAAATTTCTATTGGTTCCTTTTTATAATTTGTATCTCTTTATTGATATTATTTGGTAAGACATGGTTCTCATGGTTTCCTTTAGTTCTTTGTACATGGTTTCCTTGAGCTCATTGAACATATTTAAAATAGTTGGTTTTTAAAGTCTTTGTCTATTTAGTCTAATATTTCAGCTTCTTCTGGCACAATTTTTATTAATTCCTTTTTTTTTCTATGTATGCCTTGTAATTTCTTGTTGAAAACAGGACATTTTGAATATTATATAATGTGTCAACTAGAAATCATATTCTCCCTCTTCCCCAGTGTTGTTGCTTGTCATAAGTGTTTCTTGTTTAATGACTTCTAAACTATTTTTTTAGAAGTGTGTATTCTTTGTCACTTTGGCTTCTGAGGTCTCTCTTCCATTAGCTTCATAGTCAGCTAGTAATTCAGTAGAGAGTCCATTAAATGCTGAGATCCAGGCAGGTTTTTTTTTCCCCCTTGATTAAGCATTTTCCTGGTTTCTGTAAACTTTTGATTAGCTTCCAGAGTTCTGATAAAGTTGATTTTAACAGTTTGTCAGTTTATTTGCTGTTTTTGTGGAGGAAAGGGGTTTTGGTGTTCCCTGCTCTGCCATTTTCCTTGACATCATTCTAAGACTATTTTATTTTACTTTTAAGTCTTGTCATGATTGTTTTATTAACTTTTTTTCCCCCAGTTTAATTTCTTTTTGTTGAATTTGTTTGTCTTGCTCGTGGTGGTCCTCAAATATTTGGTAATTCTGGATGGAGAATTCATCTTTGCAGTTGAGGTGTCCAGCTATTTAACTGTCCCCTGATTCTTGTGCAGACTCTTTTGGAGCCTGGGGTTTAGGGGAGGGGAAAATCAGAGATTGGATTCATCAATGTTTAAGTGAAGATAAGAGGTGGATGAGAGGTACTTCTTGGCGTGCCTTGGTAGCTGTTCTTTTGGGCTTTGTAAGCCTCCCAGGCACTCCTCTCTCTGATTCAGGTACTATTAAAGTCAGAGACAAAAACTGGTATTGCCTGGTCCCGTAGATAGGAGGTGGGGGTTACATACAGGGGTCAGCTGGCCTGACTACTCTGGTTGTGATAGCCAACTAATCCACCTGTTGCTTTCCCCTGGACCCCCTCTTTATAAAATTTTCTGCTATCCCTGTTTATCCATTTGAAGCACCTTCGTGTTATTTTTGTGTTTGGAAATAGTGGTGTCTCTCTGGCTCATAGCTTTCTTTGGTTTGCTCCTGTGTGCTTACAGTCTTGGGATTTTACAGTTTCTGGTCCACTGAGAAATTCCCTTTGTTTCTAAGCATGGCTATATATCACTTAAAATAACACCTTAGTGCGACCCCATAGGTTTTTTAATATAGTATTTTCATTATGTTTTTTTTTTTTTTTTTAAGATTTATTTATTTACTTTATCCATTTACTTTATCCATTTTAACACCCCCCCCTTTCCCCATTTGCTGTTTTGTGTCCATTCGCTGGGCAATTCTCTGTGTCTGTTTCCTGCCATCTCTTCTCATCCTCCTCCTCCAGTCTTCACCAGGATTCGATCCTGGAGACCTCCGATGTAGGAGAGAGGTGTCCTGCCACCTGCGCCACCTCGGCTCCTGGCTTTGAGAGCTTTCGAAGCATCTCGTCTTGTCTCTCTCCTGTTACGTCATCATCTTGTTGCATGGCTCCCGGGACCTGGCGGCTCACTGGCACACAGAGCCTGGCAGCCCATGCGCCTTCTATATATATATATTTTTTATTTTACCGGGAGATCCCGGGGATCGAACCCAGGTCCCTCCATATGGCAGACGGATGCCCAACCATTTGAGCCACATCCGCCCCCCATTATGTTTTGGTTCTAAGTACTTTCTGATTCCAATTATTTCTTCTTTGTTTTTGTTTATGGCCAAGGTTTTTTTTTTTTTTTTCTTCCTATATTAGAATGGTTGTGGGTTTACAGAACAATCATGCATAACCCATTATTTCTTCTTTAATCCATGAATTATTTAGAAGTATGTTTTAAAATTACTTAATACAGGTATTTGGTTATCTTTATTTCTTGGTTTCTAACATAATTGCGTTGTGATCAGAGAGCATGGTGTTATGATGCTTTGAAATTTATTGAGGCTTGCTTTATGGCCTAGTGAGGGGTCAATTTTTGTAAATTTCTATGTATGCTTGAAACCAGTATGGTACCATATGTGATCTTTAGTGCAAGTTTATTTTATATTTATTTATTTAGTTATTTTTTATTTTTTCCATTTTAAAAACAATTTTTTGAAGTATATCATTCGTACATGAACATACATAAACAATAAGTGTGTAGTAAAAGTTGTGAACTTACAAAACAAACGTGAATAACATCATACAGGGCTCTCATACATTACCCCACCACAAATACCTTGAATTATTCTGAAACATTTGTAACAAATTATGAAACAGCATCATCAAAATATTACTACTAACTGTATTCCATGTCTTATGTTTGGTGTATTTTTCCCCAACCCACCCTATTTTTTTTGTTCATAAACCATATCATTTATCTAAAGTGTACGATCAATAACATTTGATATAATCACAGAGTTGTGCATTCATCACTTCATTAGAACATTTTCATTACTCAAAAAAACATTTCATTACTCAAAAAAACAACAAAAAACCACTATCATACCCATATGTTAGCACCACTAACTACAAATCCTGTGATGTGCTTTCACCATTTCTATTAATTTCCAAACATTTACAAATGACTTTTTACCAATTCTGCACAGATTAAACCTCAGCTCTCCATTCTCTAACCACATTCTCTTCTCTAGTGACTTATATTCCAGTTATTAAGTCTCTGAGTTTGCTCATTATATTTAGTTCACAATAGTGAAATCATACAATATTTGTCCTTTGTGCCTGACTTGTTTCACTCAACATAATGTCCTACAGATTTATCTGTGTTGTATGTGCTGCACAGCTTCATTTTTTCTTACAGCTGAATAATATTCCATCATGTGTATATACCACAGTTTGTTTATCCATTAGTGCAAGTTTTTAACTTGTACTAAACAGATCTTCTGTTCTCATGATTTTTTTTTTGTCCATTCACTCTTATCAATTACTAAGAGAATTGTGTTAAAATCTCCCACTGAATTGATGGATTTGTCTATTTCAACTTGTAATTTTGTCAGTTTTGTTTCACATTTACTTTGAAGGTATATTAGTGTTAGATACAAGTTTGATATATTGTTTCTTCTTGGTTAATTGTGCCTTTTATGAGTATGTAGTGACTATGGTAATGTATTTGACTTACAGTATTTTGTTTTATCTGATACTAATATATAGCTGTGGCAACCTTTTTTTTTTTGGCTGAGGTCGGGGGTTGGGGGAGGTTCTGGGGATTGAACCCAGGACCTCATACATGGAAAGCAGGTGTTCAACCACTGAGCTACATCTGCTCCCCCAGCCTTCTTTTGATATATCTTTTTCCATCATTGTACTTTGAATTCATGTATCTTTATTCTTGTGTTTTGTAAATAGTATGTAGCAAGATTTTTAAAAAAAAGTTGACAATCTTTGTCTCTAACTGGAGGATTAAATTCATTTTTCTAAAAACTTTATTTTGAAATAGTTTCAAACTTACAGGACAATTACAAAAATAATGCAAACCCCACACAGAGAACTCCAACATTCTCTGTTTTCCCAGATCCACCAATATTAACATTTTGCCACATTTTCCATGTCATTCTACATGTCCATGTATCAGTCCATCTGTCTATTTCTCTTGTCTGCCTTTCTCTTTCTCAATACATTTTCTGAACACTTGAGTTTAGGTTGTATACATCATACTCCTTGAACATTTAATGCTGCATGTACATTTCGTAAGAAAAGGATATTCCCCTTGAGTGAGTTATCAAGGTCAGTAAATTTAATGTTGATATAAAGATTACAGCCCATTTTTTGTTATGTCTCAATAATGTCTTTTTGAGCTTTTTCTCCTTCTCTATTAGATTCTATCCAGCATCATGAATTAATGCTTTTAATTCTCATTATCTCTTTAGTTGCTCCTCCATTTTATTCCCCCTAAATTGTGGGCACATATATACAATATAAACTTTCCCATCCCACCTACTCCCAAGCATACCATTCGGTGGGACTAATCACATTCACAGTGTTGCGGTACTCTTTCCACCTTCCAGTACTAAAATTTTCCCACTTCCCCCAATCACCCTACACCCATTATGCCCCTTAATTCCCCATCCCTGGCAACCTTTACTCTAATTTCTGTCTCTTTGAGGTTGCATATTCTCTGATATTTTCTTTTTGCTTATCATAGGGTTTAAATTTACCATATCTATTATCCTAAATCTGTAAAAATCTTGTTTGTTTTGATACCACTTAACTTCGATAGTATACACAAACTATGTCCCTATCCCCTCTACCCCCACACCTTTATGTAATTTTAGTACAAATTGTTTATACATTGAGTCCAAAACCACTGATTTATCATTCCATTTTATGCATGTGTCTTTTAGATCCTGTAGGAAGTAAAAAGTGGAGTCAAAACCAAAAATGCATTATGCTGTCATGTATTATCTATCCATGCCATTACCTGTACCAGAGGTTTTTATTACTTCATGTGGCTTTGATCTATTGTCTATTGTCTTTTTCTTTCAATCTGCAGTGTACTCTTTAGCATCTCTTATAGGGCTGGCCTAGTGGTGGTGAACTCCCTCAGCTTTTGTTTATCTGGGAATGTCTTAATCCCTTCGTTTTTGAAAGATAGATTTACCATATTTAGAATTCTTGGTTGGTAATTTTTTGCTTTCAGCACCTTAAATATGCCATCCCTCTGCCTTCTTGCCTCCATGTTTTGATGAGAAATTAGCACTTAATCATATTGAGGCTCCCTTATATGTGACATGCTGTTTCCCTCTTGTGGCTTTTAGAGTTTTCTCTTTTATGTTTGGCATTTGGTAATTTGATTATAATATGTCATAGTTTGGATCAATTTGGGTTTGTCTTTGGAGTTTGTTGAGGGTCTTGGATGTGAACATTCAGGTCTTCCATTAAATCTTAGTTTTCTGCCATTATTTCCTTGAATATTTCCTCTGCCCCTTTCTCCCTCTCTCCTCCATGTGGGACTCCCATAGTGCATATATTGGTACGCTCGATGGTATCCTAGATCAGGCTCTGATCACTTTTCTTTATTCTTTCTTTTTTCTTCTCCTCAGACTGGATGAAATTATCTTTTCTTCAGGTTCACCGATTCTTTCTTCTGCCAGTCCAATCTGCTTTTGAACCCCTCTGTGGGATTTTTAATTTCTGTTACTGTAGTATTCAGCTTTATTTGGTTCCTTTTCACAGTTTCTAGCTCTTTGGTGATATTCTCTTTCTGTTCATCTATTGTTTTCCTGATTTTCTTTGTCCAGATTTCCTTTAGTTCTTCGAGCATTTTTAGGGCTTTATTTTTTTTGACAATTGCAGGCAGAAAGTTTATTGGGAAGGTCTCCCAACGGAGGGGGTCTGAAGAGAGACTTCAGCCCCAGGGCTACTTTTTAAAAGTCTTTGGTATATACTAAGTCTTGTCCTCCTTATTGATGGTTTCTAATGATTTAATCTTCTTTGCTGAGACTATCATTTCCTGTTTGTATGTTTTGTAATCTTTTGTTGAAAGATTGATATTTTCAAATTTTTATGTATTTCTGGAATTTAGTTTCTGAGGCATCTGTTCTTTTGTATCCAGCTAGTGTTATGTCAGAGCTTTCCTTGAATTTCTTAATAAAAATTTAAAAAAGAAAACACCTTTGCAGATTGATTTGTGTGGGTGCTCTCCTTTGGATCTTATCTATACAGTGAGTTTAGAGAATAGCTCAAGGCCAAAGTAGAGGGGCCTCCCTGATGCTTTCTGTGCATGCATCTTGCCTTGGGCTTCTGTGGGTGGGCCTAGAAAGTCCCTTGTTACATGAATACAAATGGTCACCTCTTCCCTAGTCCCTCATGTGCCTGGCCAGCAGTCCCTTGCCACTCTGTGGCAGTCATGACTTAACTGCCCTCCCACAGCATTTATAGGAGAGCTCTTTGAGCTGCCTTAAATGCAGGGCAGGTTCTGAGATGGTGAGCCTGTGATCAGTGACCTGGATCAATCCCATAGGCCACCACCAGACAGATTGGACCAGATATACGTTCTCCCAGTATGTGCACAATGATTGCTCTACCTTCTCTGGAATCAGGACCAGGAATCTGCCCTGGTAGTGCAGGCTGGCTCTGCACTGAGCTGGTAAGGAGGGGGGGGGGTGCGGAGAGGCCAGCCAGGGCGCCTTGAGATCCTCCTGCTTTTAAATTACCTTTTTCTTGATTCAGCATTTGCCCCGTTATTGCTATTTTTAAAAACTTTTCTGGAGCTTTGAGAAAGATGTTTGTGCCATTTCTTGCTGGTTGTTCAAAGCTTCTGTGGGGGCATGGTACCCTTGAAGCTTCTCACTCCACCATCTTGATCAGGTTTGAGGCTTGTCAGCCTTAAATTCATTTTATATTAACTGTGACTATTTATATGTTTGGAATCATTTTCTACCATATCTTGTATTTTTGTATTGTATTTTCAGTTTCTATATTTTTCTTTTTTTCTTGTTATTACCTTCTTTTTTTACTGCTTGATTTGGTTATTGAGTTTATAACCTCCATTCCCTTATTATTTTTTTAAAATACTATCATGGAAGTTTTGCAGTCGTCTTCTTTTCTTTAAAGTTCATTGTAATGTGCCCTGGTGTGAATTTCCTTTCATTTAAGTTGCTTGATATTTCATTGGGCCCACTGAATCTGAGGAATTATCTTTCATCAATTCTTGAAAATTCTTTGTTTTTACTTCATTGAATATTGGATCTCCCCAGTTCTCACTGTTTTCTCCTCATGGATTTCTGATTACATATATTTGGAATCTTCTCACTTTATTTTTCATGTTTTAACCTGTATTAGTCAGCCAAAGGGGTGCTGATGCAAAGTTCCAGAAATCTGTTGGTTTTTATAAAGGGTATTTATTTGGGGTAGAAGCTTACAGTCACAAGGCCCTAAAGAGTCCAATTCAAGGTACCATAAGAGGTACTTTCTCACCCAAAGTCATTGGCCACATGTGACGCAAGATGGTGGGCGTGTCTGTGAGGGTTCAGCCTTCTATCTTCCTCTTAAGACTCTGTGGTCCCAGCTTCTTCCAGTCTCAGCTGTAGGCTGGCATAAGCCTCATGTCTCTTCCTGGGGTTCATTTCTTTCCAGGCTCATCTGCTCTGGTCTCTTCACAAGGTCAGCTGTAACTATTAGGCTCATCTGTCTTCCCGGGCCGCAGGATCCTCTGTGTATCTTCTCTGTGTATCTCTTCTGTGTGTTATTGATTGAACATCCATTCATATAGCCTACCGGAGGGGTGGGGACTCAACCTGAGTCATGCCTTATTGACATGGTTGAATCAAAACCCTGATCTTAATGTAATTTAATAAAAAGCATCTCACCTGAATCTAATACAGTCAAAGGGTATCATGCCCAGAGGAACAGACCAGCTTACAAACATAATCAACATCTTTTTGGAATTCATAAATAATATCAAACTGCCACATAACCTCTCATCTTCTTTTTTTTTTTTTTTAAAGATTTTATTTATTTATTCATTTATCCCCCCCTGGCTGCTTGTGCTCGCTGGGTCAGCTAACCACGCCGTGCGGGCGGGCTTGCCTTCACCAGGAGGCCCCGGGAACCGAACCCAGGGCCTCCCATATGGTAAACGGGAGCCCTACTGATTGAGCCACAGCCGCTTCCCTCTCATCTTCTTTTGCTCTGTGCTTTGTTATAGGTAATTCCTTGCCATCTAATTCTCTTCAGCTATATCTTAACCTGCTTTTAAGTACCTATTGACTTCTTAATTTTAAAAGGTTTTTAATTTCTAGAATTCTGTTTGGTTCCTTTTCAGTTTTGTCCATTTTCTTGTTCCTTTGTCATACTTTCAATTTATCTCTTATTTCTTAACATGTATTAAATGTGTTTATTTTATATTCTGTATCTTAAAATTCCAAAATCCACAGTCTTTGTTGGTTCGATTCTGTGATTTGTTATTTTTGCTGACTTGGTTATGGTGGTTTGTATGCACTTGTGTTTATTGTTTATTTTATTTTCTTCTTGTTTTTTAATTTAAAAACTTATTTTGGAACAGTTTTAAATTTACAGAAAAGCTACAAAGTTAGTACAGAGATTTCCTGTACATCCTTCACCCAGCTTCACCTAATGTTAAAATATTACATAGGAATGGTCCATTTGTCAAGACTAAAATTAATTTTGTTACAAATCTGTTACTCAGGTTTTACTAATTTTTCCACTAATGTCCTTTTTCTCTTCCAGGATCCAGTCCAGAATACCTTGATTTAGTGTTCAATGATTTTTTTTATTGTGTATTCTAATTTCCTGAAATTTTATTTGTGGGAACATTTGAGGTCTGGCCTTAAAATGAATTCTTCTGGAGAGATTTGTGTTTGTTTCTGCCATAAAAAGGCATTATATAGCTGAGACTTCCTTAAATTTTAGAATTTTTTTGTTTGTTCATTTTTTAATCATTATAAGTTCATCTTAGGGCTTTGTACCACATAAGTAGTATGATTTTCAGTCCCAAGTTCAGGCTTTTGATTAGGAATTTCAGGTTGACTTTTCTTTTCTATTTAGAACTGAGGTTTGGGACAAGCAAGTTTCCTTCTCTAGGGCAGTTTTCATTTTAAAAAATCTTGCATTCATTTGGGGAGTGTAATAGTCAGCCAAAGGGGTGCTGATCCAAAGTACCAGAAATCTGTTGACTTTTATAAAGGGTATTTATTTAGGGTAGAAGCTTATAGTTACCAGACCATAAAGCATAAGTTACTTCCCTCACCAAAGTGTGTTGCCCCGTGTTGGAGCAAGATGGCTGCTGACGCCTGCAAGGGTTCAGGCTTCCTCTTCCTCTTAAGGCTCTGTGGCCCCAGCTTCTTCCAATATCATCTGTAGGCTGAGATAAGTCTTGTCTCTCTCCAGGTTCAGCTGCCTCTGGTCTATCCACAAAGCCACCTGTAGACTATCAGGCTAATAGCTTGTCTCTCTTCCCGGGGCCCTTGCCGTGTCTAATGAAGCTTCTCTGTTTCTCCTCCTCTGCGTGTTTACTTCCCAGGGCTCCAATATCAAAAACTCCAACTAACTCCTCTGCTCTGCAGTTTTTTCTGTGAGTCCCTGCCCACCAACGGGACTGGGACGCAGTATCCTGCTGATGTGGCCCAATCAAAGCCTTAATCATTATTTAATCAAGCAAAAGTGAAACCTCTGAATCCAGTACAATCTGATATGCCCAGAGGAACAGAGCAGTCCACAAACATAATCCAATGTCTATTTTTGGAATTCACAAATAATACCAAACTGCTACAGGGAGTATATCAGTTGTGGGGTGGCATGTCTTTGATCTGACCTCCCACCCTAAGTGGCCCCCGTTTTGTTTCCTATCTCCTTCTCAGGGTCTGTTAAATTCAGGCTCTAAGCCAGTGGTTGGCAAACTATGGCCAGGAGGCCAATTCTGGCTCAGTTCCCATTTTTATATGCTACTAGTTAAGAATGATTTTTACCATTTTTAAAGGGTTGTGAAAAAAAAAAAATGTGACAGAGCAGTATTGTGGCCCACAAAGCATAAAATATTTACTGTTTGGTCCTTTACAGAAAAGTTTGCTGCTCTAATATACCAGTAATTAGTAGATACCATTTTCTTTAGCATTTCTGTCCACTGGTAGATTAGCACTTTCCTATTCTGGCCCCTTACTATGCTATCTTTTAAATGCTATGCATTAAAAAATAGTTTTTCTATGTAAAACATAATTTTCAGCATGTTGTATTGGGATGGGAGTCAATCTTTTATTTTCATGTAAAGTAATCAGTGTTTTTCTTTGTTTTGTTTATGGCTTCTGAATTAGTAAGGCCTCCTATTTTAATCTCAAGAAAAAATCTTGGTTTATAGTACTTTTTGCTGATCATCTGGATATGAATAATCTTTTAGTCATCCTTTTTTTAAAATTTTACTGAGAAAGGTAATAGCTAATCCAGCCTTGAGTTTTATAACTTTTTGTTAAGTACATTATAAATTAGATTTCTGCAACTCAAAAATATGGTGAAAATTTATTTTCTAATCAGTAGTATAGGAGCGTTCCCTTTTGACTAAGTTTAAGCCTGTATATTGAGTATGATCATTTAAAAAAAAGTTTTTACATTTTTGGTACCAGAAAGATCTCATTAGTTCTTCGCCTTCTTTTAAAAGTCATTAAGATTGTTGGATGAAGAAGAAGCAACTGATAATGATTTAAGAACAAAATTCAAGGAACGCTGGCAAAGGACACCATCCAATGAACTCTACAAGCCTTTGAGAGCAGGTAAAAATTTTCATGAAGTGATTATCACTTGAATAAATTCCCAAGGTAGATCCACATTTTTTTTTATTAAATTAGGCTCAGTTGTAAACTTGTTTTTGCTGAAACTGTAATATTATGAAGACCCAGCTGTTTTTCCACACTTTAATGTTCTTTAAGATAAAAAAGTAACAAAAGTAATCCAAGTTCTTTGTAAGAAGTTCACATTCTTCCTTTCATATTCTAAGCCCTATGCAGGTTTTTAAAACACAAATGAGATCAAATTATATGTATGGCTTTGTAAATTTTGAATCCTATATGGTGAAAGATGAATTTTAACAATTACTTTGAAGCCAAATTTATTCTTTTATAAGACCTTGATTATTAAATTTTTTTGCTTAAGATAAAGGTTGCCTGCATGATGGCAGTAGACTTGTTTTATATAAATTTCTGAAAGGAATTAATACTATTGAGATTTGTTTAAAAATATATATCTTCTGTTCGTTTAAGTAAACTTAAAGCATTAGAAAGTATTCTTAGAGAAATACTTTCAAAATAAATTGTAATAGTTTTTGGAGTGAATGAGTTTCTGTATTCCTAAGTTGTAGGAGGAGATTAGACTAATGTATTACTTTTATTTGGTGGATAGTAACTACCAAATATATTTTAAGGTGTAATTGTACTTTTAATTTTGGAAATGATGAAGTACAAAGACTAACAGGAACTGTTTTTTTTTTCCCCTCTTGTGAATTGGGGCCTGTAGAAAGGAGTTGTGAATACAGTTGAGGCCAGAATGAAAAGTACAACCAATTCATGAATGTTACTGTTAGAGTCAGTGCTGTGCTCTGTAAACTTTTTTTTACCCCTAGAGGGAGCCAACTTCAGAACAGTTTTGGACAAGGCGGTACAAGCAGATGGACGAGTCAAAGAACGTTACCAGTCTCACCGTGATACCATTGCACTTCTGTGTAAGCCAGAGCCTGAGCTCAATGCTACCATCCCTTCTGCTAACCCAGCCAAGACCATGCAGGGCAGTGAGGTGAGAAGATACATGCTGGTGTGGGTGGCCGTCTGCTTAGGAAAACGGTTCAAGCTGTTACATACAATGAATTGCCAATTTCTTATCTTTTTAAAATTGCAGATGTAATTTGGGGTTGTTTTATTTAAAGCATTATTATATACACTGTATAATAGATAAGGAAACTAACAAAATTACTGTCTTGGAATAGTAACAATTTCCATTTATTGAATGTGTTCTAAGAGCTGGGTACTAAATTCTAGGCACTCTGTATGGTCACAGTATTCAATTCAGATTTTTAAAAAGTGAGAGATGCTTGGGAGTATGGAAACTTCCCTGTAGTGGCATGATTGGGGTTTTTTGTTTTTTTTTTTTAATTTGTTTTTTTCCTTTTTGTGATTGGGTTTTGACTAGAAACTCTTCTGACTACAAACAAATTCTTTATTTCTTATACCACACTGCTTTCTGGCCTATTTTACCAGGACTACCTCTGAAGGAAAATTAATAAGATGTGCATATTAAAAAATGGACAATATTATCATGGTATTTCTAATGGAGATAGGCAGGAGAAAATCAGTAGTGGGATATCTGATTTGGAAAGTCCTAAAAGAGGAAAGTACAAGTCTTAGTTAGTGGGCAGTTACTTTGAAGTAGGGTAATAGATAGTAGGATAAGTTGGAGGCTCTGAAGTGCACAAGAAAATAAATGAAAGGGCCAGAAATATTGCAGAAAGCTTCTTGAAAAAGGTGAATTTCCTGGGACAGTAGGTCCCAAAAGTTACCAATGTTATTCTTCATTTGTGTTTCCACAGAAGCATTTCATATATTTATTCCGCCAGCACTTATTGGATATCCATTTTGTGTAACACACTATACTAAGTGCTTTGAAAAATTAACAAATGAATCGTACACTGCCTTTACCCTCAATTCATGGTCCAGTATGAAAGAAACAGTAGAAATGTATAAGAATAACTATAATACAGGGTAGAAATTCAAAAGTGCCACAGGGAAAGTATAGAAAATATGCTCTGGGTTTAAATGAGGAAGCATTTCCTTCTTCCAGCATTTGGAGCTCTCAGGAGGCTTCTTAAGAAACTGGTACACTTTGAAAACAGTAGACAGAAAAGATGAACACGTATAGGATCCGGAAGGGATTGAGTGAGTGGGTGTGTTCAGAGAAGTTACCATAGGTGGGAGTATGGCTGGTCAGTGGAAACTAGCCACAGGTGCGGGGCAGCTCCCAGAGAGAAGAGACTGGATCATTGAATGTGCGTAGAACCTGATTCTAAAGAGGGATGGGGCAAGGAATAACGATTAGATGCTGTTGAGCAAATAGGATAGAAAAAGAAGATAGAATTTGTAAAGAACAGAGACTTCAGACCCTCAGAAAAGCAGCAAATTCTGTCTACCTCCCTCCTCCTGAAAAAAATTTCATATTCCCTCTTTTTTCTTATTGGCATCTTGTACATGACACAGAACTTACATGACCTTTGTCCTTTGATCATATGCTTTCAATAGGAATGCAAAAATGGTTTGTGGTAAGCAAAATCAGAATTATAGCGTGCACCGATTAGTTGATATTTTATTCATTTGAATAATAGCTGTTTTTTGTTAATCCATAGTTGTATTTCTTCGGTGGGGGGGTGGGGTGGAGGCAAGGGGACCTTCATAGCCATTATGAAGTTATTTTACTGAAGTTAGATTTTCTTGACAGAGACAACCAAAAATTCTTCAGTGCTGTATATATTCATTCATCATGTGTCTTTATCAACTAAGGCAAACATTATATTTTTATCAAACATATCAGACAGTTGTTGTAGCAGTTGATAACATATTTTAGGCAGAGTTTTTATGGTAAAAACTCAGGCATTTGAATTGCTGATTATTAAAGCGATACAAAGTACACATTTTATTAAAAGGTTGAAAGCTTGATGATAGAGCTGTTTTTTTCAGTTATCTTATTGTGAAGAGGCCTACTCTCTAGTTGTTTATCTTCGGTTTAATTAGGTATCTGGTTTTAGATGTTGAGAAGCACAGCAAAAAATTTTGCAGACTAATTACAATTTGTGTTCAGAGATCCTTATATTACATACTTAGGACCACTACTTTGCTCAGCTGGTCAAACCTTAGACCTCTTGTAGGACTAAGTATGCCCAAAGGAAGGGATACATTTTTCTTTGCACAAAGATGATGTCCACTTGTGCTCACAGTGTTGCATCTGCCTGGGGTGGCAGAGGGGTGCCTTTGAAAGAAGTCTTCAGCTCAGATGTAGTGCGTAAAGTAGCATTGTTTAAAGCTCTCAAAGGGCCTTTTTTTCTCATTCACACAAAGGTACCTTATAGACCAGTGGAGAATCTGCAAACACTGCTTTACTCTTGGTTTTTCACAGGACTTACTAAATGGCACTTACTAAATGACTATTTGGCCCCTTATCACTGATGAGAAAACTAACTACCATAGAAGTTAGGAGGTTAGCTCTTCTTCATAAATAGAGCTGGTACTAAAACTCATGGCTCTTGAATCCTGATGGATCCAACATCACTCTGCTGCCCTGTGTCTTGTTAAGTCTCATGGAAGAGACAGTTATATCCCTGTGAGCTATGTCAGTCTCTTCATTTTACTTATAAGCTAACTTGGGGTATTTTTTCCAAAATTTTGGCTCATTATTTGATGAGGTCATATAATTGCCATAGTATGTAGAGGGAGCTCATGGTATTACAGTGTTTTTGACTCTCAGTTTTGTTTATTATACTATTTTTGTTAACCCTTTTGCAAAAATTTTCTCTCTCAGTTTTATTTTACTTGGTTAAAATGCTCCCCCTCCCCTTTAACTAGCTTTTATTGAGTATAACTTAGAGAGAGATACAATGACATTTCTTATTTTTCTAATAGCAAAATAACCTTCACGTAATGTAAAGTCTTAAAGTCATAGTTGAGGCCAAGCCTCTTTAATTCATAATGTACTCGAAGTATATGGTTAAACTATAAAATCTAACTGCCATTTAATAATACTGATTGAACACTTATCCTGTTTTAGAAATTATGTAGTATACTTTGTATAGACTACCTTAGTCTTCACAACAGTCCTGTGAGATGGGTATTATCATTATTCCCTTTTTTTTTTTTCAGATGAAAAAATTGAGCAGTTTTCTAGGTAGCAAACTGTCCATGGTTACACAATAAGTAACTCCATTAGGCCCATAAGGGAGTTTATAGTCAAAGATGAATTTGTTTTGATAGACAATTAGGTTGTTTCTCTATTCAATTTTTTATTTAATTTTGTTCTTTGAATATGTAAAAAATGTTAATGACTGAAAAGTTACACTCAGAGAACTCATATCATTATCCTTCCACCCATTTTCTCTCCAGTGTCTCTTTCTGGAAATATAGCATACTATATGCTTTTGCAGCTTTTTCCCCCTTCCATTTAGCAATATATCCTGGAAGTCACTTGGAAGCAAGATTTTTATCTGTATCATCTAACACCACATTTTACTAAGTCCCTTAATCAGACTTTGCCATGTTTCATCCGCATAGTATTTTTTCTCCTCTCCCTTACTCTTAGAGTGTATGGATTGATGTTTCATATTTCTCTCCACTGCCCACATCCTCATTTTCATTTTTTTAAATAGCCACTGAATGAAAAGATTAGTACACTTAGTAGATAAGGTTGGTTTTTGGGTGATAAACAGAGGCCCAAAGGAAGATCATCTAAATTTAGAAGTTGTCTTGGGGTTTTTGTCTTTGGTCTCCACAAAGGAAGGTTACTCTGGATGTTTTTGTCAATTTGCTAACGAGGCCTGTGGAATGAAGAGTGGGATGGGAATTCTTAGAAATAGGCAGTCGGTGATGAGATCCATTGGACTTGGAAATGATACTGATAAGAAGAAAGATGGGGTGGAGAATGGTGTCCATGGACATCATCCCCATCTGCCTTCATCTTCATCCAGCTGCTTTTCCATGACTACTCTGGGGACCAGCCGAACAGGGGATTGGGGTTAGTGCTCTCCCTAGTAGTCCTAGCAAAATGTGAAGAGATACAGATGAAAGGTACAGCTTGTCAGTGGCGTTAGAAGGCACGTGATCATGTTTTATATAAAGGTATTTATGAGTCATGTGGATGTAAGTCAGAGACTACTTGAATTGAATCAAAGAGGTAAAACTTACTGATAAGTTTTTGTAGGAAGAGAAAGCATCATCTCTCTGACCCTGGATGAATCTTTGTACATTATTGTCCTCTTTAATTTTGGTTCTGTTGTTTTGGTAGTTAAAATAAAGTGTCTTTCTCACTAATTAGGTTGTAAATGTCTTAAAATCCTTATTGACAAATCTTGATGAAGTAAAGAAGGAAAGAGAGAGTCTGGAGAATGAAATGAAATCAGTGAATTTTGACATGACAAGCAAGTTTTTGACCGCTTTGGCTCAAGATGGTGTGATAAATGAAGAAGCTCTTTCTGTTGCTGAACTGGATCGGATCTATGGAGGTCTTACAACTAAAGTCCAAGAATCTCTTAAGAAACAGGAGGGCCTTCTTAAAAACATTCAGGTGAGATTCATATGCCTCAATAAGATTTATATTTAAGGAAATTACAGAAAGGGTAAGCCTGGACGAATCCTTTGTCTGTTTAGTAAAATGAAGTGGGAGAATCTATTAACAGTTAAGAGTGAAACATGATACACCTTTATTTTGCACAATTTAAAAATCTATGAAAGAAAGCCTCATTCTGTGGCTAAAATGTAGCGTGTCGTTTAGAAATACTTGATGCTTCAGTTTTTTGCATTGTTCAAATTTTTATAAGCTTTGTGTTTTTGTGTTTTTTGTCATGGTGGAGGGGGTCAAAAATAATTCAAATTAATTTTGACACTGTAATTATGTGGCTAGCACACATAAACTTTAGTCATTTTTTTGAAAATAATGCATAGCTAAATATGCTTAGATGTTTGAAGTTAGTCGTTATTTGTACTTAAAAACAAGTAGTGGAAGAAAACTTTATTAGGTAATGTGCAGAATTAGAGATTTTGTTTCTACTACTCAGTATTTTATCTATATGTAATAGGAAACTATTTTAAAAAACTTTGAAAAAGTTTTCATCGAATTGTTTTTCCAAGTGTATGATTAATAGAAATCTGTAATCATTATTGGTTATGTGTGACACCCACTGAATTTTTGATATTTTTTACTCTATGGAAAGGGTTAAAGCAATGTACTCCCCTACAAGAAATATATGTGGATTTCCAGTAATTCCTGTGTATAATCATATATGATTTTCATAGTAGGAAAAGTTATATCAATAAAAATGTTATGAGCTATGTTAATTTTACAAATAAATGTAAATACTTAAATCTTTCTTTTGACAAGGTCTCACACCAGGAATTTTCGAAAATGAAACAATCTAACAATGAAGCTAACTTAAGAGAAGAAGTTTTGAAGAATTTAGCTACTGCATATGACAACTTTGTTGAACTTGTGGCTAATTTGAAGGAGGGCACAAAGGTATGAAGTACACACAAAAGAAATAATAGCTAACTAGTTACATAGCTTGTTGGACTTAAGTGGCATGACTCTCTGTCCCATGCAGAGGATTTCTTTTCTTCAGCTTTTAACCATTATTGACAGATAAGCTTTAGATTATGTTCCTTTCTAGAGAAAAAAATTGTTCTGGCTTATTACTTACATTTGTTCTTTACTTCTAGTTTTACAATGAGCTGACTGAAATCCTGGTTCGGTTCCAGAACAAATGCAGTGATATAGTGTTTGCACGGAAGACGGAAAGAGATGAACTTTTAAAGTAAGCTTGTTTTTGTGTATCACATTGCACGTAACATTTTTTTTCTGTAAAATCATACATGGAGAATTTGGAGTGAACTTGGTAGTGAGACAGCAACTTCTGTTCTTCCTGGATATTTTACAAAACAACAAGCCACACAATCTGAAAACGAAAGGATGAAAAGGAGCAGACATTCTAGATGTAGGAAGTACAGTGAGTCACAGAAATAACAAAACAGTTCAGGGTGGTAGATCTCAGAAAATGCCAGAAAACATAAACTCTCCATAAGCAATTTACCTGGAGGTGGCAAATGTAAGTTCCTTACATAAAACTAGAGGTACATAAAACAAGGACATGGTAAATAGCTCAGAAAATGTCAGCAAAATCACTTTCTGAAGGAGCTTCCTGAGAAAAGCTTGGTCTGGGACATATGACTCATCCCATGCCGAGTAATCAGTAAGCAGTTGTCACAGCACTGATACAAAGATACACTCTATTTTTAAAAGTGAAAAAAGAACAAAATTTTACAAAACTTAATACATGAAGAGCACTTACCAGGACAACATTGCCACAGTGTAGATGACAATTCTGAGCAAACATGGTATCATTAATTTAAGAAAGCAATCACCACTCTTAAGGAATACCACAAGCAGAAATGCAAGAACTCAGGGAAGATGGTTAGAAAACAGCAGGTTAAAAACTGTGACATGTCAGAGTTTAGGAAAGAAATAGAAATGAAGGAGTTTAAAGGTCAAATAGGCATAAAAGGAAACACAGGAACATGGAGAATAGGATTGAGGAAATCAAAGGAAATAAAGCCAAAATAAAGAAGGAGTTAAAAAAGGATTAGAGAGATGGGCAAAGAACATTAAATATATACAAAGCCAAATTTCCCTCAAAGAAGAAAAACCAAAACTGAACAGAATAAAATAGTTAATATTACTCAAGAAAATTTTCTTAAAATAAGTGAAGGCTTGTTGAAAGGTTATATCATATAGTTGGGAGGAGTGACCAAGAACTGCCAACACCAAGGCATGTTTGTTATTAGCCTTTAGAGATAAGGGCAGAATCCTTTAGGCAGACAGGGCAAAAGATCAAGTCACTTTAAGAAAATATGAAAAAATATTAGGCTGCCAGCACTGCATGCTGGAGGAGAAAGAATGATTATATTAGAATTCAAGGAAAACAAATATGAGCCAAAGATTTTATATCCAGTCAAGTTGTTCTTCAGGTATAAAAGCCATTATGTCATTAGTAATGAACATGAAGAACTCAGGGAATAGTATAACCTTAAGCCCCCCACCCCACCCCCTTTTGTTTTGTTTTTGTGCTTGCTGTCTGCTCTCTGTGTGTTCTTCTGTGTCTGCTTGTCTTCTCTTCAGGTGGCACTGGGAACCCATCCTGGGACCCTCTGGAGTAGAGAGAGGCTGCCCAATCTCTTGCGCCACCTCAGCTCCCTGATCTGCTGTGTCTCTCTGTCTCTCTTCTTTGTCTCTTTTTGTTGCATCATCTTGCTGCACCAGCTCTCCATGCAGGCCAGCTTACTTTTCACCAGGAGGCCCCGGGAATCAAACCCTGGACCTCCTATATGGTAGACGGGAGCCCAATCACTTGAACCACATCTGTTTCCCCTTAAGCCCTTTTGAGCCCTTAGCCAACCAGACCTTTATTCACCTCTTTATCTATGTTTAAACAGTTTTCCATAGGAGGGTGACTTCCAAATTCATCTTTTTGATAACAAAATCTGACAAAAGATTAAAACACAATCTTCAGATGAAGAAAATAATAACATAAAAAAATAAGGAAAAAATCCGCAATCTTCAGACGAGTTTCACTTAGGAATATGGTTGCAAAAGTCCTCAAAATACTTGCCAATGGTAATCACCTGTGTACTAAAGAATTACGACTAAAAGTAGTTTATTCCAGTAAGGCTATGGTTGTATTTTTACATCTAAGGAGATTAAAAGACCACAGAATTCCCTTCAGAGATGAAAAAATCTTTGAGAAAATAACAACTACTGTGGTACTCAGTAAAATAGGAGTAAATGGATACTTCCTTAACATGGGAAAAAAAATTATCTGTGTCTAAAACTCAGCATTGTGCTTAATAGTAAAACCCTATAAACATTCCCATTAAAGTCAGGAACAGACAACATGCACATTACCAACACTATGTTTATTGCCCATTACCAATTATGTTATACTGGTGGGACCAGCCACCACAATTAGACAAGAGAAAAAAATTAGAAATATAAACATTGGCAAGGAGGTAAAACTATCACTATTTACAGACTTTATGATTGTATAACTTGAAAACCCAACAGAATCAACCTGAAAACTGCAATTAATAAAGGAATTAATATTGTAAGGTAGTTGGTCCAAAAAAAAAAAAAATAGAAATTAGTAACTTTCATGTAAGTAAACAATATTATTGAACTTATAGTAGAGGAAAAGACCCCACTTAAAATAGCAATAGCAATAAAAAAGATAGATTACGTTGGAATAAATTTGACATATATGAGAACTATATGAAGAAAAATTTAAAACACTATTAAAGGACACAAAAGAAGACTTGAGCCAATTGAAAGACATATCATATTCTTGGATAGGATGACTCAATTTCATGGAGATATCAGTTCTAAGTAAAGGTATACATTCAGCATAATTGTCATAAAAAAAATACCAACAGATTTGCATTTGGAACTAGACAGGTTGATGCTAAAATCCAAATAGAAAAATAGTCAAAATTAGCCAGGAAAATTGAATAAAAAGAGCAACGAGAGGAGACTAGTTGTACCAGATATTAAAATATAAAATTGGGGAAGCGGCTGTGGCTCAATCAGTGGGGCTCCCGTTTGCCATATGGGAGGCCCCCGGGTTCGGTTCCCGGGGCCTCCTGGTGAAGGCAAGCCTGCCCACACGGCGTGGTTAGCTGACCCAGCGAGCACAAGCAGCAAGGGGGGATAAATGAATAAATAAATAAAATCTTAAAAAAAAAAAAAAAAATAATAAAATATAAAATTGTATTTCTAATTAAAAACACTGTGATTCTGGTACATGAATAGAACAAAGACAATAGAAAATAGAAATAGACTCTCATATATTTGTGAATTTAGTATATTAACGGTTCTAAACCAATCAGGAGAAGTTGGGGACAACTACCAAGCTATTTCACAAATAAACATTAATACCAGGGTAAAGTCCAAATGGATCAGACTTAAAAAGTGTAAAATGAAATGTAAAAGTCTAGAAAAAAATATGGAAGAATTCTTTCTAAAGCTGAAATGGGGAAGGTCTTTCCAATTCTGACTTAAAATCCAGAAACCATTAAGAAAAATGGTGAGTTCACCATAACAACATGATAAAGTCCATATGACAAATTGGGAAAAATATTTAAAACTTATTCACAGCCAAAAGGCTAATTTACCTTATTTAAAAAGAAATCCTGAAAATTAATGAGAGGGAAAAACACCCAATAGAATAATGGGCAAAAGATGTGAACAGAAATTTAGCAGATGAAGAAGTACAAATAAATGGCTCTTTAAAAAAATTACTTACCTTCATTCTATATAAAATAAATATAAATTAAAATTACTCTGAGAGTACAGAATGGTGCTGTCCTTGTGTAGGGCAATTTAGCAGTAAAGGCCAAGATTATAAAGCCATACACCCTTTCATCCAGCTCTTCTGTTTTTGGGAATTTATTCTGTGGATATACAGTAACATAATATAGTAACATATTTATGAGCCTTTTCATTTCTGCATTGCTTGTAGCAGTAAAAGAATAGAAACAAATAAAATGTCCAAGGCTGGTTAAATAAATAAAGCTAGGTCTGTATGGTAAAATCCTGTGCCAGTATAAAAAAGAAGGGTGTGTGTTATTTACTGATATGGAAATATCGCTAAGAAAAATGGATAGGAAACTGTGTGTAGTATGCTTTTTGTGTTAAAAGGGAGAAAGTAAAAGTAAACATTTGAATTTATTTATGCATAGGGAGCTTTAATAAAGAACAGTTGGGTATCTGTTTAGGGGAGTGAGTAGCAGAGTGTAAACTGGGCAGATAGGTTTTTCACTCACCTTTTAGTTTTTGAATCATGTTGAATGTATTAAATTTTCAGAAAATTTAATTTGAATAACTGAGAAGATATTATGGTTTTATAATTATAGCCAAGTAGTCTGATTCTTATTTTTAATTGTATCCACTTTTTTTTTTTTTTTTTTGGAGCTGCAGAACTTTTTGTTTGAACTCAATCTTACATAGAAGCCCAGTTGGTAAAGGATCTGGCTCATATCTAAGCGGAGTGAGGACCTTAGAGCAGGACCTTCTGCCTCTCCTTTCTTTCCTCCTCCTAGGGAGCAGCCATAAGACATCTGTAACCAACCTCTAAGTTCTGTGCCTCAGGCCCAAGTCAGAGCTAAAAGACTGAAAAAAAAAAAAAAAAAGTCTAAGTTTAACTGGGGGAAGTTCTCTCATTTGGTAGCACATTGTGAGTATAAGCAACACTGCTGATGATAAATGTGATTGTGGCTGCAAGGGGTAGTTTGGGAGGTTAATGTTAATTGAAAGACAGCTAGAGGATAATCTAGGGACTGTATAATAGTGATTAGGGTGGTAGATGAGGATTGTGGTTAATAACAAAAATACAAGAATGATCTACTATAAGCTATTAAGAATATGGTAATACATGGGAAAAATACAACTAATGTAACTTACAGACTATAGCTATAGTTAATAGTAATATTGTAATATTTTTGTAGTAAAGGCAAAGAAGGTTCTATATCAATGCTAAAGGTAAAAAAAAATGAATATGGGATTTAGTTTTATGAGCTATGAATATGGTTAAGCATTTTTTCCCCTTCATTTTCCTCATTAACAGGGAGATCTTGGTCTGGTGGTATAACCAGTCTGTGCTCATTTATGTATCTTTCTGAACACCGGAGAAACAGTTGAGTTTGTATTTAGAATTAAATGAGGTGAATGTGCCTGGACAGAGTTTTTCAGAGTAATGTGTCCATAATATGTTAAGCTGCCTTCTGTCTGTTATTTTATTTTTTAATTGAAATGAAATTTGCTTTAAAATAAAAAAAAAATATATTGGGGAAGTCACCAAATTACAGCCCTCAGGTTAAATCTGGCCTGCCACTAGTTTTTGTATTTTTTTTTGGAACACAGCCATGTTTATTCCTTTACATAGTGTTTATGGCTGCTTTTGTGCTACAGCAGCAGAGTTGAGTGGTTGTGACAGAGACCCCATTGCCAGCAAAACCTGAATTACTTACTATTTGGCCCTTTACAGAAAACGTTTTGCTGACCTTGGGTTTGAGTCGTGTTCTTTTCCATGATTATTGATTTGGGAGGTTAGTTTTTCCATTTAAACCTTTAGTTTAAAAAACAGGCTAACATAAATTTGTCTATTCAAGTCTTTTGCCTATTTTTTAATTAGGTTGTTTGACTTTTTTTTTGTTGAGTTGTAGGATTTCTTTATATATTCTGGATATTAAACCCTTATCAGATATATGGATTACAAATATTTACTCCATTGAGTAGTTTGTCTTTTCACTAAGGTTTCTAATTTTGAGGCGGTCCCATTTATCTATTTTTTTTTTCTTTTGTTGCTTGTGTAAAGTCTAAGAAACCATTGCCTAATATCAAGATGCTGAAGATGCTTCCCTACATTTTCTTCCATAAGTTTTATAGTCCTGGTTCTTATATTTAGGCCTTTGATCCATCTTGAGTTAATTTTTGTATATGGAATGAGATAGGGGTTCTCCTTCATTCTTTTGCATATGGATATCCAGTTCTCCTAGCACCATTTGTTGAAGAGACTGTTCTTTCCCAATTGAAAGGACTTGGCGGCCTTGTCAAAATTAATTGGCCATAGGTGTGAGGATCTATTTCTGAACTCTCAATTTTATTCCATTGGTCTATATGTAGCTTTGTAATAAGCTTTAAAGTTGGGAAGTGTGAGTCCTCCAGCTTTGTTCTACTTCTTCTTTCTTTTTTTTAGGAATTACCGGGGATTGAACCTGGGACCTCATACATGCAAAGCAGGCTCTCAACCATCTTTTTCAAGATGATTTTGGCTCTTTGGGGGATAAGGGCCTTATTTTTTTATTTCTGACTGTTTTCTTCATTGAAATCTTTAATCAAATATTGAAAGAGTGCAAAAAGAAGGAATGGTTTACTCTGAGCTCTTTTTTCACTAGTGTTTTAATACCAGTGTCATTAATAGTGGTTGTTGGGCTTAGGAATACTGATGGCATTTTATTTAATATATTTTTGCTTTTTCAAGTTTCATCGTATGTTTTAATAGCTTTGATTTATATGATTAGTAAGTGGTTGGGAAATTCTCTTTTGCCCCGTCATTGTGTTGTTCACTGCATCCTGGAGTACATGAAAGGAAAAGAAAGTTACTATGTTAAGGCTTTATAATACACACATATCTCTTAAATATTTTACAACTTGACCACTTAGAATTTTAATATTGATTAAAAACCTCTAGTTTATCTTGGAAGCAGTTATTTGCTTATAAACATTACGAAGTAACGTTGGTTTCTTGCTGAATGTATATATTCGTTTTTCTTAAATCCAGAGAGAAACATTTATTTTCTAAATGGGACCCTCTTTGAGAATGAAAGTGGGACAGAAGGTACTGTCTCAGACACTTTGGGACATGTCAGGATATTTTACTTTTCTGTGTTAATTAGTATAGTGAGAAGTTGATCAACACTGTGCATTTCATAAAGTGCATTTTACCTTAGGCATTGTTTAATGAGATATTGAATAGATTCTGATTTACTACTAGAGGAAGACTTAACATTTTTTTCCTTCTAATTTTTGAAACTAAATGTTAATGATCTTTTCAACAGTATATCTTTCAGTTTACCTTTGTGACAGATTATGGGGTATCTTTTTTTTTTTTTTTTAAGATTTATTTTATTTATCCTTATCCACCCCCCCCCCCTTTGTTTTCACTGCCTGTTCTCTGTGTCCGTTCGCTGTGTGTTCTCTCTGTCTGTTCGTCTTCTCTTTAGGAGACACCAGGAACTGATCCTGGGACCTCCAATGTAGGGGAGAGGCGCTCAATCACTTGAGCCACCTCAGCTCCCTGCTTGGTTGTCTCTCATTGTCTTTCCTCTTTGTCTCTTTTTGTTGTGCCAGCTCTCCACGTGGGCCAGCTTGCCATGTGGCCCAGCTCACTTTTCACCAGGAGGCCCCAGGAAACAAACCCTGGACCTCCCATATGGTGGACGGGAGCCCAATCACTTGAGCCACATCCACTTCCCTGGGGTATCTTTTCATATAAAATAGCTCAGTGCCTCCTTTCTTTGAATATCTTCAGAATTTTCGTAATGGTTTGAATACATTAACTTTCTCATCTGATGTTTTGTTTTCTATAAATACTGATTTATTAAAGATTTTAGCCCTATATTTTAGATTGTGATTAAAATATTAGGTAACTATGAACAATAGCTTTCTGATAACCTTTAGATAGGTTATTTCATCTAGGTAGTCCTCCCAGATGAAAAAAATCATCTAGGCAGATACATACAGTATACCTTTCTTTTAGGACTACTTATTCAGTTTGTTGTGTTGTTTATTCTACCTGTAACTATGATCTCTGAAAAAGTTTACCTTTTTTCCTAGGAAGTCTTCAGGAATAGAGTAAGAAATAATTTTATTGTAGTAGGAAGCAATAAGAACAGAAATATAATGTATTTTAAAATATTATTAGTTTGGGTCTATTTTCTATAGTCATGTAAAAAAAAATAAAAGACTGGGTACTGTGTGTGTGTTGGCTTTTTCTTCTTTTTTTTAAAAAATTGTGTTAATTTCTAACCCTTTGTTTTAAATAAGGGACTTGCAACAAAGCATTGCCAGAGAACCCAGTGCTCCTTCCATTCCTACACCTGCCTACCAGTCTTCTCCAGCAGGAGGACAAGCGCCAACTCCTCCAACTCCAGCGCCAAGAACCATGCTGGTTAGTAAGCAAAGAAATTTAAAAAACGGAGGTTTTTACATTAGTGACCACTTGCTTCCTGTGAAGGAGAAAACAGTCTTTTACAGCGAAACAGTCTGGTGGTCACCATCTTCATCAGGTGACCAGCCTTTGCATCACTAACATTCAGTGGTTCCTATTTTGCAATATGAAGAACATGGCATTACTCATGAATTCTTGTCAAACAAATGTTTAACCTGAATCTCATCAAGCCTTTAGAATTTTCAGTTTACAGCAGATACAAAAACAAGCAGATAAATGGTGACATTAGGGTGCAGGTGGGCAAATCCAGAACATGGGATGTTCTGGAAAATACCTAGCTTAGTCTTTTCTAAAAGTCAGTGTCATAGAAGGGGAAAAAGAGTGTGCATGGGGTAGTCTAGATTAAAAGAGATAAAAAGAGTCATGATAAATACAGTACATGGACTTTGATTAGATCTTGGTTCATAAAAACAACTATAAGCTTTTTTTGTGATAAATAGGGAAACTTGAACTTGGAGTGGATATTTGCTGATATTAGGGAATAATTGTTAATTTTCTCAGGGTGAGAGTATTGTGATTATGTAAGAAAATATTCTGCAGTATTTAGGGCTAGTGTCATTCTTACCCTTGATTGAATGTCAGTTATGTAGCCCACCAAGAGGGTGGGGACTCAACTTTGATGTGGCTGAATCAAAGCCCTAATCTTAATTTAATCAAGAAAATGTAAAGCCTTTGAATTTAAATCATTCAAAGGGTATCATGCCCAGAGGAACAGACCAGTTTACAAACGTAATCAATACCTCTTTTTGGAATTCATAAATAAAATCAAACTGCCACAGATAGTAATAAATTTCCCACCTCAAATATCCAACCACTAGTGGTAGCAGTAATGTGCAGTAAATGAATAAATATTAGACATCAGGACAAGAACAGTGGTTATGGAGTATCCACAACTGGAAAATTATTCATCAACTGTGATGAATATTTGGTTAGACTTCAGAGTTTTTCATATGTCCTCATTTCTTATAGTTAATAACAAATTGAGAGAAACGTGAAACATTTGTAGTCAACGTTAACTTTCTCTTACAGCCTACGAAACCCCAGCCCCCGGCCCGGCCTCCACCTCCAGTATTTCCAGCAAACCGAGCTCCTTCTGCTACTGCTCCGGCTGCAGTGGGGCCTGGCACTACTGCATCAGCTCCGTCGCAGACCCCTGGTTCAGGCCCTCCCCCACAGGCCCAGGGACCTCCCTATCCAACCTATCCAGGATACCCCGGGTAAGGCTGAAGCACTGTGTTTCCTAGTGATTTGGCAAATGTTATTTCTAGCTCTGGTTAACCTTTTAAAAACAAGGTCCCTCCTTTTCTAGATGGAGATGCTATAAATGAGTAACCTACATTGCCAGCTTATCCAGAATTAAAACTATTGTTATATTCACTTATTTGAATAGTTGAATAGCCATTTCCCAGCCCCCCATCTTAAAATACTAAGCATTTCACTACCTTTTGAGATGTGCCCCAAACTTTACTTAGTATGTTCTGTCTTCCAAATTCTTAGAACTTTGTAAATAGTAAATTTATGCACATTTCAGTCAATTCTGAATCTTGTGGACCAGGAATGTGTTTACATGATTAGTTTTGTCAGATTAAAATGAAGGATCTCCATTTTCATTCCTTGTGGACAGTTGAATATTTAGTCTTATTTCCTTCAAAAGTATTATTTTCTGGGTAGTACTAAACATTTTCTATGCTTTCATTTCAATTACTAACAGGGTAAGAATGCTTTTCTCTAACAATTACCTTGAAACATCTCTCTCTGCTCTTGACTGTTCTCTAAATACAGAAAGAGAGCTTTCTTTTTTAAAAAATGTTGGTTTTAGAATAAGTATGTTTCATTTTATAGTATTTGATTTACCAATCCATTTTTTTGTTGTTGTTCTCTTCTTCCCATCAGGTATTGCCAAATGCCCATGCCCATGGGCTATAATCCTTATGCATACGGCCAGTATAACATGCCATATCCACCAGTGTATCACCAGAGCCCTGGACAGGCTCCATATCCAGGACCCCAGCAGCCTTCATACCCCTACCCTCAACCCCCACAGCAGCCTTACTATCCACAGCAGTAATGTCTGCCCAGAAGCTCAGCTGGTTCAGTTCAAAGGGAAAGAAATACCAACCCTGCAATAAGTGTATTAAACTCCATGCTCTGGTTAATATAATGTACTCTACTGTACTGAATGCAGTGTATAATTTCTGTCTGTGGCTAAAAGTTAAAAGCCATGCCCCAGTTTCATATTTGATTGCACATGTGAGTGAGAACTGCTGCTGTTGCAGTATAAAAACTAGGTATAATAGGGTTTGAAATAAATTATACTATGTTCATAAAAGTTGAAAACGAGAAATTAAACCCACAAGTGAAATGTTTGAAGCTATTAAACTTTTTACATAAGATGTGGTTGGGATATCACATACTTATAATGATGGTTTAATTACTGATATATTCAAGAAAACTAAGATTTCTTTCTCTTTTTTGTTTATTGATTTGGTTTAATTTCTATTATACTATTTTACATAAACAAGGCATTGTAAACCTTATAATTTAAAAATAAATTACTTAAGAACAGTTGTCATTGTTATGTTTTGTCATTGATTCTCATTACTTTCTAATTTCTTTCCAGCATTAGCCTCTCATTTTGTATGTACGTAAGTTAAATGGATACTGTATTTAAGTGCATGAGTAGTGCAAGTCAGTAGTCAGGGTCAAGGTCATTTTATAGGAAAACCAAAAGAATAGTACAATAATTTATCTTTCATATGCTGATTAGTAAATTAATTTAGACATTTCTTTTAAAAAGTTCCATGATGTGGAAGAAACATACAATTGCTACCAAAGATTCTTCAAATAAATATACAAATTAGTATGTATATTTAATGTTTTTTTTTTTGTTGTTAGTTTCTCCAAGAAATTGATGCAAATTCTGGTAATAATTTTTTCATTTTTTCATTTTTCCTCATAATCTGGTTAAAACAAATGTCATTGACAGTACTGTCTAATGTGATGGAATTGTTTGAAGAAAATTTAGCTATATCCTTCTATTCCTTTCTTCCACCTAACTGTCTTAACTTACTAACATTTAATGCACAATGTGTATGAGTAGATCTCAAGCCTTTTACTTTTATTACTAAAAGATTGGACTATTTATAATTCAGGGAGCACGCAAAACAATTGTTGGGAGCATATGCTGATTCTGGAATAGGCTGTGTGTTTAACATTAATTGCTGCTGTTAGGATATCTAATCACTGTATAAACCTCAGTAAAAATAGTGATGACATGCATCATGGAATGAGAAAATGAGAAAGGAGTGAATTGCCTAACATCACAGTGGGATCTTTTCTTGTGAGGTTCATTTGTGAACACATTAGGGATATGAACAGATTTCCAATGATTCTATTTATGTTTGTTTTTTGAGTTTTAATGCTGACCTATTACGTTATTGTTTAGTTTAAATGACACTGTCACTTTGGTTCACTGTTTTCATCAACAGTTTGGGTTTATATTTTAAATGTTAGACTGAAGATATGATTGTAAAAGGGAGTGAATTGGTTTAAAAATATATGTATATTTTAAAAAATCTTATTTTGTTGTATGTAGAACACTTGAAGGCATGTTACTTCAATATAAAAGACCTTTGATAATGTGGAATATTGAAATTGATTTTTAAGTCCAATAGTTAAATCTTGGCAAAAAGTGTTTTACTTGTCATTGCTAAGTTTTAATGTGGATTCATCAAAGAATGACATAGGCTTGTTTGATTCTTATGTAAATGGCATTTGCATTCTACATTTTTATTACTCAAGATATCATATACTAACATAAGACACTCAATGAGAGTTTGAGGTATTCCAAATTGCTAGTTTATAATTCTTACTAATGCAGAAAGAAAAAAAAAAAAAAAAGAAAAAAGAAACAAAACTGGCCTGAATATTCTCTTGGGGAAAGAGGACACTAAAGAAAAGGGTAGCTGCCTCAGAAGGCCAAATGAGAAATTGTAAGAACATTTAGCCCATCTCCTGGAGAGCCGTAGGAAGATTGATCAGAAACTCTAGGGGAAGAGACTTCATAGCCTCCTGTAGCAGCCTCTTCCAGCACACCTGACTTGCTCAACTCTTTTAGCAAAGCCTTTTTTTTTTTTTTTTTTTTTTGGTGCTGTGTCCCATATCTATTATCTATTTCCTCTTGTCAATTCACTCATCCCTTAGATAGGTAAGGATACTTTCTTTTGGTGACGTGCCTAGGTACAAATAACCAGGTTTCTGCAACCTTTCGTTGCTGGGGCCTATCTCCATAGGCCTATCTAGTTTTAATAAGTTGATTCATGGAAAGAAGCTTCCCTTATGTATTTTACATCCTAGTAAAGGAGAAGGAAACCCTCACTGGGATTGTTTTTGTTACTGAACTTGTTTTTTTGTCCTTTACTTAACTTTCTATATGCCACAAAATACCCTGAAAGAGCTGTTACAGATCATGATGTTTATTGGGTGGTAGGAGGAAGGATTCTGTGGTTCGGGTATTTTGTGCCCATATTTTTATTATGGTTTTTTGATGATCTTCCTAAACTAAAGAAAGGAAACCATCTCCAGGCCATTTCTGTTGGGCTTTGGAATACTATTGTAAAATGGACTCTACTTCAAATAATGAAGCTCTGCATTGAGGACCTTGTCAGAAATGGGGGAAAAAATTATCCAGCTTCTCTTACTTATTCTTAGTTGGAGACATACGGCCCAACTTCTCAATCTGGTGTAAAGTATTGATCTAAAGAGAGCTTCTGTTATGCCCCTTAGTTTTATTTATGTTGCTGTAAACCAGTCAATCATTGTAAAGCGTCCCTGTATCCATAACCTTGACTTCTTTGCAATTTATAATCCCCCAATCTAAGTAGTTACAGAAAAAAAAAAAAAAAAAAAAGAGATTTCACAAAGCCTTTATCCCTGACATTCTGAACATCCAAGTCAGCCTTTCCAATCAAAACAGTTTTTAAAAATGTTTTCTGTTAGAGCTTTTTACAGTTTGCACAAGTGCTTTCTACACATTTTCTAATTTCATGATAAACGTAAAATACAGTTTGTAAAACAGATTTCAGTTTGCTAATGGGGAAATGCTTTTTTTTTTAATGGTAAGTATTTCTTGAAGAATTTGTCTAGTTCTTGCTACAACCTAGTGGTATCTCAGTTTTAAGACTTCTGCAATTATTAGTTGATTGACATTTCAGAAGTAGGAAAAAAACAGTGCTAGAGTGTTACGATTGCTGACTTAAAAATAGACTTTAGAACTAAATGGTTGATTATAAGATTTACATGGAGGAACAAAGAAGGAAAATTATATTTTTAAAGAAAAAGAGAATATTCAGGCTTTATTTCTGGTATGAAGTTTATATTTTTTAAAAGAATCCTATATTATCACACCAGAGATTTTAGATTCTTTTCTGGTTACAAGCATTGCTGGTAGTTGGATTATATTTTTATTGTATTCATTTCTCTTAGGGGGAGAATTGTAAAGAAACAAAAAGGTTCCAGATGAATGTATCCTAGAAATAAAAATTGAAAGATTCTTACTTCCTTGGAGTATGAATTCTTATTTAAGGTTTCATAGTTTCCACAATTTATTTGACAAATGGTGGGTTGGGAAATTAACAAAACACCTACTTTGACTAAATGCATGAGACAATGTTGTTTAAATGTTTTCTTATAGCTGTCAGCCCTATAATTTATATGGATGAGCCATGTTTTTCATTATTTATGGTTTGCCCTAGTCCTTTCACATGAATCATTTCTTAAGTGCCATTTTTGGGGGGGTTATGTTTTGGAAATGATCAAGATTGTAGTCTTAGCTGATCAGGTGAGGAGGGATTGTAAAATGTGTTCATATATTTTTATTTTCTTACTAGGTATCCCATGTTTTAACGTCAGATGCAACTGGCTTTCTGTAGCTCAGTTTTATCAGAAAATGTGTTGATTTTTATGTCTTTAAAATTTGCTGAAGATGAGCAAGCTATCTCCAAAACGAATCAAAACCAGATATCACTATTATATATATTCTAAGTATATTACAATTGGGCATGGTTAAATTTTTCATTTTTTGCTTCCACTTGTCTGGCATCTATGTGGGATAGTTTAGAGTTCCCACTGAGGGGCTTGGGAACCATGCATTGAGAATGATGGGGATCCGAGGGACATCCCTAGAATTTGGGTTCTGCTGCGGCCTAAATGAAAGGTGACCCAAAAGCTTTGCATGTTTCAGTTACTTTAGCATTTAACCACCGCAGGGCAGGAACGGTTTAGGAACTGCCTTTGAGCAGATCTGAGCATCCCAAGGGTATTAAAGAACTAAGAGCCTGCACACCAGTGAGTGGTAGGCCACTGAGCTGCAGGCTATTACCAGTGTCTTTGCCCACTGACTAGTCTTGCCATTGAGGTAATCAGGCCCTGGAACTCCCATGGTGTCTCCTTTTCTGCTCGTCAGCATTCCTGCCTGCAAGGAACCCTGGCTTCTGTAAGTTCTGTGGCCCCTGATAGCCTTCCTTTTTGCTTAAAAGTTGTTAAACTTCCTTGCAACTAACAATTACCAAGTGTTACAGGTCTGCTGGTTAAAGTCTCCCATTGCCATTGTGTTTCTTTTCATTTTCCTGTAATTTTAGCTGTTATTTAACCTTTACAGATTTTGAAGCCGTGCGATTTGGATTCATGTCAGTTATACATTTATTGTAAACATGAAATGACCCTTTTCCTTTTTCACCTTGCAAGGTATTAATATCACCACCCTTTCATTTTGTTTGCAGTAACAGATTGTCTAACTTTTATTATATGAGTCTTAGTTTTAGATGTTTTAGATTTAGTTGTTTGACTCAATCTGAACTTTTTTTTGCGTGTGTGATCTATTAGGGAAGTTTAACCAATTTACTACAATGTTGTTAAAGTGATAGTTCATGTGTTCTTTTGCTGTTTTGTTTGATACAGATATTTTGTGATTCTGTTTTCCTGCCTTTCGTTGCTTGGAGTATGTTTTCTTTTATCTTTTCTAGTGATTTGAAACACTCGTGATTATCTACAATTTTTGAAAGCATTAGTACTCTGTTTTCTTCCTTCTCATCCTTAGCCAAATCTTCAGTCTTTAAAAATATACACAGTGTTTAGACTCATTATTATTATTATTATTATTATTATTATTATTATTATTATTTTTAGCCACTGGGGACAATGATTGAACTCAGGACCTCGTATGTGGGAAGCCGGCACTCGACCACTGAGCCACATCAGCTTCCCTGAGTTGTTTTTTTCATTTGTTTTACTTGTTTGTATTTGTTTTCAGGAGGCACGGGGAACTGAACCCAGAACCTCCCATGTGGGAGGTGGGAGCTCAACTGCTTGAGCCACATCCACTCCCTAGACTCATTTTAATGCATTATTATTTTTACATGATGTATCTTCTCTTGATTATAATTTTGACCTTTGCATCTCTCACAGTAGCCTCTGACATTTAGGAGGTTTGGTGTTTCTATCTCTTTTACATTCATCTCTCAGCACCTCTAGCCTATGGGCTTCTCTGTTGCCAGTAAGCACCAGTGATTCCAGAGAAGGGATCGCTAAAGGGACCTATGTCTCCTTTCTCCACTGGAACCTGGAAGAAATGGGGTGAAGAAGAATGGTCCCTTCATCCTCCGCTAGCTTACCATAATAGACTTGGCTGCATAATACATACTTTTAAAAAAACCAGTTTAGTTTTTGATTTGGTAACACATACAAATGGTATAAAATTCAAAAGTTATAATAAAAAGGTATGTGGTAAAAAGTGTCCATCCTGCCCCTGTCCTTCAATGACCCAATTCCCCTCCTCAGAGACTGTCTCGCTGCCAGTCCATACAGAGTTCAGGTGGTGTTTAGGCTTATCAACTCCCAGAAGCAGGGAGTTGTGACCCTCTGTGGAAGGGGTACAGTGAATGTGACAGTTGCATCTAAAATCAAAATCTGCGCTAGTCTTCTTTCATGGAGACCAAGGACTGCGTTTTTTGTGTTTTTTTTTTTTTTTTTTTTTTTTTACCGGGAGGTCCCGGGGATCGAACCCAGGTCCCTCCATATGGGAGAGGGACGCCCAACCAGTTGAGCCACATCCGCCCCCAAGGACTGCGTTTTTCGCTGGCAGTCTCAGTTAATTCTAAGTTCAGCTACACCTGACTTTGTTAACACCATTAGTGACGTGTTGAATCATCACTAATCTCTAATCCCACTATGCTTTATAATTTCTCATAATTATCCAGAGATGTACTATTTGACATTTGCATTTACACTGACATTTAAAGAATTTTCCACAAGAACACATTTAACAGTGAATCATAGGAAATAGCTGCACCTAAGAGAGGGAACAGAGCATAACCACATTTAATTTTCTTTTGACATTGTGTAGGCAAGATAATGGTCTCCCAAGGACATCTACATCTTGAACCCCAGAACCTGTGAACATGTTAGTTTATGTGGCAAAGAGGAATTAAGAATGCTAGGCAGGGAAACGGATGTGGCTCAAGAGATTTGGCGTCCGTGTACCATATGGAGGGACCGGGGTTCGATCCCCCGGACCTCCTGGTAAAAAAAAAAAAAAAAAAAAGAATGCTAGGCAGTTGTTTGTTTTGTTTTGTTTTTTACCGATTGGTCCCTGGGAGTGAACCCGGGTCCCACCATATGGGAAACGGACGCCCAACCTTTTGAGTCACATCTGTCCCCTGGCAGTTGGTTTTAAAATAGGGAGCTTATCCTGGATTATCTGGGTGGGCCAGGTAATCGAGGTCCTTAAAAGTGGACGAGGGAGGCAGAAGAGGGAGAAATGGAGATGGCAGCATGAGAAGGACTCGACCTGACCTTGCTGGCTTTTTAAAGGAAGATTCACTTTCTTATTTCATATATTGCTTTCTCAAAAAGGGTCTTTTATCATTCTCTTTCTTTTTACCATTATATGGAGTTTTCACAAGGGAAATTCAATGTAGAAGGAAGTGAGATTGAAGTTGGGAACTTTGTGAGGACATTTTGCACTAAGGAAGGCCCTTTAAAACTTAGACCAAAATGTTGTGGGAGAGATGTCTGCTGTTAAACAGATTTTTCCCCCTTACAGATAATCTTTTTTTATTTTTATTTTTTTAGATTTATTTTATTTCTCCCCACCCCCTCGTTGTTTGCACTTGCTGTGTCTGTTTGTTGTGTGCTCATCTCCCTTTTTTCAGGAGGCACTGGGAACCGAACCTAGGACCTTCCATGTGGGAGGGAGGCACCTAATCACTTGAGCCACCTCTACTTCCTGCTTTGCTGTGTCTCTCATTATGTTTTCCTCCCCATGTCTCTTGTTGCGTCATCTTGTTGCATCAGCTCGCTGTCTTACTTGTCCTTTCCAGGAGACACTGGGAACCAAACTGGGGATCTCCCATGTGGTAGATGGGCACCCAATCGCTTGAGCCACATCCACTTCCCTTTATTTTTATTTTGAAAGAAGCTTTAGATTACATAAATGTTACATCAAAAATATAGGGAGATTCCCATATACCCCACCCCCGCCCATCCCCCACTTTTCCCCCTTAACATCATCTTTTATTAGTGTAGGACATTTGTTACAATTGATGAACACATATTGAAGCATTGCTACTAACTATGGTCTATAGTTTACATTATAGTTTACACTTGACTTTGTATAGGTTTTGACAAAATGTATAATGGCCTGTATCTGTTATTGCAGTGTCATAGAGGACAATTCCAATATCCCAAAAATGCCCCATGTTACACCTATTCTTCCCTCACCCTTCCCTCAGAACCTCTGTTGGCCACCACCTTTATATCAATGTTACAAGATCTTCCATTGCTAGAATAATAATAAGTCTACTTTAGTCCATAGTTGCATTCCCCCTTAGGTTTGTTCATTCCTCAATCTTGAGGATTTGGGGATGGTGATGCCTGCTCTGTTTCTGATTGAGAGGGGGCTTAGATCCTATGGGGCAGATGGATGGAACTGTCTTGCTTGCAGTTGTAGGTAACTTTGTTCTTTTGGCATGGGCGTTGTCCATTATCATCCTTTTATTGTCCTGGGTGAGTCCAATGAACTGCAGAGTAGGTGTTGCAACTCTGCTGAGATTCAAGGCTCAACTGGCATATGAACAGTCTGAAGATTTAAGTCTCTGGGACATATATTTAATAGATATAGTGCTAATTATAGGTTCATATAAAAGGGGCAGAAGAGTCATGTGTAGGGAAATTATAAATGAATCTAATTGTTACATTGTAGAACATGTATTCTAAAGTAAGACTCACTGACAGGGTGTCTAATTCCTGAGATTGTCTGCCCTGCCTATAGTGTCTTGATGTCTCTAGAGCCCTCATGAGCACCATTGTTTGAGGCACTGTTTACTGTGACAGTCAATGAGATCCTCCTGAGACATGCATAAGCATAACCTCTGGAATGACCTTATCTCACTTTGAAATCTCTCAGCCATAATAACTCATTTGTATTTAATATTTCCCCCTTTTGGTCAAGGTCTTTTTCCAAATGCATTGCTAGTTTTACATTGATGATAATCCCTTGGTGCCAGGGAGGCTCATCCCCAGGAGGCATTTCCTGTGCCAGGAGGAAAGGTAGTATGTTTATATGAGTATGTTTATATGAGAGTTTGGCTTAGAGAGTGGCCACATTTGAGCAACAAGGAGGCTTTCAGGAGGTAACTCTTAGGCAATATATAATATTAGGCTAAGTTTCAATTTCACAAGAACAAGGTTCATAAGTAAAACCATCAATATCAAGGGCCTGGCTTATGGATCAGTCCTTTGCCAGGCACTGTCCATGTGTTCAGGGGATTCTTGCTGCTCTATTAGAGAATGCAGCAGGACTTCTCAGTATTGGAACTCAATAATCTTTCAGTATTGTGTGGGTCTCCACCCATTGAGACAATACCTCATGACCACTTGGACATATTCATATGCCATAGAGGCATGCCTCAAGTATACCCCTCTGCACATATCCCCCCATCACCAACACCCCGCACCAGTGATCCCCTGCCGCAGTTGTGACCCTTCTGTGATCCAAAACCTCAACAAAAACAAAGCTAAAAAATAAATAAAAATAAAATAGTAAAAAAAAATACAAAAATAAAAATTTTCATTGTGTCTTTCATCACCATAAAATCTGTATGTTCCCCCAGTGTCTTATTTTTTTCACTTTATCTTCAAAGAAGCTTCAGGTTACAGAAGAGTCACACAGAAAATATAGGGAATTTCCATATACCCAAACCCCTCCTCCTCTCCCACTCTCCCCTAACATTTTACATGAGTATGGTACATTTGTTACAATTAATGTACAAATATTGAAGCATTGCTACTAACTGTGGTCAATGGTTTACATTTTGCACTGTACACTTTTGTAGGTTTTGACAAAATTTTAAATGGCCTGTATCCATGATTGCAAGATCATGCAGAAAAATTCCAGTGCCTTAAAAATGCCCTATGTTCCATCTATGCTATTCTTCCCTCCCCCTCACTTTGGAACCTATGGTAACCACTGTTACAATTTTTTTTAAGAATAAGGTTCATAGCTACATACAATAATATTGAGGGCTTGACATATTGGCCTGTTTAGGCACTGCCTATGTTCTTAAGAGATTCTTGCCCTTCTAATTGAGAACATAGCAGGACTCCACAGGATGGGAGTTAAATATTCTCGTATATTGTGTGGGTTCCACCCACTGAGATAATGCACTATGACGACACGAACACTTTCATATTCCATAGAAGCATGCCCAGGTGCACCCTGTCCTGCATATCCCCCCACCTCCTATGCCCTGCACGAGTAACCCTCCCCTGCCATACTTGCCAGAACATTCTCATTATTGTAGTTTTAACCCCAGACCTACAAAGCCCCAGAGTTCACCTGTTCCTTCAGCTCCCCCCCTCCCCAGTTCCATGGATAGTCCAACCTAACTCCCGCTCAGATTCCAACACCATTGAACCCAATCCCATCACTGCACCACAATCACCCCCATCCACTGCCCAACCACCCCCTTCCACCTTATCATAGGTGTTGCCCATATTGACCATTGGCTTACCACCTTCTACTCCCTTTCTGTCTCCTGATACCCTATCTTCCAGACTCTAGCTCTGTAAGTCTGCTCAATTTGCTTAAGTCTTAACAGTGAGGTTATGTAATATTTGTCCTTCAGTGCCTGGCTTACTTCACTCAACATAAGGTCTTCAAGATTCATCCATCTTGTCCCATGTGTTAATATCGCATTCCTTCTTACAGCTGAGTAATATTCCGTTGTATGTATATACCACAATTTGCTTATCCATTCATCTGTTGATGGACACTGAGGTTGCTTCCAACATTTGGCAATAGTGTATAAGGCCACTATCAACATTGGTGTCATTAAAGATAATCTTGCACAAAAGCCTTAAATATTAAAATTCAGATTTTTCTCCAAGCAAAGATTTTTAGGAAAATTACGTGATGATGGATGAACCTTTTGAAATAAATACTCAAGTCTTTATTAAGCTTAGAGAACATATTCCTTCTCTTTCCTGTTTGATTACCTGGAATCCATATTATGAATTCTGGATCTCGTTATATGCTTTATAAAAAAAAGGCTTATTGTGGTAAAATATATTTAACTTAAGATTTTCCATTTTAACCATTTTAAGTGTACAACACAGTAGCATTAGTTACATTCACCATGTTGTGTTATGATCACCACTATTTCCAAAACTTTTCATCACCTCATCCATATATGATTTTTTGTGTATCCGGCAGATAATAGATGTACAATAATGGTAGCTTCTGTTTTTTTTTTTCAATTGTTATTTTAATCTTCAAACTTTTTCTAAATTCTGGGAGTGTTTCTTGAATTAGTCATCTAGTTCAGAATTTGTTTTCCTGTAGCATTCATTCTGCCACACATTTTCAAAGCATTTTTAAATGTGGCCTTCACTTTTTATGTTTGGATGTAATTTTTACTGATCTCACATTTCCCTCTGTAGTCAGTGGTTGCTCTTTTTAAGTGATATCAGAGTAGCAGCTCTATTTCATATAATAGTGGCTTACTGAACATCAGCTATGTACCTACTAGTTCTAGTCATTATGCTGAATCTTTAAATAATAATTTATTGAGTCATAAGAACCTTATGAAATCAGTATTATTTTTTAAAAAATTTTATTGAAGTATATCATTCATAGATGAACATACATAAACAATAAATGTATAGAGAAAGTTGTGAACTTACAATACCAACATGCATAACTTCATACAGGGGTCCCATACATCACCCCACCACCAACGCCTTGCATTGTTGTGAAACATTTGTTAGAAATTATGAAAGAATATCATCAAAATATTACTACAGTACTGACTATAGTCCATACTTATATTTGCTGTATTTTCCCCCCAGCCCACCCTATTGTTATTATTTAGTTATTTATTTACTTTTATCCATTTTTACCCCCACCCCCCATTTTTGCTGCTTTTGTATCCATTCGCTGGGCAAGTCTCTGTGTCCGTTTCCTGCCCTCTCTTCTCATTCTTCTTCTCCTGTCTTCACCGGGATTCGATCCTCAGAACCTCCGACGTGGGAGAGAGTCGTCCTACTGCCTGCGCCACCTTAGTTCCTGTTTTTTCAGTGCGTCTCATCTTGGCTCTCCCTTGTGTCACTCTCCTGTTACATCATCATCTTGCTGCATGGCTTGGTGGGGCCTGGTGGCGCACACGGATGCCCAACCACCTGAGCCACATCCGCCCCCTTGCTATATCTCTTAAGGTTGACCAAAGATACCCAAAGTTACAGTCATTTTCCATACAGGATGGTCATGTAATAAATCAGGCTTGGTTTATCACCAGCATCCTAAAAACCAGACCTAGGGAGAAAAACTAGGCCTGGGGACACATGCATGGTTTTTAATATAGCAAATGTTTAGCCTACCCTGATTATCACAAAATCAGGACAGCGAGAATAGTTGCATGGTATTATTTTTATTCTTACCCATTCTAAACAGAGGAGTCAGCCTAGCTGTAGAGAAGTCGAGTATCTTGTCTAGGGTCACGTGGCTGTCAAGTAGCTGAACTGACGCTCAAGTCTCTATCAGCCTTTTGCCTCCAATGCAAACCACTGTAATGACAAACATCTTCCTCTTGGGTGCTGCTGCTGCAAAAAATAGCTAACATTTATCAAATGCTTGTCATATTCCACGTCCTCTTCTAAGCATTTTAAATTCGTTAACTCATTTGAGCCAAGCAGCCACCTGTGAGGTGGTGCTAACCTCATCCCTGTTTTTATAGGAAGGGAAATGGCACTGAGGAGTTGAGTTCCTGGGGCTGGCATGTGAAGGAGATCCCACTGAAATGATAACGTTTCTCCTGTTTCTTGGAGTTTTTATTTTATGGGGGGGGGGGGGGTGTTTGCTCTCATTCTTCCCATCCTTCCATCCTCCATCCATTTCTTTTATCCCCAGTCATCAAAACAACTCTTCTTAGAGAACTGAAGTTACAGCGCAAACCTCTGCCCTAAAAACTGGAGAGACAGGTGGATACAGAGATTCACAGTTTGCTGGGAGGAAATGCCCAGGAGCAGAAGTGGTCACCAGGAGCCAGTACAGGAAGGAACAGTAATTGATGAATTGCTGGAGGCTCAGTGTGGACTAGCTTGAGAGTTAAAAATTCTGGGGATGCCTATCTAAGACGGATCCCTACTTTTGTGAGTTTTACCTCCAGGAGCCTCCCTGGGTTTTCCCTATGAAGACTGGATGCTTCTGGGGGGAAAGGGAATAGCAACCGTTTTGGAATACACCCAGGGCTTTCTGTTCTTCCTCCTCTTCTATGTAATGAGCCAGCCCTCAAGGGAAACTACCAAAGCCTTATATGACCTGGGTTAGGGCAATTAGCAGCTCCAGCTCCCTCTAGCCTTCCTGTCTCACCTAAGGAAGAAAATAGAGAGGCTAAGAAACTCTTCTGAAGGTCACATCCAGGGGCTCTGGCTCACCAGAAAAACAAAGCAATGCAAAACAAAAAACCCCCCAAAACTCCAGATAATTAATTATAACATTATAGAACACTTCCCCTCCCCAGTACCTTACCAGCACATCAAGAGTCCAGGGTAACCGCAGTGGATTACAACTGAGAGAGGTGAAAGACAGACTCCATTTGAGAAGGCGTTTCTAGGGAAATCCAAAGACAATAGAGGAGACAAAAATAAGAACACTAGAGGAATTTGAAGCCTCTGATACCTACAGCTCCAGTAGATATTAAACACAGCCTAACTCCTAGCCAGATAAAATCTCACACTAAAGGTCTACTTACCTCAGTTTCTATTACCTGATGCATCATGTCTGACTTACAACAAAAAATTACAAGGCATGCTAATGGATTCAATGCAATACCAATCAAAATCCCCGCAAGTTATTTTGTGGCTATTGACAAACTGATTTAAAGTTTAAATGGAAAGGCAAGGGACTGATATTATTCAATTTCAACACTTACTCTAATGCTACAATAATCGAGAATGGATAAATTGGTGAAAGAATGACAAATAGATCAATGAAACAAAATAGAGAGCCCAGAAATAGACCCACAAATAAAGCCAGTTGTTCTTTGATAATGGAGTAAAGGTCATTCAGTGGAGAAAGGATACTCTTTTCAACAAATGGTGCTGAAACAATGGGACATCCATATGCAAAGAAGTGACTCCACACGGACTCTATCGCTTTCACAAAAATTAAATCAAGGTGGATCATAGAACTAAATGTAAAATGCAAAACCATAAAACTTGTAGAAGATAAGAGAATATCTACGTGACCTTGGGTTTGGCAATGAGTTTTTATTTATTTAATTTTTTTTGGCAATGAGTTTTTAGATACAGCACCAGTAGCACGATTTATGAAAGAAAAAAATCAATGTTAGATTTCATTAAAATTAAAAACATCTATTCTGAGAAAGACGCTGTTAGGAGAATGGAAAAACAAGCCACAGGCTGGGAGAAAATGTTCACAAAACACGTATCTGATAAGGAACTTGTATCCAAAACATACAAAGAACTCTTAAAACAACAATAAGAAAACCATATAACATAATTTAAAAAAATGGGCAAAAGCTACCTCACCAAAGAAGATATACAAATGGCAAATAAGCATATTAAAAAATGCTCAGCATCGTATGTCAGTAGGGGATTGTGAATTAAAGCAACAATGAGAAACCATTGCACACCTATTAGAATGGCTAAAATCCCAAACGTTGACAACACCGGATGCTGGCAAGGACGTGGAGCATCAGGATTTCTCAGTCATTGCTGGTGGGAATGCAAAATGGTGCAGCCACTTTGGAAGACAGTCTGGCAGTCTCTCACAAAGTTAGGCATTGGCTTATACATTCCAGCAATCCTGAGGTGGGGTATTTATCCACGTGAGTCGAAAACTCATGTCCACACAAAAACCTGCCCACAAATGTTTTTAGCAGCTTTATTCACAATTGTCCCAAACTGGAAGCAACCAAGATGACCCTCATAGGTGAATGGATAAACAAACTGCAGTGCATCCGCAAAATGGAATGTGATTTAGTGGTAAAAAGAAAGGAATTATCAAGCTATAAAAAGACATGGAGGAGCCTTGAATGCTTAAGTGAAAGAAACCATCTGAAAAAGCTACATGGTATATGATTCCAACTATATGACATTCTGCAAAAGGCAAAACTATAGAGATATAAAAGTATCAGTGGTTGGGGTAGTGGTGGTGGGGAGGGGATGAATAGGCAATTTTAGGGAAATGAAACTATTCTGTTACACTGTTGTAAAGATAGAAATGACATTATGCATTTGCGGAGAACTACAGAACTGTACAACAGTGTATCAGTTTGCCAGCTGCTAAAACAAATACCATACGGTAGGTTGGCTTAAACAACAGGAATTTTTTGGCTCATGGTTTTGAGGCTAGGAGACGTCCAAAACTGAGGAGTCGGCAAAGTGATACTTTCTCCCCAAAGTTTGTAGCATTCTGGGGATGGCTGTTGGTAATCCATGGCTCCTTGGGTTTTCTGTCACATGGCAATACACATGGCAATTTCTTCTCCTTTCTCCTCTGGGTTCCAATGACTTCTACCTTCCACTCCTCCCTATAGCTTTCTCTCTCTCTCTCTCTGAATTTTATTCTACTTATATACGACTCCAGGAATCTGATTTAAATCCCAACCTGATTCAGTTGGCCCCACTTTAATAACACATAACATCTTCAAAACCCACAGGAATGAATTAAAATTAAGAACATTGTTCTGGGGTACATAATTTAACCTACCACAAAGAAGAAGACTGAATTCTAAGGTAAACTGTGAGCTTTAATTTATAATAATGCATCGATATTGGTTCTTCAACTGTAAAAAAATGTACCACACTAATATCAGATGTTAATAATAGGATGGAACTGTGTGCACGAAAAGCAGGTATGTACTTTCTGCTCAATTTTCTGTAAACCTAAAACTGCTCTAAAAAATAATCTATTAAAAAAGTATGTATTGAGAGACAACTTATTCTAGGTGCTGGGGATACAACCATACCCTTAAGGAATGTATATTCCAGGAGGAGACAGGGAAATTGAACTAGGAATAACAATAGAAAGGTTTGAGGGTGAATACTGTATTCAGATGTGAATTTGTGGGTGAGTGTTCTCCTTATCTCTCACTCTGTCTTTGGCTCCTGCCATGTAGCTAAACCTTTTGCATATTCTCCTCTGGGGCTGATTGCTGGGGCTTTGGGAAAAAGAAGCTGTAGTCTCTCGGACCAAGAGGCAAAGGGAGTGGTAAAAACTCAGAAGGGATGGCTTTGTAGCATAGGGGTTCCCAGAATTCCCAGAGGATGCCATGCTCTAAACATAGCAGGAAAACAGCAGATCTGCCATTTAAGAAGGGACCATGAGGCTGGGCAGTGTGGACTATGGCCCCGGACCTGGCATCACCTTAGGTGTTTGTGTGGGGAGCCAGTAATTAAGGAGAGTGAACTTCTCATCACCTTGTGGGACAGGCTTCCGAGTCAGAAACACAGTAACTCAGGAAAATAAAGAAATGGCTATTTCTCGTGTACCGGGGTTATTGTACTTCAAGTGACAGCCACCCACTGCATTTGGGACATCTCTGGGGTGGCAAAGGATATTTATGCACTCACAGTCTGATGACAACACAATGCTGCATTCGTTTCGACAGATTAGCAGAGTCTGCGTTGGAGAATTGCTGAGCACAAATAAAGGAGCTCTCAGAAAGATTCTGTTGGGTCTGGGAGGAGAATGAGCTTGAAGCTTTCACCCACTGGTCAGATTTGGGGTTCTGCAGGATGGAGAGGAGGTAGAAGTAGCCTTATTTGCCAGTGCTGAGGAGATTTACTCTTCTCCTTCCCAGGAGAATGTCCCCCCTTGCTTGAAAGGTGATTTTTAAGGCTCCCATTTAGGACTCCAAATTCCTTAAAACAATCTTAATGGAAAGGGAGGTGCCTGAGTCCTGGCATTCAAGAATACTCCTAAAATGGCCCCACCTGGCTCTGCCCCAAGGGACCTGGGCAGAGGGGCTGCCCCAGTTGTGGGAAACTGTGTGTTTTGGGGGATGACCCTCCCATTTGTCCCCGCGCAGGAGAATCTTTGAGTCTTGTTGGGGCCCATTCCTGAGATGCAGCAGATTAGAGGCCAAGAAATTTCAAGTGAAATCCCAAGGGTCAGGCTCTCAGGTTTCCTGGCTTCTAGAGCAAAGGCACTTCAGAGGCTGAGGCCGACTTGCCAGAGCTCTGGAGCCTTCAGGGCTCTGCAAGGAGGGCTGCCCGAAGGTGCCTGTGCTGACCCCGCAGGGAGAGAGGGTGCAGAGGGTCCTTCTCGGGGAGTTTGGGACTTCACAAACAACCTCAGAGTGTGCGCCCCCTCCCCAGCTCCATCTGACACCCCAGCCACCGATCCTGCTGAAGGCTGCTTGCCAGCGGGTGAGGAACCAAAGAGAGAAAGGCCAGTATTAGCGACTCCAGAGCAGGCCCTGCCGCTCACACCAGCAAAGGGGGGTGGGTCTCGGAACCAAGCACCCTGAGGGACTCTCTAACTCCAGGCAAATGGCTTGGGGTGCCTGGGTCCCAAGATGAGGGGACTCGGAGCATCCAGGTCCATGGTAACCCTCAGTCCGCCCTTGTGGGGGTGGCCTGGGATGCCCCTGGAGGGAGGCTTTGTGGGGGGGGGGTTCCTCAGAGGGGGCTGGTCCTGAGGAGACCTCTGCGAGCTTGTAGGGGAGACACGGAGCATTCCACAGGGTTTGCAGCCAGAGGGGGAACTTACCGCTGGTGATAATGGCCCAGGAGGGATCAGGGGCATCAGGAATCCAGGGTGGTCCTAAAGCGTGCGGTCAGTGGGATAGCACTGGGTTCCTTCCTCTTGTGGGTAGACGTGTGCACGGGTGTGCGTGCACGGGTGTGCGTGCACGGGTGTGCGTGCA
>JAKSZT010053846.1:1219213-1294583 GCA_026826555.1 Tolypeutes matacus
TGGGCAGTGGAGAGTTTCAGACAAAGGGCAATGTCTGGGGAGTTGCAGAGGTGGGACAGGGCCCGCAGGTGGGGGGATCAGTTTGTTGGCAACAGAAAGCCCCAGGCGGGTTGTGAGCTGGGGACTGACGCCCGGCAGGGTGGAGGGACAACCTTGTCTACGCTGTGGAATTGCTTGTGGAAAGTGGGCCGGGCACTCCAGCCACGGGGTCTTGGGTTGCTCAGTTGTTTGTTCAGCTGACCCCTTCCCAGAGGCACCTATAGGACAGAGATTGTCACCCTCCAACCTTGTCACCCTGAGCAGCGGTGTCATTGGGGATCCTTCTGGGATGGGGGTCTTTCCCACTGAGGCAGGGCTGTGCAGGGGTTATCGACTTGGGTGTCAGAACCGGGTTGACTGCTCCGATCCTGGCCCCAGCAGCTTCCTCCATACGCCTGTTTCCTCGTTGGTGAAAGGAAGGTGCTAGAATGCCCGGAAGAGCACGTGGCCTCGGATGGCCCCCGAGCTGCCCAAACACTGTGGCTGTTGTAATTATGCTAGCACAGCTCTCCCCTCAGTTGTGGGGACTTTGCAGCTTTATTGGCCCTTCTAGGAGTTTCAGGCTCATTTAGACTTTATCTTTATTTTTATTTATTTTTTATTGTGGGTAAAAATTAAATTTTTCACAATACAAACCAATATTTGTAAAATGATATATAAATATATATGCATATGTGTGCATTTGCTTACACAAATGTTATATATATATATATTTTAAGAGGTGCTTAGATTACCTAAATATTACACGGAACCCACAGGGATTCCAAGAGAAGGGTAGGTTGTGAGCCATCACCCATATGGACATAATCTATGGTAAAGGGATAGAGTATAGTTGCATATTGAAGGATAGACTTTATCTTGCTGAAACCCGCGACTGGCAGGTTGTGCCAAGCCGGGCCAGAAGCTGGTGCTCCTGAGTTTTTAGATCAGTGTTGCTTCAGTCTCGTTAAATGTGTTGGGGTGGCCATTTAACTCAGGTGCCCCAATTCCCGCTCACCCTGGAGGTAACAATAGCATTTTTTACTGAGATGCTACCAAATCGGTAACTTCCTTGCCTCATGCAGAGAAACTGCTCAACCAATACATTAAGCTAGATTAGAATAGCTGGGATTCACCAACCCCAAGGGATCCGTGGGTAGAAGTCAAGGGATTCATGAACTAGAATGGGAAAAGATCAGATCTTTATGTTCACTAGCCTCTAAATGAAAGTTAGAATTTCCTTCAATTAGAAATGGCAGCAAACCCAGCTTTGTAGTATTAGCAGAACCCGTGACGGTCACTTATAGAAATCCCATTTATTATTGGTTTTTTTTTTTTTTTTAATTTTATTTTTAATTTAATTTTTTATTTTATTTATTTATTTATTCATTTATCCCCCCACCCCCTTGCTGCTTGTGCTCGCTGGGTCAGTTAACCACGCCGTGGGGGCGGGCTTGCCTTCACCAGGAGGCCCCCGGGAACCGAACCCGGGGCCTCCCATATGGTAAACGGGAGCCCTACTGATTGAGCCACAGCAGCTTCCCAATTATTATTTTTTTTAATCACATTACAGTTGCCAACGATTTATTCTCATTACTACTTTGAACTTATGGTCATTAGACCTGCCACTTAGTCTTGCTATTTACTGTGTTAAAGAAGCACATATATTAGTATAACACAAGGTTATTTCTTTAATAATTCAACACTTGAATTTAAATTTCTTTGTAAGTCTGTGTATTTAGCCTTATGAATTTGAGAAAGGGCCCTGATTACCTGGTTGCCGATATGGTCCATGGCACAAAAAAGTTTATAAACCTACAGACATTGGAGCACTTGCTGTGTGGGTAAATGGGTTTAACCGCAGAGGGCCAGAACGGAAATTCCCATGTGCACCACTAGAGGGAACTATTTCCAAACTTATGTTTACATGATCTCGGCGGAGATTTTTTTTTTTTTTTTTTCTTACTCTCTCTTAACTCTTGTTCTAAAAATGGTTCAACTTTTTTGTCTTTCCGGTTAGCAATGCAATTGGGGTCCCTGTGAAGAGGCTCTGCAGCTGATACCCCACAGCATCCTTGTACGGTGAATCCAGGAACAAGTGATACAAAAAGAGTGAGTCTCCTAGGCATTGGAAGACAATAGGCAGCTTGCTGCTCCCGCCTGGTTTACAGTTTTTATTTTTCATATATGCATTTTAAACCCAAAACCTTGTACAGCAGAGAGGACACTGGGTTTGTTATTCTGGTAGAAACAGACCCTCTATCAGGGTAGGAAATAGCTGAATGTTTTCCACGGATATCATTGCTTTCCCATAAGAAAGTGTGCTCTGTTTGTGTGTGTGTGTGTGTGTGGCACGAGGATTGGTATAGGAAGGAGGGAGGGAAATCAGAACTTTTTAGGTGGAGAAAGCCTGTGATCCTGTAAGGAACAGCTCAGCACCTGGCCAGGCCTTCCACTTGGTTATAAGTGGTTGCCCCTAGGGCTGATTTTAATAGGGACAGTTTCACAAGTTCCCTTGTCCTTTGGCCACATCAGCACTTAGGTCATTGTATATCTTTAAGGGCACAGAATAGAGGTCTTGGAGTGTCTAATTGCAAAGGGCAGCAGCCACTTTTACAAGTCAGCATTGTGCCAAGGGACAGCTCTGCAAACCCTCACTCCTGCTGAAGTAGGTCAGGCTGGAGGAAGCGCAGCAAAATGTCTCCGTGGAATCTCTACCAACTGGTAGCTAGTTCTGTGCCCAGACCTACAGCCTTGACTTCAATATTAGAATTAGCACACTGCCTCCTTCAAGTAGGGCCTCTATGTCCAGTGAGAGCTGGCTGTTGTTTTTGCAGTTTTAAGTACAAGCACAGCGTCTTTCTTGCATGCATGCATGCATTGATTCATTCATTCATTCATCAGCTTATTATTGAAAGCTGCCCTTGGCCAGGCTCCATGCTGGATGCTGGGAGCACAGGAGAGAATCAGATGCAAGTGCTGTGGAGCTGCAGTGCCTTGCACGACACTTGGCATGTGTTGGATAAAGGACTCTGAATAGGGTCCTTCTCAGGTATGTCTACTGCATGACCATTGGGCAAGATCCTCTCTGAACCTCAATTTCCTCATCTGTAAATTGGGGATTACCTACCTCTTGAGATTTGCGAAATTAAGGAAACAATGTGTGTACACAGTTAGCACTATAACTGATTATTACTGAGGATCATACATTTCTTGAGCTCCTGGCATACAGTGGACAGGCAAGTATTAGTAGGTGAGAGTGTGAACTGCTTAGCCTCCTGCTTTACTTTATGGCACTAGTGCCCCAGTGACCTAGTGACCTTAATAAATGCTTTTCATTAAAGTGCCTTAGGTTTATTTTGTGAAGTGACGGTGTGACAGAGTGGTTAAGGGCATGGGTTCCAGAGCCGGATGGCTTGGCTCCATCCCAGGTGTGAAACTGATTAGCTGCAAAACTTCAGGCAAGTTCCTTAGCTTCTCTGTGCTTCAGATTCCCCATCTTTAAAGTAGGAATAATGACGGCACTTACTGAATAAGGTTATTATGAGTTAATGCATGAAAAGCACTTTGAATGGTTGCTGGCACATAGTAAGCCTTAAAGTTATGAGCCATTATTACTACTGTTATTATCTGAGGTAATTTATTAAATGTCTTATCATGACAAATTTACTAGGCAGTGTAGATAAATGGTCTTATATCCATGGTCCCTGTTTCTTCAAAATGCTAGAGTGGTGGGGTGATGATTGGTTGGAGGTTGATGAGTGATGATGGTGGGGGAAGTGAATAAGTGATGGTGGGTGATGATGGATGATGGTGGGTGGTGGTGGGTGATGATGGAAGATGGTGGGTGATGGTTGTAGGTAGTTGTGGGTGATGGTGGGAGTGGTGGGTGGTGGTGATGGTGGATGTTGGTGGGTGATGGTAGGTTTTGGTGGGTGATGGTAGGAGATGGTGGTGGGTGATGGTGGGTGATGGTGGTGGGTGATGTGGTGATGGTAGGAGATGGTGGTGGGAGATGGTGGTAGGTGACGGTGGGAGATGGTGGGTGATGGTGGGTGATGGTGGAAGATGGTGGTGGGTGATGGTAGGTGATGGTGGGTGTTGGTGGGTGATTGTGGGAGTGGTGGGTGGTGGTTAGTGATGGGTGAGGGTGGGTGACAGTGGGTGGTAGTTGGTAGGTGTTGGTGGATGTTGATGGATGATGGTGGATGACAGTGGGTGATGGTGGGTGATGATGATGGGTGATGGTGGGTGTTGGTGGGTGTTGATGGGTGACAGTGGGTGATGGTGGGTGACAGTGGTGGGTGATGGTGGGTGACGGTGGTGGGTGATGGTAGGTTTTGGTGGGTGAGGGTGGGGGGTGGTGGTAGGTGATGGTGGGTGACGGTAGGAGATGGTGGTGGGTGATGGTGGGTGATGGTGGGCGATGGTGGTGGGCGATGGTGGGTGTTGGTGGGTGTTGATGGATGACAGTGGGTGATGGTGGGTGATGGTGGTGGGTGATGGTAGGTTTTGGTGGGTGAGGGTGGGTGGTGGTGGTAGGTGATGGTGGGTGACGGTAGGAGATGGTGGTGGGTGATGGTGGGTGATGGTGGGCGATGGTGGTGGGCGATGGTGGGTGTTGGTGGGTGTTGATGGGTGACAGTGGATGATGGTGGGTGACAGTGGTGGGTGGTGGTGGGTGATGGTGGGTGACAGTGGGTGGTAGTTGATGGGTGTTGGTGGGTGTTGGTGGGTGACGGTGGGTGGTATTGGGTGGTGGTGGGTGACGGTGGGTGATGGTGGGTGGTGGGAGGACTGACTCATCTCTCCTAGTCCTCGGAGGCCATCCATGCTGTGATAATCATAATGGCACCCTCTGTAGGAATTAGCTGTATCCCTGATCCCAGAGTGGGTGGCAGACTCAGATCCACAGGCCTCTGACTATGCCTACTTGGGCAGGGTTGGTGCTGGCTGTGCAGAAATTCTAAACAGCAAGACCAAGTTCTGCATGTGGGCTAAGAACTTGTGTTATTTATTTATGGGCATGCCTATACTTTATTTTATAGTCTTTCCTCATAGTCCATCTTTTCTCTGAGAAACTGCAAGTACTTTAAAGATATAGTACAAATGTTTCTTATCACATCCCTTTGATATAGGGGTCACCTGCTTTACGGGTGACAAAATTGAGGTGACTTCCCAGGTCACTTGTTTCTTAAACTATTGAGAAGTGGCATCTGGTTTACAACCCTTTCTGGAGCTGGCAGAATTAATTTTTCTTGGGGAAAAAAAGGCCATTTGTTATATTTCAACCTCCTCTTGACTATGGAGAAAGAGACGACGAGAAAAGCTGCTGCTTTTCTTTTTCGCAGAGCCATGCTGGGTACCTTGTCTTCTGTGTTTGGCTGTGACCCTAATTCCTTGCTGCCAAGACCGAGGTACTGGGAAGAAGGGCTGAGGCTGCAGGAGTGAGTGATCCAAAAGGAGGGGGACAGGAAGCTTTCATTTTTAACTTTGGTGAGCAAGCGTTGTTTGTACTGCCCTTGTCATCTTAGGGAACCATTTTGGAGAGAAAAAAATTCTGCCATTTTTGACCACTTTAAAAAGAACATACTTGCTCCACATACAGTACAGCTGAGAAAAATCACATTATCCTTGGTGAAAAGCCACTGCAGATTCTTCTGAATGCTTTGAGGATGGGTTAGTTCTGCCACCATTCCTGTCAGAGAAGATGTTTTGTGGTACCTGAGGGCCAGGGCAAATGCAGCCTGTCATCAAGGTGATGTGTTTAAAGTGAAAAAAGGAATAAAAGGGTGCACTTCAGGACAGGCTTGTCTCCAAAAGTCTGCTTCCTAAAAATGCTAATTGTGCATGTTAAACAGGGACCATAGGCTCCCAGCAGCCGCACAGACTCTTATTTGCAGATGTTTTATGGAGTTGATTTAATCCTTAAGTCTGTTCTTTTCTCTTCCCTCTGGTGAAGGATCTTGGTGTTACCAACTCATTAACTTGTGCTCCCATTATATGCCTGCAGTTGCACTCCTCTGCTTTCAATAAAGGGGCACAGCACTGTCAGGGGATGGTGAAGTCGTAGAGGTGGTCTCAACGGACAATCGACAGTGATGGCAACTTTGCAAATTTAAGAACCGCACATGAGGCACAAATTGGAAGCACTATCAGAAGTGCTGATGAAGAGTGATTTTCCCATATTCCCATTCCGTGCTTCCACATGAGATGTGGGCTGCGGAGAAGGAAGGGGTGTGAAAGGTTTGATGCCTGGACTTTAGCTCCACAGAGCCCAGGCCATGCTGCTTTGTGATGTGGAGACTTGGGGGGCATGTATTCAACAAAGACAATCTGAAGGTCTGCTGTGTGCCTGGGCCGGGTGCTAGAGACACAGTGATGGAGAAGACTTGGGCCTTGTCATTAGGGGGGAAACAGTCTGTGGGAGACAGGTAGAGGGACAGGTGCCAAGAAGTGCAATACAGAGCAAGAAGTGTTGCAATGGAGTGTCGTCCCAAAGAGGATTCAAGGAAGCCAGAAGTATGCATAGGCAGTGTAGAAATGCACAGAAGATAAGCTTTGCCATGATGAATTGGAGAAGGCTTCACTGTCAATGTTTACCAGGAATACACTGGTAGTGAAATTTGGGTTCATAAGTTGATACACCAAAGGAGAACACATATTATGGAGAACTGTGGAGTGTCTGGGTAAGAGGAAGTTAGTAGCAGCTTACTAGAGGATTTGAGCTTGTGTTTGGAGATTTGGGGGAGGGTACAAGCAACTTGGGGTCTGTTGTGGATTGGTGCTGTCAGATGTGGGGCCATTTGGTGACTGAGTATCTTAATGGAGTGGGGTTAGGGCTATCATTGGAAGAAAAGCCAACCAAGGGTGGGGATATTAGGTCCTCTTCATAGTTGCACAGTCTCTTTGTTTTATCTCTGTTCTGGTATGATTATGGAGTGGTCTTATTTGATCTTGTTGGAGTTCTTGACTGATGTTGATAGTCTGTGAAATTGTTTATTCTCAGGGATAGATCACAGCCTAGCTGGTAGCAACTAGGCCAGCTACTAGCTGGTAGCTCTCAGGGCTGCTTTTATTTTTCTCAAGATGTTTGGCGTGGGCACAGGAGGATGTATAGGAGTTTCCCAGATCAAGAAGGGGAAGGCATCCCAGGCATGAAGTAGGGTAGAGCTTGAGTAGAGAGAGAGAGGCATTAAGTATTATAGGAGACTGAGGACACCGTAAGCAGCTCAGGAGGGTGTGTATGTGGGAAACCAGGGAGCACGAGGCCACGGAATTGGACAGGGCTAGGTGTTGGATGTCTTGTGAGTCTGGCTAAGGAGCTTAAGACTGAATCCTTAGGCCACCTTCATCTGAGTGCTCCAAAGTAAAACTACCTGAAGGAGGGATGCCCTTCTAGGAGGCCAGATAGCTTTCTCTTACAGTAGCTTCTGTAAGACTATAGCCACAAAGCTGGAAGGGTTCTTACAGATAATTTGGCCTACCTACTTCCTTTCCCAAAGGGGGACCCGAAGCCAGACATGGCAAAAGATTGCTTAAGGCACCACAGCAATTCATAAAAGAGTGAGGACTTGAGCTTGCATCTCCTGTTTCCTTGTCTCTCCTCTTTCCACTATATCAACTCCTGTCCTAGTCATTTGGAACCTTCCTAATTAATACACATGGCTCCACATGGCTCCGTCTCTGAAGACAGCCCCATCCAAAGAAGCAAAATTCAGCAGCCAGAAGTAATTGAAAAGTAATTCCATTTGTTATGTGCCTCTAGTGAGGAACTTTGAGAAGGTATGATTCATAGCCATACTAATACTTTTCAAAGGCTCTTTCTTCCGCTTCTCTTTAAGCTGCTTTAGAGTGATTTTTTTTTGTGTGTGTTCATGTCCAAACTGCTTCCCTAATGCCAATCTGGAGCTGATTCTTCTCTTGTGCCTTCCTTCCTCTTGTCTAGTTTCTTAAATAGATTGACCTATCCTCCTGCCCATGCCCTCTTTACCTACTTTCTGTCTCTCAGAACCCATCCCTCCTATTATATCAGTCAGGGTTGTGTCTGGTTTCATGTTACAGAATCCTCATCACTGTGGTTAAAACAAGGAAGAGGTTTATTTTGCTCCCATAACAAGAAGTGAAAGGAAAGTGCTTGACAGCTGGTGCAGCAGCTTCTTCTGCTTTTTTTGGCTCTGCCATCTATGGTGTATAGCTTTCTTTTTCATGTTCACAAAATGACGGCTGCACTGCTAGGCATTGTGTGCACATTCCAGGCCAGAAGAGGGAGGATGGACAAAGGCAAAAGATATGTGCTTACTGAATGGTCTCCCTATATCAGGAAGACAGGTGCTTTCCTGGAAGTACCACCTGGTAGATTTCCACTTATATCTCATTGGCCAGAAGTGGTCACCTGGCCACCACCAATTGTGAAGGAGCCTGGGGCAGGTAAGTGTAACTGAAAAAAATTGCCACCCTGAAAAATAATACCAGGATCCTGCTGTTAAAATAACAGAGAGTGGGTAAGAAACTAGGAATGTCTGCCATACCCATCTGTAGGTTTTTCATCCCCTCACATTTGAGAACTGGTCAAGTAAAAACATGACTCTTCTCAGTATTGGGGTTGGGGAGAGAAGTTGATTAAGCAAAGTTATTCACAAGTGAATAAATATTGGCTTAAATGAGTATGATCTATTTTAGAACATGTTGATTTAATTTTCATCTTACAATGTTTTAGCCCTTAAAAATAGATTAGAGGCTTATCTTGTTCCTTTAACTGGACCATATCTTCCTGTTAAAGGAACAAGATAAGCCTCCAGATGACATAAAGGAGTTGAGACAATTAATCATAGATGGGCAAACAAATCTCTCTAATAAATTCAATGAAATGGGTAAAGAGATTAAGGATATTAAGAAGACTTTGAGTGAGCACAAAGAAGAATTTGAAAGCATACATAGAAAAAGAGCAGATCTTATGGGGATGAAAGTTTCAATAAATGAAATAAAAATACACTGGAGTCATATAACTTCAAATTTGAAGAGGCAGAAGAAAGGATTGGTGAGCTTGAAGACATGGCCTCCAAAAACGAAAATACAAAAGAACAGATGAAGAAAAGAATGGAAAAAATTGAACAAGGTCTCAGGGAACTAAACAACAGCAAGAGACATGCAAACATATGTGTCATGAGTGTGCTAGAAGGAGAAGAGAAGGGAGAAGGGGCAGAAGGAATATCTGAAGACATAATGGTAGAAAATTTCTCAACCCTATTGAAGGACATACATATCTGTGTCCAAGAAACATAAAATACTCCCATCCAAATAAATCCAAATAGACCAACTCTGAGACACATACTAATCAGAATGTCAAATGGCAAAGACAAAGAGAGAATTCTGAGAGCAGCAAGAGAAAAGCAATGCATAACATGTAAGTGATAACCAATAAGATTTCTCATCAGAAACAATGGAGGCAGGAAGGCAGTGGTATGATATATTTAAGATACTGCAAGAGAAAAACCTCCAGCCAAGAATCTTTATTTGGCAAGATTGTCTTTAAAAAATGAGGGCAAGTTTAGAATATTCACAGATAAACAGAAACTGAGAGAGTTTATAACAAAGAAACCAGCTTTGCAGGAAATACTAAAGGGTATGCCACAGCCTAAAGAAAAGACAGGACAAAGAGGTTTGGAAGAGAGTCTAGAAATGAAGATTATGCCAGTAAAAGTAACTAAAAGTGTCAAAAGAGTGGTGAAAATAAAATATGACAGATAAAACCCAAAGGTCAAAATAGGTGAAATAAGAACTGTTTTTACAGTAATAACACTGAATATTAATGGATTAAACTCCCCATTCAAAAGACACAGATTGACAGAATGGATAAGAAAATATGAGTCATCTATGTGCTTTCTACAAGAGATTTGCTTTAGATCCAAGGATGCCAATAGTTTGAAAGTGAAAGGCTGGAAAAAGATATTCCATGCATGCAGTAACCAAACCGAACCAAACCAAACCAAAACAAAACAAAAAACTGGAATAGCTATTCTTATATTAGATGAAATAGACTTTTTTCACTTTTTTATTTTTTAAAAGATACTTCAATTACATAAATATTACAGAGAATATATAGGGGATTCTCATATGCCCTGCCCCCCACATCTCCCACATTAGCGACATCTTTCTTCAGTGTGGTACATTCATTGCAATTGATAAACACGTTTTGGAGCATTGCCACTAAGCATGGATTCTAGTTTACATTGTAGTTTACACTCTCTCCAATTTGACTCTGTAGGTTATGACTGGATATATAATGGCCTGTATCTGTCATTGTAATGTCATTCAGGATGATTCCCAAGTCCTGAAAATGCTCCCCTATTACACCTGTTTTTCCCTCTCGCTAACCCCAAGAACATCCACGGGTCACTGCCTCCACAACAATGGTATTTCTTCCATTGCTAGAATCACAATAAGTCTATAGTAGAATACTAATAAGTTTATTTTAGTCCATAGTTCGTTTCCCAATCCTGAGGACTCTGGGATAGTGATACCTATTCTACCATTAATTGAGGGGGGCTTTGATCCCATACATTGGATATGGATGGGACTCTCTTGCTTGCAGCTGTAGGCACTCTCAGTTCCTTGGTATGTTGTTTGTCCATCATCTCCTCCCTGTTAGTTGTTGTGGGTGAGTCCATTGAACTGAAGAGTAGGTGTTGCAACTCTGTTGAGGTTCAGGGCTCAGCTAGAACATGGAAAGCCCAAAGTTTTAAGTCTCTTGGATGTACACCTACCAATACTAACTAATTATAGTTTCAGATAGAAGGACACAAGAGTCATGCATAGGGAAACCACTGGTGAGTCTAACTCAGTCACACTGGAGAGCATAAATACCAGATTAGGGCCCACTGGGAAGGGGCCAAATTCCTGAGCTGCCTGCCCTGATTATAGTATCTGGATGTCTCCACATCCCTGAGGAGCTTCTCTCTTTGGGGTCGTATCTACTTTGGTTGTCAACGAGATCCTGTTGAGATGTGCACAAATGCTCCCTCTGGGATGGCCTCCCAACTCACTTTGAAGTCTCTTAGCCATACAAACTCGTTTGTCTTTAGCTTTTCCCCCTTTTGGTCAAGGAGTTTTTTTTCTCCAGATGCATTGCTTATTGGTACTTGGTAACAATCACTTGGTGCCAGGGAGGGTCATCCCTGGCAGATGAAATAGGCTTTAAAAGACACTAGTAATGTGCAATCTGAAGAGGAAGTCAGGATAAAAAATTCTATTTACAATAGCAACTAAAAGAATAAAATATTTAGGAATAAACTTAACCAAGGAGGTAAAGCACTTGGATTCAGAAAACTACAATGCATTGTTAAAAGAAATAAAAAGAGACCTAAATAATTAGAACATTCCATGCTCGTGGATTGGAAGACTAAATATCATTAAGATGTCAATTCTACCCAAAGTGCTATACAGATTCAATGAAATCCCAATAAAATCTCACCAGCATTTTTAAACAAATGGAAAACACAATTATCAACTTTATTTGGAAAGGTAAGGGGTCCTGAATAGCCAGAAACATATTAAAAAGGAAAAGGAAAGTTGGAGGACTCTAACTTCTGGACTTTAAATCATATTACCTAGCTACAGTGGTAAAAACAGCATGGTAATGGCATAAAGATAGGCACATAGACCAATGGAACCAAGCTGATGGTTCAGAAACAGACCCTTCCATCTATGGTCAAGTGATTTTTTAAAAAAATATTTATTTTTTTATTTATGTACTTTATCCATTTTAACCCCTCCTCCCCTCCGTTTGTTGTTTTGTGTCCATTCGGTGGACAATTCTCTGTGTCTGATACTTAATGTTACGTAGAAGTTTTAATTAACTGGATTGTAAAAGTTTGGAAATATATAAAGTTGATGGTAACACATTATAGTGAGTAGCAGCTGGTTTATAAATGGGAATGTGGCTGGAAAGGGTAGTCTAGGGATGTAAATGTCAGTTGAAAGCAAAGCTAGAGAATTATCTAGGGACTGAATAACACAGTGAACCCAGAGGTGGATGAGAATTGTGGTTGATGGTAGAGATGCAAGAGTGTCCTTCTGTGAGCTAGAGCAGATGTACATCACTATTCCCATGTAGAAGCATGGGAAAAATACAACTAGTGTGACCTATGGACTGTGGTTAACAGCAATACTATAACATTCACGCATCTAAGCCAAGGATGTACTGTACTGATGATGGGGAGTATGGAAAAAGTGGGCCAAATGTACACTATGGACCATGGTTGGTGGTAATAGTCCGATGATAATATCTCATAATCTGTAACAAATATTCTCATAATCTGTGGTGTGTTGATGAAAGGGTGTTGTATGGGAATTCTACACATATGCATGATTATTCTGTAAGTTCACAACTTCTGTAATAAAAGTGTATTTAAAAAAATAGTAAGGTGGGTTGGGGGAAAAATACATCAAATGTAAGATATGGACTATAGTTAGCAGCAAGATTTTAACAATATTCTTTTATAATTTGTAACAAATGTCTCAACAATGCAAGGTGTTGGTGGAGGGTTGATGTATGGGACCCTTGCATGATGTTATGCATGTTTGTTTTGTAAGTTCACAACTTTTACTATATACTTATTGTTTTTGTATGTTCTGTATGAATGATATACTTTAATAAAATAAAAAAAATAAAAAAGAATAGATTAGAAATTTAAATAATAGACATTAAGGTATATTACTTATAGAAAACTAAAAATTTTTTTCTTAGTGCATTATTCCCAAAATCAGAGCTTTGCTCTGAGAAATCTCAACTCCGAGGAGAAAAACTGTCCAGATATTTTCTACTTAGAAAGTTTATAGTTGTTTTTCTTTTATTACACACTAAAATAATTTTCCAGAGAATAAAAACACCCGGCTCTTTGGAACCATAAATTCAATTCTCATCTTTGACAATGCACACATACCCACCTACCATTATTTTAATGGGTACATGCCAGTTGGTAATAATCTAGTCTTTTCCATTTAAAAGACTAGATTAATATTTTATACACATGATTTCATGGACATGGACTGAAGTTTTGAATCAATTTGTCCAGAAAAGAAAACCCGTTAATACAGTAATTTCATTGGTATAAATTGAAATATAAAGATTACTTAAGGATTTTCCTATTTAAGAATATGGTCTCTTTTTTTTTTTTTAAGAATATGGTCTTAACTAATAACTTCTCATTAGTGCAGGTCTTTTAGTCATTCTACTTCTGGCAGTACCTCTAAGAGTCAGGTTGCTCTTGTATCTCTTTGTCCAGAAATGAGTCTCATGCCCGTTTCTTTTTTTTTTTCTTTTTCTTTAGGAGGTACCAAGGATTGAGCCTGTATGGAGCAGCGCTCAACCACTGAGCTACACCTGCTCTGCAATGCAGGTCTTTTTTTGTGTGTGCATCCTTCGGGGATAATTTAAAGTTTTCTTCACATAGATTTTGCACGTCTTATTTTTTTTTTTTTTTTTTTTTTTTTTACCAGGAGGTCCTGGGGATCGAACCCCGGTCTCTCCATATGGTAGACGGACGCCGAACTTCTTGAGCCACATCCGTTTCCCACATCTTATTTTGTCTATATTTTATTTCTATGTATTTTACTTTCATAGCTATTACAAATGAAATCTTTTCTTCCATGATATTGTCTAACTGACTACTAAATTCTCCATATTAATTTTGCATTCATCCAACCTACAAAAACATCTTGTTTGCAGTAGATTTTTAATTTATTCTCTTGGATTTTTTTGGAGTTATAATCATATCAACCACAAATACTGATAACTTTGCCTCCACTTAAACATTTTTGGTACTTTATGTTTCTGTCTATTGTTTATTTCATTGAAGAATGTTAAAAAAATAAGGGTGAGGCCATACATTCTTGTTTTGCTACTGACTTCAATGAGAATGCGTCATGTGCTTTGCCATTAAATATGAGTCTGGTTTTAAAAAGTGAGATAGACATATCTCTCATGTTCTGGAAGCATCCATCATTAGCAGCCTCGTTAGCTGACTCCATTGGCTAGCCAAGTGTCTGTGTGTCCCTTGTTCCCTGTAGATCAAACTCGCCCCACCCAGAAAGGAGTCCCATTTGGTTCCTGCATCCGACTCAAAAGCCAGGAGCTCTGGATGAGGTCAAGACAGGATTCCCTTGGTTTGGTGGTCATTAAACTAAAAGGCAATATACAGTGACTCAGTGGGCAGGATAATCACAATAGGAACGTCCATGTTGAAAATGGAAGATGGGAATCATGCCACAGACATTGGTCCATGATAGTGATTACATCCCACTGGGCTCTAAAAGCAGAGATTCCGTTTTCTGGCTGTAGAACACATTTTGTGGCTAACTCGTCTGGGATTTCCTGTTCTGCTCTCTGGGAAAAATTCCTTTGTTAATTGTCCACTGAGGTCCCCAGCTCTGTCCATGGGAACTTTATTCCTTTTTAAAAATTCCCCATGGTCACAAAAGTATTGCACTCTCAGCCAACTTAGATTACAGGCCACAGGCAGAAAGTGTTTCTCTTAGCAAAGTTGTTTTCCTTTCCATCTCTGCTTGTGCCTGGCTGGTGCTAGCCTGAGTTCATCTCTCTTGTAGAGCTTGGTGAAAGAAAGAAAGAAAGAAAAAAAAAAGACAGCTAATGCCCACCAAAACCTGAAATTTTGCCCTAATGTTTCAGCTTCTATTGGCAGGTTGATTGCCTTCCGAGATACCACAAGTGGTGATGGTTTAACCAAGTGTTTTGTTATGGAATATCATAACAGCCTGTAATAACATATTTATGGTAAGATATTAGTGATTGTTAGGTACAATTCTACTTCAAAAGCGGCCCACAGCAATTGAAAATGCAAGTCAATTTCAGAGAAGTTAAAGATATGAAAAAACCTGCAGCTTAGATGCAATGAAATACAACGTCTGTCTTCATCATCTGCTATCTTACCGGTCCCACCTGGACTTTGTTACTTGAAGACCCTTACCTACAAGTACCAAATTGGGATTATGTGTAGTTGTTCTGCCATCTTCAATGTTCAGTTTCTACTTTGTGGTCCAAGATGGCTGCTCCAGCTCCAGGAGTCATGACCACTCTCCCACCAGCAGGAAGGAGGGAAGGGAAGATAGTGGGCATTCTCTCTCCTTTTAAATATATGTCCAGGAAGATGCATATACCATTTCTGCTCATATCTCATTGCCTGGAACTTAGTGACATGATTACACCTAAATAGAAGAATGTGGCTTTTATTTTAGGCAATGAAACACCCAGCTAGTATCCATGTGTTCTATTACTGTAGAAGGAGAGAGTGCATACTGGAGACAACTAACAGTTTCTAAAGGGCCATAAAATAGCCTGTAAAATAGTTCCTGTTTTTATTAAGAATGCAGTGATCTTGAAAAATGGCTGTAATTTCATCACATGACTTTAAAGCATCTCTAGAGATGATTATATTATTTTTTTGGAATTATCGTGATAGATTTTTCTAATATCGAACCATCTTTGGATTCCTGGAATAAACTCCACTTGGTCATGAATCTTTTAATTTATTCCCGGATTCTGCTTGATAGTATTTAATTTAAGATTTTTTTCAGTGATATTTATAAGTGGGATTGGTCCATAACTTTCTTTTTATGGTGCATCAGTGGTATGCTCTACCTTGTCTGTGAACCTGTATTTTTCTGAGCACACAAGTGTTCGTCTTGTAGCTAAGACTTGTTAGAATTCTGAGCTTGCAGTGTGCCTGGCACATTTTGGTCTCTGTAGCCTCTCCATCCTCTGGTGTCCAGGAACCCTTTCTTGCCACCTTTTGTGGACTCTGTCACTTTCAGCCTTGTCTTGCAGCCTCTGTGTCTGACTTCTCTCATCTACTGGCTGAAATCTTCATGTGCCGAGCCATTCACTCCACACACCCAGAATGAGCACTTCTTCTGGTCCAGGTACTGGAGATTCAGGGAGGGAGGGGGCCCAGTGCTGTGCAAAGGAGCTCCCAGTTCGGAGGGGAGAGCATGTAATAGAGGAGCTTACAAATGGCAGGGTGAGGTATTCGGGGTGGTTGGGCTGCAGGGAGTGGGATGGAAAGGAAAGAAGCTGAAGAGCAAAAGGTCTTGGGGTGTGGAGTGTGGGTTCCAGCCTGAGCAGAGCAAGAAGTAAACAGATGTCTGTCTTTAAGATGGGCAGGATGTGATCAGATTTGAGGTCTGCATCTAAGTCTGATTTGACTTGATTCTTTCTTTTAACTGAGATACATAGAGTGGGTAAAGTGTGTAAAGTTACATAGGTATGCCCTGCGTAATCACCACCCAGATCAAGATATAGAACGGCTCCAGCTCCTCAGCAGCAGTCTCCCTTGTGCCCCTTCCCAATCAATTACCTTTCTGTCCACACTGTTTTGACTTCTCTCATCATGGACTAGCTTTTCTTGTTTTAAACTTTCTATGATTATACATAATATTCTCTTTTGTGCCTGGCTTCTTTCACGCATGATGTTTGTGAAATCCACCCATGTAGTTTGCACATTTTTAAAATCGCTGTATGATTTAAATTTGATTCCATGATGCTGATACAATGCTAGCGACTCCAAAATTGTAAATATCCAATGAATATTAGGTGAATGAATGAATGAGTGAATGAATGAAATCTCCTCTTTTCCCATTTTTTTCTAAAAGAAATCCTTACTACTGAGACTTTAGCCATATTCGAGACTATGGGTTTCTTCCTTCATTCCTCTCTCTCTCTTTCATGTGGCAATTATTTGTCCTATTGTTACTTGCAGGGGCAAAATTTATGGAGAGACCACGCTCTAGGGCTGCACCCAGCTCCTCCAGAACTGAAATTTTCAGATCATCTGGAGTCCTCTCCTGGCTCAATCTGATCAGAGTCCTGTGTCCCAGGGCCCCAGCATCCACAGAATTGTCATCAGGCACGTCCTGATGAGCCTCCTCAGCACTCAGGGGCCTTGTTCCTTACTCTTGGAGGGTACACTGGTGCCTCAGAATCTGGCTGGCTCCCTTTACTGCCAGCTCCTTCCCCTGCCTGTTCAGCAAACAACCAGCCTCCGAGCTCTCAGCTTCCCTATCAGCCGAGTTAGGTCTGTGAGGAAGGAAGGCTGCCAAGTGTAAACATGTGGATACACACACATGCATGCATAGAAGTGCACAGCAGTGCTGGGAAAGGCCAGTGCCTGGCCTCTGCTGACCCTGCATCCCTGCCTGAAATCACCACATCCTTCAAATGTAGGGTGACAGCATCAAAGACCCAGGCTAAACATGTGCTGTGATAACGGTGGTAGTGAGCTGCATTCTTGATTCCTCTGTATATTTGTTGTTGTCTTCAAGCAATGTGAGATACTGCTGTCCAGGGGCCGCCTGGCCCTCACTGCCTCTCTAACTTCAGCTCAAGCTTAACATTCTTCTCCTGGGGCTCTGCTCCCTCTCAACACTGTGATTTTGCACCTGCTGGTCCCTCAACAATGCTCGACCCCTCCCTCTCCCTGTCCCTCGTCCTCTTTGCCAGCTGTTGTCACCCCCTGCCTCTGCATCAGATGTGTCCCACTGTTGAATCCACAGGGGAGGCAGCCCTCTGCAAACTCCAAGCCCCAGCACGGACTGGACCTCTGGTTCTCTATGTAGGGCCCACACTTTCATCAGACTCTGAACTTCTTTGGGCAGTCATTGCAGAGCAGAATTAAGCTTTCATTCCTGTGATTGCTCCATTCAGATCCAGCTCCACCACCAGCATGTAATCTCCACCCAACTGAACACCAAGTCTATTTTCCTCCCTGCGGTGAATCTTGCACCTAGCATAGCCCCTGTAGTTGGGGCTCAGTAAATAAAAAAAAAAATGTTGGGAGCAGAGATGGCTCAAGTGATTGGGTGTCTCCCTCCGGCACCCAGGTTCGGTTCCTGGTGCCTCCTGAAAAAGAAGACAGAGAGCAGACAGTGAGTGCAAACAATGAGAGGGAGGGAGAAGAAAAAAAAAATGAATGAATGAGCAGTTCTCATTTTGTGTAAGGTTTCTAAAGGAAAATAGAGAACATCCTGGTGCCCATCCCTCCCTCCCACACGCAGCAGCTCTGATGAGACAGAGCAGCTAGGTGGCTTCTGAGGTGCAGGCGGCAGCTTGCAGGCCTCCTTCCTGGGGTCTTCATGAGGACATGATGAAGTTTGAATTAATGGTTGAGGAGAGCCCTGAGAGCAATTGCAGGCAGCTCTGGGTAAAAGTGCACAAGGCTGTTGGCAGTGTCAGGCTGTGAGGCCTTTAGCACAGAGGACAGGGCCTGCTCGGAGAGACCTGGCCAATTACTGGGGGTGCAGGTGGCGAGGAGGGGCACCCAGGTGCTCACGGGTCCTGGCCTGCTGGTGTGCTATCTAACACAGCAGGTCCAGCGGGCCCCTCTACCTTCTGGAGCCGCGAGATGCCTCTTAGTGTTTTTTGACTATGGCAGGAGCAGTGAGCAGGGCTGAGAAATCTTTTCTTGCCAACTCATTAAGGCTTGGGTGGGAGCCTCAGGAAGCCTGTGAACCTGGGTGCCTGAGCAGAAGATTGGGCCGGCCTCAGTTTCCTCACCTGCAGGTCCTCTTGCTTTCCGTGGCTTCCCTCTGGCCCTCGGGCAGGGCTACAGAGGAGGCTGGAGGAGACAGAGTGGGTGGGGAGGAGGAGAGAAGAGGAGGGCATGGGGCCCTCAGGGGCCCCTTGCTTTTCTCAGGGACCCACATCTGAGGGTCCACCTGCTCTCCAGCCCTGCTTTGGGTAAAGGGTGTTTGTTCTTTTGCCAGGTTGGTTCAGTGTCACAAACATTTACTGCATTCCAAGCCCTGTACTGGGTCCTGGGGGCCCAGGGGTCCCAGGTCCCTCGTGGAGATCAGACACATAAGCGGTCACCCTTGAAATGAAGAGATATGAGCAATAATAATAGAGTCACATCCTTGACATGGCAGGAGTACCCAAGAGAGGGGCTGAGGGCAGAATCAGGGGAGCTTGTAGGGGACGAGTGGCCTGAGCAGGTTTCACAAGATGGATGGATGCCTGGCAGATGGACAAAAGTCTGAGTGCGAAGCAACATGGTATGTTTAGAGAATGACCCTCCTGTTATGCTGCTTCTAGCTAAAACCTATTGCTCATTTACCAAGTGCCAGGGAATGTCCTAACTGCTTTTCTTGCCTCATATCGTTTCGTGCTCACAGTATCCCTGAGAGCTAAGAAGCGTTATCGTCCCATTTCACAGTTCAGGAATTGAGACACAGGGAGATTAAAGGACCTAGGCAAGATTCGTAGTTAATAAGCAGTGGACCAGGTTTGAGGACTTTGAGGCCCATGGTAATGATGGACTAATAATAGCAATAGTCAATAAATAGCAGGTAACGCTTACTGCGTGCTGCGTAAGAAGTACCAGGTACTGTGTGTGGCGCTATTTCAGTTATTCTCAATTCGTGTGAGCCTGTACGGCTTTATCCAGATTTCACAGATGAGGAAACTGGGGAACAGTGAAGTAGCAAGCCCAAGGAGACCCAGCCAGTGACCTGCAGGGCAAAGATTGGCTCCCAGACAGCGCTAAGGAAGAGCCCGTGCACGTAACCCCAGCCCTGTCCTGTAGCTGCTGGTGGAAGGGTAGAGTGGGGGAAGGAGAGTCTGCAGAGACAGGCAGGTAGGCCCCCGACTTTGAGGGGCCTTGTATGCCACCCACAGGCCCACGGGGTAAGGGGTTGGGGTTGCCCATTGGATAAGCCCCCATTGCTGCAGGAAGAGGCGATTTGGAGGGGCAACCCTAGGGTCTCCTCCATTAGTTCAGTTGGGGTCCATTGTCCTTGACTTCCGTTGTTTTTCTCCAACTAGACTGTTAAGGTCTATCAGGTAGGGCTGTGCCATCTGCTTCTCCTTGGTCCCCTCAGTGGCTGCTGTGGCCTTAGGTGCACATGACTGGAAGGATGGAGGAAACAACCCTCAATGCTCAGAGTCTGCTGGGATGCCTTGGGCATGGCTGGAACACTTCTGTCCAGTGAGCCTTGTGCATCTCCCTGCCTACAGCCTGCTCCTCCCCGAGTCTTCCCATCTCAGTAACTGGCAGCACCGTCCTCCCAGTTGTTCAAGCAGAAACTGGGAGGCCATTACTGATATCTCCCTCTCCTCACCCCCAGTCCTGAATCAATCACCAAGTCCTGTTGATTTTATCTCCTGAAGTGCTCCCACACCCATCCACTGCTCATCACCACCGCTGCCACTTTCCAGACCAGTGGACATCATCTCTCCCTGGATGGCAGAAAGAGCTGCTACCTGGCCTCTGAGATCATCTTGCCCCTTCTCCACAGATTGTTCACACAGCAGTCAGAGTAATTTTTACAAAGGCACATCTCTCCCAGTCAGTTTGCTGCTTAAATCCCTCCTGTTCCCATTGACTCTCAATATAAAACCATTGTTTCTGGTAGCTTTTGCTACATAACAAACCATGCCAAACTTAGTGGCCTAAACCAACAAGCATTTATGGCACTGATGACTTGGTCTGGACTCGTCTGGATGGTTCTTCTGCACTTGGCTGGGCTCACTCATGAATCTGGGGTGAGCTGGTGGTCCGTAGGCAATTGGCCGGACTAGGGGAAACTCAGCTTGGATGGCTTGACTTTGTTCTACGTGGTCTTTCATGCTCCAGCATCTGGGCAAGATTCTAAGGGAAAGAGAGTAGAGGATTCAAGGTGTCTTGAGGCCTAGGCTCAGAATGGACACAGTGGCTCTCCCACCACTTTCTTTTGGTTACAAGTGAGTCCCAAGGTCAGCCCAGATTCAAGGGATGGGGAAATGGATTCCAGCTCTGAAGGGCAGTTGCTGTAAAGTCACACAGCAAAGGGGCTCAATACAGAGGTGGGGGCAGGGGGTGGGGAGACTTGCAGCCACTTTTGGAGTCTAGCACAGGCCCTGAGTCCTGGCCTATAAAACACCATGTGGTTTGGTCCCCAGCTTCCTCTTCAGTTTCACTTTGTACCATCTTCTCTCACCTTCAGCACTTGAACCCTAAGCCCTTCTTTCATGTCCTTGAAACTACCAAGCTCTTCCTGCCCCAGAGACTACACACATGCTGATCCTTTTGCCTGAAGTACTGTTCTCTCATTCACCTGGACAATTGTTCCTCATCTTTCAGGTCTTAGAGTACATGTTGCTTCTTTAGGGAAATCTTCAATCACTCATATGAACTAACAAGATCAGGTTTTCCAGTTATAAGTCCACAGTCCACAGCACTCTTTTCTTGGCAGCACTTATAGCAACTGGAATTAAAAATTTATTATTTTGAATAGTTGGTTAATATCTATCTCCCCTGTAGACTTCATAGGCTTTAATCAATCAATCACGTCATCTATTTAGCAAATGTTTAATGACTGACAATTATGTGCAAGGGATTGTGTCAGCCTGCTGGGGATAAAATGGTGATAAAAATAGACGTAGATCCTGCCTTCAGGGAGTTTATAATCTGGTGGGAAGACCAACACTAAGAAATACGGTTATCCCTTCCACATCACAGGGGTTAGGGGTGTGGTGCCCCGTGTAAAATATTTTTGGCCTTTCCCTTGTACCAGAGAAGTCTGAATTTTTTCTTTTTCTCTTTTTTTTAGCTTTTGTAGCTCTCTCAATGATATTAATGGCATCGGTAATATTGAACTTCCACACTTTCATTATGTTGCCTTTGTTGGGGATTTCTTTGATGGTCTCTATAAGCCTCTCCATTGAGTAGCCTGTGTAGTCCTCCTTAAATGTCCTCATTACACCCTAATCAAGAGGCTGAATGAGAGATGTTGTGTTAGGTGGCATGTAGGTGACTTCAATGCCTTCAACATGGAACTCACGGGGTTCTGGGTGGCCGGGGGCATTGTCCAGAAGCAATCACACCTTAAAGGGTAATCCTTCACTGGCAAGGTATCTTCTAACCCCTGGCACAAAATACTGATGGAACCAGTTGAGGAAAAGTGCTTTGGTAGCCCGTGCTTTCGTACTGAACATCTAGAAGATAGGCAGCTGGTACTTGTCCTTTCCTTTCATTCTCCAGGCTTAGCAGCTTTATACATCAGGGCTGTCTTTATCAGGAACTTTACAACACTGGCACAAAAATCAGGGTTACCCTACCCCTTGCGGCTTTAACACCTGGGCTCGCTTTTCTTCTTGGCTGATGTATGCCCTCTGAGGCATTTTTTTCCCAAAATAGGGTAGTTTTGTCAGCATTGAATATCTGTTCCAGTTTGTAGTCTTTCTCTTTAATCTGTTTCTTCAGGGTTTCAGGAAACTCTTTAGCTGTCTCTTGATTGGCAGACGCTACCTCTCCTGTTTCTTTTACATTGTGTCACTAAACCTTTTTGTTTTTTTTTAAATTTTCAAACCAGCCTTTGGGGCCTGAATATCCATAGGTGCAGACCCTTCACCTTCATTTTCCTTTAGGGAATCATACAAGGACTTGGCCTTTTCTTGTATGATGCCAGGGTCTACCAGAATATCTTTTTTATAACAATCCTGCTCCCAAAAGAATATTGCACTGTATTAGCCCAAAAGAACTCTGTTGGCTTTTATAAAGGGTATTTATTTGGAGTAGAAGCTTACAGTCACAAGGCCCTAAAGAGTCCAACTCAAGGTACCATAAGACGTACTTTCTCACTCACAGTCTGTTGCCACATGTTGATGCAAGATGGTGGGAGATGTCTGTGAGGGTTCAGCCTTTCTCCTTCCTCTTAAGGTTCTGTGGTCCCAGCTTCTTCCCATATCAGCTGAAGGTCAGCATAACGCTTGTCTCTCTCCCTGGGGCTCGTTTCTTTCCAGGCTCAGCTGCTCTGCTCTCTTCACAAGGTCGGCTGTAGACTATCAGGTTCATCTCTCTTCCTGAGGCCTCTGCTGTGTCTAATGAGCTGTCTCTTTTCCTCTATGTTTTCCTTCTCTGTGTATTTACTTCCATGTGAGTGTCTGTTTTATCCCCAACGGGGCTGGGACTCGACGCTGAGTTGCATTCTAATGACATGGTTGGATCAGAGCCCTAATCTTAACATAATTTAATCAGACATCTCAGCTGAATCTAAAACAATCAAAGGGTTATCACACCAGAGGAACCAACCATTTTACAAACATAATCTATATTTCTTTTTGGAATTCATAAATAACATCAAATGGCTACACTCACTTTCTACATGAGAGAGATGTGAATCTTGTGGTTCATGCCAGTGCTTTGTAGCTGTTGGTGTAGCTGCAGCAAGGGCCCACAGATTTCTTTCTCTTTTTCCTTGATCTACCTTCTGGACTCATTAATGCTTAATGAAGGAAGCATATCTAACAACTCTACTTTTTCCTTCAAGTTCATCACTTTCCTGTTTCTTGAAAACACTTTCTGAACCACTGGGAATGCTACGCTTGGGACCCATGATTTTAATAGCATTTATGTCGTTTAAATAACACAAGATATGAGAAACTCGAGGGGTAAAAATCACTGTGAGATTACCATGCGATGTCATATGAGAGATTGCTGTAAACACACTTGACATCCCCAAACTAGTGCGTGGACCAGCAGTTCTTTTACTACAAATTTAAGGAAAAACATTAGCTGTTCATTTATGTTATCAAACAGTAAAATATATACTCTACAGGTAATATTATACATAATCGTACATATATTTTATGCATTTATGAGTTACTAAACTTTTAAAGATATCTCTACATTTCTAGCCTTTGTGTGTGGTCTGTTGGCTTTTGTGTTCAATTTACAAGCTAACTTCTTACTTATTTTAACTTTAAAAAAGAAATGGCATATAGTTATGGTATTAAAAGATAAAATATATTGATATTATACAATACTACATATATATTTTATGCATTTCTGGGTTTCTAAACTTTTTCTTTGTCTGCTGACCTTCACATGTCACCTGTGGCTTCTGTAAAATTCCCCCAAATGTCCCATTTAATAGGCTGACCTGAAATATATGGAAACCTCCATGGGGAAAGTCCCGATGTGGAAGGGATAACTGCAATCACCTAAACAAAACTGCAGCAGAAGTAAGTTCTATGAAGAGGAACTTGGTGCCATGAGTCCCTTTAATGGGACAATTTGGCCCAGTTAGGAGGTCAGGGAAGGCTTTGCCAAGAGCTGTGCTTTGGAGGTTAAATATCAGCTAAGCAATTAACAGCCCGTTGTGGTCAATTGTGTCAAATGCTGAAAAGTCCCAGAACTTTAAATGTCTGTTAGATTTAGTGGCTCTTTAGGGCATATTTTTGTCTTGTTTATTTCTTAATTACTGGCGCACTTCAGGGCACACGTTTAGCACTCGTTGTCTGTTGAATGTTGAAGAAAGGGACGAGTTGCTGACTTTCCTCTTCAGGCCCAGTGGGAGACGCTCTACTTGGTGGAAAGGGCAATGGAGCCTGCGGACTCATCCTTAAAACGAATGCTTGATGAGGGTTATGGATGCTGCAGAGACTCTCCAAGGATTAATGAACCCCCAGAGCTTTGGAGGTTCTCCTCCACGTGTGGTGCCCTTCCCCGTTCTGGAGGGTTGGGGTTTGAGGTCCTGGGCCTGGGATGGGGCTCATTCTGCTCCTCCCACTCCTGCTGGGGCTCTCCCATCGTGCTACTCGTGCTCAGAGTTGAGACTCTCCCAAGTGGACGGTGATTTCCAAAGGCCCCACCTTCATCCTTCTATTCTCCTTCAGTGCCTGGCAGCAGGTGGACACCGGGTGGACCCAGGTGTTTGAGAAGTACTCTGTTGTGTGTGCCGGGTTCTGGATGACCCCTTCCCACTGCCCTCCTGGGTAAGCTCCAGCCATTTGCCTAGTCTCCCCATTCTGTGGTGTCCCTCCACGGAGTGGGGTCACTTCTGTTCGGTGTCTCTTATCCATGCCCCGGTGCCATGGGGTGAGAAAGCTGAGTCACGCGTGGTCACCCAAAGTAAAGTGGCCATTAAGTGCTTTGGTCATGGAGGTTTCTCTAGCATAGGTTTGAAATGTAAAACAGCAGAACATCGTAAGTTTGGGCTGACAGCAGCGAGAACTTGGCAATGAGAATAAGGAAGTTTGGGTTTTGGTGAGGATTTAAAACTCACTGAGTCCGGGGGTTCTGACCTCCACTCTGTGGATGCCCTGGGGATTCCATGATGGGATGAGGAAGCCAATCAGGTGGGATTCAGGACTCGTAAGCTCTGCTGGAGCATCTCCTTTGTATATTAGAGTATCTCTTTTATATACAGAGCACCCACCTACAGAAGAAAAATTTCTGGTGCTCAAAAATTTTAAAACCACAGATTTTGTCCAATTCCTTTATTTTACATAAAAGGCAACTGCGACCCAAAAGGGTGGAAGGCCATGTCCAAGGCCATGCAGGCAGTCGGTGGCAGGGCTGGGACTAGAATGCAGGTATATAGTTTTTTTTTTTTCACAGTTTCATTAACTAAATACTTATAAAATCATGCATATTACCATTTAGGTATGTAAGTAAAATACTATGCTTATGCATGGATCATGTATCATTTCTTCTATTTGCATGTCTCCATGGTGAATTTGTTTACTCTGAAAGTGTTTGGAGAAGGGCGTTTTGGACTCTTGTAATTTGGAAACTCTTTTTCACTTTTCTGGCTTAAGAAATAGAAGGTGAATTGAGCAGGCATAGGAAGATATAGAGCGTTTTTCACGTACAGAGATATGAACCCCAAAAGAGAATGGTCTAATGGGGTTAATAAAGGTCAGCATTCCTCAGGGAACTGGGAAATTAATCTGATGGCTAAAACCTCTGAGGGGTTAATGGAAATTGTAAAGTAACAGTTCTGCATATTGAAAAGTCTATAAAAAGCTCAAAGTCCTGAGCTGCCTCTTGAAGCTGTGATATCCTCCATATTAACTTCAGGGGCTTTTGTGCTAAGCTACGATAGAAACGGAATTTATTCCAGCTGCATCCAGGAGACCCCTGCAATACCTTCCAGCCATGACCAAAAGAGTGGGAGATAGATGAAAGGCTGTGAAAGGCTGACTGGTTATGAATTATGTGTCAGATCCTCATAGAGTGAATGGTGAGGGGGCTGTGGGGTGTGTGTGTGTGAGAGAGAGCAAGCGAGTGAGAATTTGTATGTAGTACCTCTTTGACTTTTGACTTGAGCGTGTCAGCCTCCTGAGGCTTAGAATCTGTTTTTTTTAATCTTGAATTTTTTTCTTTTTTTGGTAATAGGATTTTGAGTAACAGGACATGGTAGACTCATTTATGCATTAGAGATCGTCTCCTTTATGCTCCTCATTTTCCATGTGAGGCCCAGAGATGCCTTAGTCAGCCAAGGAAGTGGGCGTGGTGTTCAGCCTGGGACAACTTCCCTGACTGCCTGACTGAGCTGTTTCCGTAGCTCCGTGTTCCACTCCACTGCTGTCCCCCTCACCTTGTCTTCTGGTGTCTTTGTCTGTCTTTCCTACTAGCCTGTGACCTTCTTGATAGCAAGGACTCTGTCTTAATCAACCTTGATGCCCAGCAACAGGCAGAGGTTCTTGACATGTTGCAGGTGCTCAGAAAATGTTTGTTGATTGACTGAGTGAATGAATAAACTTCCTCGGGAGAAATCTTCTAAGAGCCAAATTTTCATATAAGGAGAGATTGGTGGTCATGGGGCAATTTCCTCTTTTCCAAATTAAGAAATAATCATGCCTTTTATTTCCATAAAATGTATGGTTATGAAAAAATGTTCATTTGATCTTACTAATGCCTTGTAAGAAAGACAGAACAAGGATTCATTATTCCCACTTCATGGATGGGGAAGTTGAGGCCCTGGGAGAAATCAGCACTTGCCTAAGGCCATGCAGCTGCTAAAAGTCTGGGCCAGGATCCAAGCCAGAGCCCTCTTCCTTATTCTGGGTGCAGGCTTTCTATTGAATCGCCTTAGTGAAAACTTGCAGGAAACCTCTGAATGAGAGGAATTATGATCAGGCATTTGGTGAAAGAAAACCAGAGTTAGTTTCAGTGCTTTCCAGACCCATTGAGATTTCTGGAAAATCATCTCATCAGTCCCCACAACACAAAACCCCAGATTCAGAGTTATTTGCTCCCATCACCTGATCGACAAATGATGGCATTAGAGCTGGGCCCCAGTCTTTAGTCATCTGAGCCCTAGCACCAACTCCTGGGACACTGGGAGTAAGCTCAGAGAATGAGAGGGCAGGGCGAGAGCATGAAAGAAGACCCCATACTCTAAGTAAGTGGGCTCCTGTGTACAAGGTGGCAGGATTCCAGGGCCAGAGGCTGTGCTGGAGAAGGGGGTGATGGGCAGGTTTAGAACACGGAGGAGAGAGGGAAGTTGAGAGAGGAAAATTCCTGCAGAAGATCAGGAAGCAAGCACAAACAGGAGAGGGAGGAAATCAGCGATTTTATCAACAGGATGTAGATGGGAAAGAATGATGTAAGCCAAACAAATGCAGAGAAACAGAACATATAGTTCTCCCTGTGAAATGCCTTTAAGCTGCAAAGTGTAAAGAGATGTTATTTTTGTATTTGTGACATTTTAGACTTCAGCTACTTGCAATTAAAATGAAAAAAAGAAAATCCCAAATCAACTCCACTTATGCCTTACTGAGTTCAGGAAAATGACAGAGGAAGGACACAACACTTAGCTGCTAATTGCCATTCTTTGACAACCCATGAAGACTATCCTCAGCTTATTTAAAATAAGCATGTTACCAGCTCTTTTTCAGCACTGACATCACTGTTGAGGAAAAGGTGGTAAGAAAAGAACAGGAAAACACATTATACACCATGAATCAGAGCAGGGAGAATGAAAATAGCTTTACGAAAAATGAACAACATCACAGAGAAAAGGCCCCGGGACAGAAAGGGCAGCCGATGCTGGGGTCATCTGGGGGTGGGGGTAGAGGTGTCAATGGCCCCTAAGTACCCTTTGTCCCCAGGAGGGTGGCAAGGTTCCCTCCAGGCCTTAGTCTGCAATCTGGTTCTTCTCTTTGTTTGAAGTTTTGATTGATCTCAGATTTAATTTTGTCTTCTAGGCCTTCCTGATAAATCTTCAAGCAGGAAGCAATATTACTTTTCCTCTCTCCTCAGTGAAAAGGGGGCAGGGCCTTAAAATCTTTTTTTTTTTTTTTTTTTATGTGAGAAAGGATGAATTGGGATGATTGCCAGGTGGGAGGGAATAAAAAAAGGACTGTAAATAAGATGAGCATGGAAAGGCCTAAAGAGTGAATGCCAAGCTGTAATGAATAGCTGCTACAATCAAATTAACATACTCTTCCAACCTCCAAACCAACTATTTCCCCTGCATCACCATTGCCTCCCCTCACCAAAACAAATTTCTGATCCTTCAAGCGAATGGGTTCAAACCCAAACTGAAATCTCCTCATTGTCTAATTCTATTGGATTTGTCAAAATATAATTTTCAAAAAGTTAAAAACATGACACTCATACAAATATAGAATGAACATGTGACAGAAATTTATTTAACTCATTAATGAGGGAACTACAAGAAATGGTAAAGCTGTTTCCAGGATGCAGTGGTGACCCCGAGGCCTAACTCTTCCTGGGAAAAGCCTCTTTTGGCTCCCCAAGGCCCCACAGGGTGGCCATAGCTTTTGTCTTGGTTGCCCCGACTTCCTGAGGAGGGGGCAGCTGAATGGAGATGGAATCTCCACATCCCTTGGGTGCAAAGAGCTGCCACAGCAAAGAGCTTTTCTGTTGCTAGATTTTAAAGGACTGTTCTCTTCCCCTCACAGCTCCAAGTTGTCATGTACAGGAGATAATGGATATTTCCAAGGGGTTATGAGGCTGCTCTCTTTGGAAACTTGAGTTGAGTAGGATTGATTTTCAGATGGCAGCTCTTTCTCAGGCAGGTTTAAAAGAAAAGCGGTCAAGAGATGAGACTGTGAGCAGGAATTTTGAAGCCAGATTTCACAGCACCGTGCAAAGACTGAACTCCATTGTTTTATGCTCTTACTTGATTCATCCTAACAGAGCATGGCACATAGTAGGTGCTCAGAAAACATCAGCAGAATGAATCATTGCAATGATTTTTCTTAAGGCAGTAAGGACCCCATTTTCCAGGAGGGTGTGCATTGAAGAATTGGTGGGAAGCGAGGAGGTGGTGAGTTCCTGTTGAATGATCTTCATTGCTGAGAGCAACTTCTTGCTCTCTCACCCCCATCTCATATTCCAATTTTTTTTTTTTTTCTTTTAAGGAGAAGAGGAATCTCAGAATATTTCCTCTTATTCCCCCTCGATTTTTTCCTCTTTGAACGTGATGATATCACTGTCACAATCCTCATGGTTGGCATTTTTCAGTGACTCATCACTCTGCTATTTTGGTGGCTGTACCTTGTGACGGGTAATTGTCCTCCCCTTCCCAACCCCACCCCACCAAAAAGTATGACACCTGCTCACATCAGGAGCCTTTCGACAAGGTCTGGTGGTGAGGGTGAGAGTTATTTATAAATGATGGTAAACGAAGCAGTAGGTAAAAAGACAGACCTGCTCCACCAGGCATGAGCTGTAAATTAATCCTAAATGTTACCTCTAGGCTCAGCTTTTCTTAGGCACAAGGACAAGGGGAAATGAAGGCTTCCATCCTTGAAACCAAGCATCGCGTAGGTGTTTTGAGTGGGGTTGAGGATTTCAGCAGGTGCCGAGATGCTCCCTAGAGAGAGGAGGCTTTTGAGGGGAGCAGAGCACGGTGTTTTGGGGGTCTAGCAATGTCCTTTAGGGGTCAGGGATGTTGCCTCCCTGGTCAAGAAATGCTTCCATTGCCTCTGGGAGAACCTAGCTCCCTCCATAGGTAGAATTCAAGTCTGATAAACCAAGACTCTGGCTCAAACTTGCTTCCTCTCAGACCTGTCCTGCTTTCAGTGACCTTAAGTGATCCCTGCTGTTCCTGCCTCCCTCCTCTAGGTTCTCTGTGGTAACTTTTTTTTTTCCTCCTAGGAGGCTCCAGGGATTGAACCCAGGACCTCGTACATGCGAAGGAGACGCTCAACCATTGATCTACACCCGCCCTGCCCCCATGTGGTAACCTTTATTTATTTTTAGTAAACTTTATTTCAAATTCAGAAAATAAAATAACAGACAAAAGGCAGCTTAACAAGTTGTGGAAGCAATTCTCAAAAAAAGTTCTGTCCAGGCACCTTTATCACATGTAATTCTAAAAACAAAATTTTTCCTCCATTGTTTAGAGAGATTCACAGATGAACACAAATTGGTTAAATGACATAATCAGGCTCTCCTTGTTAATGAAAAAAATGAAGAAAAAAAAATGCTTAGTGATATTCATAGCTAATAAAACCAAACCCCATATTTTTTACCTTTAGCATTGACATAGTACTTTTGATACAAAACTATTACAATATTATTGTTAACTATAGTCTATAAGTTACATTAGTTATATTTTCCCATGTATCACCATATTCTTAACACCTTGTAGTAGAAAAATATTCCTGTATTTATATTATTAACCACAATCCTCATCTACCACCAAAATCACTGTTATATATTCCCTATATTATCCTACAGCTGTCCTCCAACTAACATTGAAAAAAAAAAAAAAAAAAAATTTAACATACCTACTCATGGTGTTTCTTTTAGGATGATTTAAAATTCTTATATAACTCTTAATGCACTGAACTTCCATATATCTTCCTTCCTCTGTTTGGCAGCTTGATGGGTGTACCAGTCCAGTCATCTATAAGTCTGTGTCGGGTGCATATTAAGAGATTTTGGCCATTTTGTGATGTTAGAGGACTCTCCAGTGAGTAGGGAATCACTAATTTCATTAAACCAGAAGTCCAGCATCTTGATCTTAAGGATTCTGTCTTAGAGAGACCAGAAGGTCCTGATAGGCCACAAAAGGTTAAATCCTTTGTTATTATTTAGCATTCCTGACATTTCCGACTTACTTGTCTTCCAAACAAGACTGTGTGCCTGTTGAAGCAGGGACTTTACGTTATCGCCATTGAATTCCCACAGCACCCAGCCCACGGCTTGGCAGGCAGTAAGTACTCCATACATACTTGATTTGACTTGAGGTCATAGGCTTGATCATGAGCTCAGGTTCATCGACTCATTCATTCATTCCACATAAATTTATTTAGCATCTACTATAGGCTGGTCACTGGGTTTAATTGTCCCTGCCCTCATGGAGCTTATATTCAAGTAGAGAAGACCGATAGCAAACAAGGCAAAACAGTAAGATGTATAGTATAGTAGGTAGTGATAAATGTTAAGAAGAAATAAAGGAGAAAAGGCAGATGTGAAGTATTGATGGGTGGTCAGAGAAAGCCTTGCTAAGGAGGTTTCTGAGTGAGGACTACGAAAATGAGGGAAGAGTGTTAGGAGCAGAGAGCACAGACAGTGCAAAGGCCCTGAGGCAGAGGTATGTCTGGCACAATCAATAATCAGCGTAGCTATTGTAGAGAGAAGGTGAGAAGGGAGAGTAGGAAGAGTTGAGGTCAGAGAGGCCAGAAGCTAGATCATCTAGCGCCTGTTGTGTTAGGGTGGGGGCTTTGGACTTTATTCTAGGTGAGATGGGGGTCATTGGCGAGATTTTTGAGTAGAGGAGGGACATGATCTGGCTCACTTTAACAAGGTCCTTCTGGCTGCCATATTTGGAATGGACTTACAGGAGCAAGGGCAGAAGTCACACTATTGCAGAGATACTGGTGAGAGATGATGGTGACTTAGACCAGGGTGGTGACAATGGTGAGAAGTGGTCACATAAATTTGGGAGTAGTTAAAGGTGAAGTTAACAGGATTTGCTAATGGACTGCGAGTGGGGTGAGAAAGTGATGGACCAGGGGTGACACCAAGGTTTTTGGCCGGAGCAACTGGAAGATGGCATTGACTAAACTGAGATGGGGAAGACTGAGGCAGGAACAGGTTTGGCATGTGGGGATGACTATCAGGAGCTCAGTTTTGGATATGTTAAGTTTGAAATGCCTGATATATATAGACAAGTGGAGATGCAAGTAGACAGTTGGACATATGGGGCTAGAGCTCAGGTGAGAGGTTCAGGCTGGAGACATATATTTTGAAGTCAAGGATGTAGAGATGACATTTAAATACATGACACTTGATGTGATCATCTGGGGAATGAGTGAATAAAAGAGAAGAGGCCGAAGGACTGAGTCCTGGAGTATTCCAACATGGAGCAGGAAAGAGAAACCAGTCAAAGAGACAGAGAAGAAGCAAGAAAGGGTAGAAGGGAAAACAGGGGCATGTGGTAAGAGGAGAGATAGCATTTGGAGAGCTGAATATTTGAAATCAAGTTTGTGCAGGGGTTGCAGTTATTGGCAATGGTAAGGTTAAGGGTATGGCCCTGGGAATGAGTGGCTGAGGATGAGCACAAAATAATTGGAGGAAAGGTGACCCAACAACTGGGATGTCAGGGTATGAAAAAAAAAAAAAAAACCTGCAGGGAGCAGATGTAGCTCAAGTGGAGTGCCTGCTTCCCATGTACGAGGTCCTGGGTTCAATACCCGGTACCTCCTAGAAAAAAAAAGAAAAAGAAAAACAAACATCTGCAGATATTAATATCACCATGAATATTGGCAGGAGAGCGATGGTGAACCAGGAGCCAGTCCTCATGGAAAGATGACTGCAGCATGGAGGGGTAGTGGATGGTAGAGTTTGATGACATGGTATTCAAGCTGTGGGATTTATGGAGGTGGGAGGGAGAATGGCCTGAAAGTGGACACTTACCCTACCTCTAGGCCCCAAGACAGGAAATCGGTATATCTCAGGAGGAGACTGATCCAGCATGACAGTTGTGTCTGCCAAGAAAGGTTCCCATATTGTGTGATGTATCAGTTATTTGTTGCTACATAACAAATCACCCCAGACCTTAGTGATGTAACACAACAGCCATTTATTGAGCTTACAATTCTTTTGGTTGGCAATTTAGGTCCAATCTAAGCTGGGCTCCCTCATCCATAAGCTGTGGATCACTGCTAGTTGGATTTGCTCTTGGCTGGGCTTTCCCACATGTCTGAGTCTTAACTGGGACAACTGGAGCTGATTGTATCTGCATCTTCCAGCAGACGAGCCCAAGCTGGTTCACGAGGTGGAGGCAGGATTCCAAGAGTGGGAGAGGAAGTGTGTGAGGCTTCTTGAGGTCCAGGCTCAGACTGCACAGTGTGACTTGGTTCCAAGTGAATCCCAAGGGCAGCCTAGAGTCAAGGGATGGAGAGGAGATGCAAAGTCACACCGCAAAGGGATGTGGATACAGGGAGGGGATGTTGTGGCCATTTCAGTAAACTATCTACCATATGGGGAGAGCCTTGTTGTGCCTTTTTCTTCCTCTTGCAACTGAAGGGATGCAAGGTAGGGAGTGGGCTCTGCTGACCTAACCCTTCATTGCTGGGGCCTTGAGCCTTCTCCTGCCCATCAAGCCCAAGGATGGGGCCCCTTCTGGAGGACAAATGGCAGTGCCTTCCAGTGCAATGTCTTGAGAAATTTGTCAGTGGTGGTAAAGATGGGTGAAGCTATTGTAGAGTCAGTGGGAATGTAGGTTAATTTCAGTAACAGGAAAGCAGGTGGGGGGAAAGGCAGGCGGAAGCTCCAGGCATCTCAAAACACCCTCAGTAGGAGACTGCCACACTGGCATCTTCTTGAAGTAGGATAAGATTTCTCCTACTCTGAGCTCGCCTCAACTGGAAGTCCTGACACCAGCTCTTCGAAGGTCCTGCCTCAGTGCTCTCCTCTGTAAAATAGGGCTGGCTTTCACCCTTAAGTCATTTTTTCCAAGGCTTTTCCGGAGAATTAATATGAAATGTCCCAGCCCTCTAAAGGTTTGCTGCTTTTTTTTGTTTTTTTTTTTTTTTTACAAATAAATTAAATCATTTTATCTAGAATTGTTGTTCAAATATAGAAAAATATAATGGAAAAGGCCTTGGGAAGAATTTAGTTAAAACAATGCAAATGTATTTACCTCTCAGTGTTGCTAACACTTCAGCTTTCGGTTACTTCTCGTGGCTGATTATGGCTTCAAATAACAAAGGGGTTTCTCGTGCAGAAAACACATCCCTGCTATCAGACTGAGGAAGCTCTAACTAGGATTAAACTTTAGTTTAAAAAAGGTTTGTAATGTTCCTTCTTTTATGTGGGAATTTTAATACAGGTTAGTCTGGTGAAAATGACAACCTTAAATAAACAAAATATCCCCACCCTTCCTAACTCCTCATACTGTCGGCTGTCTGGAGCCTCAGCTTGGGGACTGAGCCGGCTGGCCCGCCACCCTCCTATTTCCCAGGCGGCACCCACTCCCCACAAAGCTCCCAGCGCAGGGGCTGGCTACCTGCTTCACTCTCTGCCTCTCTGTGTCCAGCAGGTGGAGCATGGAAAGGTATTAGAGCCTGGTCGTGCGGAAATAAAAGCCACCTCCATCAAGTGACAGGGCAGGGGAAGGCTGTGCATGCATGGCCCATGACAGAGCTGGGTGGCATCCCCTTGGAGAGGCATTTGCACCTGACAAAGCAGGTTTCAGAGGCTTCAGCAGAGATCAAAGGGCAGCAGCAGCTATGATCTTGTCTGCTCCTCATATCCCTCCTCTCTACCTCCCAGCTTTTTTTAAATTTAAAGACTTATTTTTATTTATTTGTTTCTCCCCACCCCCTTGTTGCTTTTCACTTGCTGTGTCTGTTTGTCTTCCTTGTTTCTTTAGGAGGCACCAGGAGCTGAACCCAGGACTTCTGATGTGGGAGGGAAGTGCCTAATTGCTTGAGCCACCTCTGCTCCCTGCTTTGTTGTATCTCTCATTATGTTATTTTTTCTCATTCTATTTCCTCCCCGTGTCTCTTGTTACATCAGCTTGTTATGTCAGCTCGCCGTCTTCCTTAGGAGGCACCGCAAACCTCTGCTCCCTGATTTGTTGTGTCTCTCATTATGTTTTTTCTTCTTGTGTCTCTTGTTGTGTCAGCTTGCCGCGCCTGCCTGTCAGGCCAGCTCGCTGTCTTCTCTAGGAGGCACCGGGATCCGAACCAGCGACCTCCCATGTGGTAGGCAGAAGCCCAGTCGCCTGAGCCACATCCGCTTCCCCAGCTTTTCTTAATACAACGGTCTGTTCTTTGGGCCTCCTGGAGCCCCTGATCACCTCTCATAGAACAAAGTAACAGTTAAGGGCCAGTGAGACAGACCTTGGTGCTTTCCTAGCAATCGGGGATAATAGCACTCGGTGCCTAGCCTGGGGCCAATTGCTTTCCAGGTTTTATCTAACACTAATGTGTGGTAGTCTGGTCGTTATTGTAGAGTAGAAAGCTAAGATAGAGGTTCAGAGTCTTTGCCCGATAGAGCCGGATTTTAAACCCTAGTGTGAGTCACTGGAAAGCTCAAGCACTCCTCCACTCCCCCATATGGCCCACCAGGGCAGGCTTCCTGGCACACTTGCAGCAGAGCTAAGCAGGGTTTCCCTGTGCAGGGTGGAGGGGCTGCTGTGCTGTTTAAGGTGGAGTGGGGGCCCCTTCTGATCACTTAGCTGCTAATGAACCCTTGATGAGGCTCTGGTGCCCCTCTAGCTCCTTGCCACCCCCCTGCAGTCCAGCGTGATTGCCATCACCCGGGAGCTTGTTAGACCCGCAGCCTCTCGTCCCCAACCCCACACCTGCTGCATTTTTTTTTTTTTTAAAGATTTTATTTATTTATTCATTTATCCCCCCCTTGCTGCTTGTGCTCGCTGGGTCAGCCAACCACGCCGTGCGGGCGGGCCTGCCCTCACCAGGAGGCCCCGGAAACCGAACCCGGGGCCTCCCATATGGCAAACGGGAGCCCCACTGATTGAGCCACAGCCGCTTCCCTACCTGCTGCATTTTAACAAGACCCTCCTATGATTCAAATGCACACTAAAACCAGAGAAGCACAGCTCACGAGAGCTTTTTTTCCCCTAAGCTGAAAGACAGTTACAGGGGGCTTCCTTCAGACGTGGCCTAGCCTAGAAATATCTGTCCCGGTGCCAGTTGCAGAAATATCCCTGCAAGTGGTAAACATAGACAAACTTCCTCTTAGCATTTATTTCCAGGGGAATGAAGCAAATATCTCAACGAAAGGGTCTTTGAGCAACTCCCTGTTAGGCAGATGTGACAGTGTACAAACGCTAGATGGCAATGGATGGACGGGCATTCTGAGAAGACACGCGCAGCTTCGTCACAATCAAGGGTCAAGAGGAAATGATAAAGGCAGTGTGCGGGGGTGGAGGGGGTGGGGAGGACTCTGAGCGCAGTTGGGTCATGAAAAGAGATTGTTTGGATGATATTAAAGAAACTGAGACTTCACCAGCAAGTATGGGAAGGTTGTTTTGTGGAATGAGAGATTTGGGCAAGCGTAATTGCTTCTCTTTTGCCTCTGGCTATGTTAAACACACACAATCTTCCCACAGGGGAGGGATGTCAGCAGTCAGGTATGGTGAAGCTGATGGGAATTAAGTGTGAGTAAAAAGTTCCCAATCCACTTCCTTCGCTTCCTGAGGTCAGGGGAGGCAGCGGCCGCAGCAGGTTTGCGGCATCCCTTAGCCAAGGCCTGCCTGCAGGGAATGAAAACCTCCTTTCCCCCCATGCACTGGGCTCCGGGGATGTGCCAACACACAGCCCGAGGCTCCCTGGTCACCGAACAGGACTTATAGGAGGAGAGGTCAGCTCACAGCCCTTCTGCCCAACCGTGTCCAGGTGTTTGACTAGATCCAAGCTGGGACAGGTATATGCAGAATCATCTTGGCTCCTAAGGTGGCTCTTTTTCTTCATCCTCCATAGGTCCCTGGGACTAAGCTGTGGGGTGGAGCCGTGTGACCTTCAAGTCCATCTTTGGACTTGAGGAACTTGGCTTCCAAGAAAACAAGGCAAAAGAACGCGTCATGAAGTTCCCTATTGTGGAGTCACTTCACAGAGTCTCGGCTTTTTTTATCCTTTAGTGGTCAGTTCCAGTGGGACTCTCTCTCATCTGGTCAGTGGACCCAAAAGTTGGAGAACTTTGTTGGAAATGCATTCGAGGAACAGTCATGTTTACCTGTTTGATGGGTGTGCCATCTGCAAACATCCTGGATGCTTGTCAGGTGGGTGGAGATTCATGACTCTAAGAGATTTCAGTGTATTGGTTCAGAGCCTGGACTTTTTTCAAGTTATTCTCTATCACTATGATTTAGGCTTGCCTGGTTATCTGACCCCTGCAGAAATCTGCAAGCCTTTTGGTAATAGGGTCATAGACTTATAGAATGCATGTGAGAGATTGTCCTGTCTCTCTACTTGTCTTTTTTGGATGAGAAAACCGAGGCCCAGAGAATTTCATTTGGTTTATTTTGGCAAACGTTGAGTGCCCACTCTGTGCCAGGCACTGGGCGTGGGGGCTGAGGCCAGACAAGGAGCATGAGGTGTGGTGGCTGCCCAATTATGGATCAGTGATTAGCTTATCCATCAGCTTATGGCTCAGGTGTCCTTGCTAGTGAGTGGTGAACACAGGTAGAGAAGGACGGCTGGCTTCCTTCCTTCTCCTTCCTCCTTCCTTCCTCTCCTACTCCCCTTTCTTTCTCCCTCCCTTTCTCTCTGCCTCCTTCTCTCTTTCTTTTAATTCTAACTATATATTTTAAACCCTAGGGGTCCTTGTCTGTAGCAGGTTGGCGTGAGTAAGCAATGGTAGCCTTTCCAAGAACGTGTTTGATGACCTATGTCCTTCCCCAGAGACCTCAATATAAGACATAGGACTCTCAGACCCGAGAAAGCAAAATCATTTTACTTAATTTTTTTTATTTCTGAGAACTTGTCTTGAATCTTGAGAGGGGAAGAAAAAACCATGCTAGTAAACTTAAAAGGCATTTTTTTTTTTTTGGCTTGAGGAAATAGACCTGCTTAAAAATATCCGCAGGATGGTGCTATTCAATCCACAACCCAACCACAGTTTAGGTTAGGCTGCCCTAATTCTACCAGTTCTCACCTCTCCATTCTCTTTTAGGGCATATAGCTTGAGTACATCTTGAGGGTGCAGAGGCATGGTGAATTAAAAATAAGGTTGTGACTAAGTATGAGTATGGGGCAGCAGACACAGAAGCAAATCTGTAACTGGAAAGCTGTAACTGGAAAGCTGCCAGAGAATGCCTGCACATAGTGAAGTGCAGCGAGATGCAAATAGCCCAGCTCTCCTGGTAAAGGCCACTGCCCAGGGCCTCCCCACTGACTAGCAGGCAGAAGTTGAGGCCTGCACATCAGGTATCTGAAGTTTGCTTATAATCGAGCTTCCGGGCCTCCAAAAAATCTTACATTTTATTCGCAAACATAGGCATCTGCTACTAATTAAAGTATCAGGGTATAATTATACCCTTTCTTATTAGTAGATATGGAATCTGACAGTTGCTTAGATACAAAATAAGCAAGTGCAGATTGTGTTCTGTGCCCTTACCCAGGCTGGGGAGACGGAACAACAGAATTTCTAAAACTCTCCGTGTAAATGAGTCTTGCTGCCCAGAAAATGTAAAGTTCTGAATTATCGTTGGTAAATTTGCCTGGGAACAGATGTTAGTCCCATCATAACTCTGTGATTTGGGCTCTAATAGAATTCAATCATTTCCCTTGCCTGGTCCCCTTCCCCTTGCACTGCACCCCAAGTAGAACACAAAAGACACCCTGCTTTCCAAGGTACCAGCAATGGAAGCAGCCTGGAATCTAACAGCTGTAGAGGGAGAAAGCAGACACGGCTTCCTCAGGGAATTCTGGGGCCAGAAGAGAGAAGACGCCTGTCTGGAATGGCAGGACCCTTAGCCTTTGGGCTTGTCAAATGTCGTTTCGAGCTGGGTGCTCTAGAGAGTCTCTTGGATCATTCTAAGATTTCTTCTCACCCTGCTCAGATATATCTTCAAAAATTCCAAGTAGGGAAGCTCCCTGCAAAACTGCCAGCTCCATAAATTTAGGGATCAGGTCTTTTTTTTTTTTTTTGTCACTGTGTTCAAGAATATTTGTTGAAAGAAAGGATTCTTCTGACTCCCTTACATGCAGTCCACTCTGGAAGAGGTAATACTTTCAACCTTAGTAGCCATTTACTCCTCAGCTTGTGTGAATTGATTAGATCAGGAAACTGAGGCTCTCAGGCCACATTTGTTTTTTGTTTGGCCTGTGTGCTAAAAAGGGTTTTTATAATTTTTAATGGTAGAATAAAATTCAAAAGAAGAATACTCTTTCACGACACATGAACATGATATGAAATTCAAATCTCAATGTCCATAAATAAAGTTTTATTGGAACACAGCCATGCCCATTCATTTACCTATTGCCACTTTTGCCTTTAGGGCGGCAGAACTGGGTAGTTGCACCAGAGACCGAGTGGCCTATAGAGCCTAAAATGTTTACTATCTGGTTCCGGGTTAGGTCATTCCTCAGGGTAGAGGGGCTGGGGCATGGGACAGGCTAGCAGGGAGCAGGGCAACAGCCCAGAAGTCTGGGTGAGCCCTCGAGCCCCCTCCACACTTCTGCCAGCCTGGGCCCTTCGGCAGTGGAAGTTTCCTGTTCCTCATTGTAATTCTGATGAATGTCCTCCTGGAACACAGTGATAATCATTTCTCAGCCTGCTGCACTGCTCGGATGCAAAGGACTGTATCTTTTTGTTGTTTCTTGGTCGTTGTAAATCCCTGGTTCGAAATGCTTTTTCTTTTGTCAAAGACATAAAACTTTGCTTCTCAGACAGTGACGGTGTTTGGGTAATAAATCTCTATGTGCGAGCTGGGGCTTGTCTTTGGAAAGCAAATGTCTTCAGTCTTTAGCCACCCAGCAGTCACCTGTACGGCTGCCCCACATCTTAGCTTCTCAGATCGTTGACCCCTCCCAGCTGGATGCCGAAGCTTCCTGTTTCTAGGCTCCTAGCAAAGGGGGAGCCCTGCCCTTCCAGAGAAGTGCCTTTGTGATTAAGCTGGCAAGTATGCAATCAGCCTAGTTAAAGTCTTGATAATCCACTTGATCCATCCCAGTTATCCATCCAAATCCCTGGAGGCATTTTGTGAGCCTGAGTCTCATTTCTCTGGGGTTTACAGGAGCACACGGCATCATGCCGTTCTCTTATTAGCCATCTAAACTTCTGAATTAGAGTCTACTTTTCTCCAAACTCCACACTTCATTTGGGAAAGACGTTACCTTTCATCTCTGGGTTCTTGGCAGCCTGACTCATCTGTATGTGTGAAAACTGCCTGTGTTTTGGATGGAATGGGGGCTGGGACGGGGCAATTTGTTTTCTGAGTGACTGTGATTAATACTGGCCTTGTTTACTCTAAGTTGACCTGGGTTTTGAAAATCATAAACAATAAGGAGATTTTCATGCCTTTTTCAAGGGTTGACTCGCATGGCTTCCTGTGGGAGCAGTTACCTGATCTGACAGGTTTTATGTTTAAATGGTGTGTGGAAAGAAAATGCAAGTTTCTACCCTCTCAATACTTACCACTTATTGCATCTATTATGTGCTAGACACTTTTCTAGGAATTCTGGGTGTATTTCCTCTAATCCTTACCCAAACCCTACAGGATAAAAGTTATTATTTCCATTGTACAGAGGAGGAAACTGGGACTTAAACAGGACTAATGAGTTGTCTGAGGTTCTGAAGACAGTAAATGGCAGAAGTAGAGCTTGAACTCAAAGGTGTGGCCTCAGACACACATGACATTACACTGCCCTTCTGGAAGTGCACTTCAGCCATCTCATGCTTTAAGGACAGACAGATTTCTAGAAAGAGCTAAAATACAAATAAGCTAATAAGCTAGACAGCTAGAAAGGCAGAATCAGCCTACTCGTGCCTATCCATCTGAACTCATAAGGGAACAAGCTGCCCCATATTTTCTTTACTAACAGGTTCCATATTCTTCCTAGTAGACATAAAAAAAGTTAATGAAAAAGTTTAGTTAAAAGAAGTAATTTTATCTTTAGAGAATTTTTCAAGATTTCACTATAATCCTATCATCCTAACATAACCTTTTCAACTTCTCCATGTTTCCTTCCAATTCCTTCTTACCTGTATGCGAACTTTTACATGGTTGTGATAGGTACTATTTGTATTATTTTTTTCATTCAACATTATTTTGTGACTGTTTTTCAATGTATGATGCTGTCTTCATCTTTGAACCCCTCTCCTTTTATTTATTAGAGAAGTTGTGGGTTTAAAGAACAATCTCACATAAAATAGAGGATTCCCGTATACCCCCTTATTATTCACACCTTGCTTTGGTGGGTGGTACCTTTGTTAGATTGATGATAGCACATTTTATAATTGTACTACTAAACAGAGTCCATGGTTTAACTTAGGACTTATTTTTTTTCCCAAAGATTTATTTTATTTATTTATTTCTGCCCTCCCTCCCCGCCGCCACTGAGCTCACTTTCTGTTCTCTGTGTCCATTTGCTGCATGTTCTTCTGTGTCTGCTTGTCTTTTCTTCTTGTCTTTCTCTTTAGGAGGCACTGGGAACCGATCTCTTCCAACATGGGAGAGGGGCAGTCAATTGCTTGAGCCACCTTAGCTCCCTGGTTTGCTGTGTCTCTCACTGTCCCTCCTCTGTGTCTTTTTTTTGTTACGTCATCTTGTTGTGTTGGCTTGTGCGTGGGCCAGCTCGCTTTTCACCAGTAGGCCCCAGGAACTGAACCTTGGACCCTCCATATTGTAGACGGGAGCACAATCGCTTGAGACACATCCGCTTCCCGAGGGCTTATTTTTTAATAGTTTCAAAATCCAAAAGGGATAAAGAGACATAGAAAGAAAAGTCCATCTCCCCAGCCATTTCTCTCATAGGTTTCCTCACAGGAAAAACCAGTGCTAATATGATAGCAAAAATGGTCACAGTTCTTCTCCTTCCTCATATCTGCACATCTTTGTACTCTGACTTTGAAGCTTCTCCCTTCAAAGAGCTGGAGTCTATTCCCATCCCTTGAATCTGGGCTGGCCCTGTGACCTGCTTTGGCCAGTAGAACATGGCAGATGTGACCAAGTCCCAGACCCCAGCCTAGTGTGCTTTCTCTCTTTCAGAAACTTGCTGAGCTACAAGTCCTGGCTAGTCTGATGGAGGATGAGAGACCATGTGGAGCCGAGATGAGTCGTTCTAGCTGAGGCTCTATCCCTCCTCCCTCTCCAGGTTTCCAGGATTCAACCCTCCTAGCACCAGATCACAGGTGCATGAGATAGTCCAACCAAGGCCTGAAGCACCACCAGCTGAGTGCAGCTCTAATCACTGACCCACAGAATAACTCTGAGATAATAAATGGTTTTATTTTAAGCCCCTGCATTTTGGGGTGGTTTGTCAAGCAGCAACAGATTGCCAGTTGTGATGGCTAGTTTTATTGATCAATTTAGCTAGGCTCTAGAACCCAGTTATTTCATGAAACATTAATCCAGGCATTGCTGTGAAGATAGTTTGCAGATTGCTTAACATCTACAGTCAGGTGACTTTAAATAAGGAGATTACTTGGTGCTGTGTGTGGGTCTTTTCTCAGTTGAAGGCCTTAAATGCAAAAACTGAGATTGCCTGAGAAGAAAAAGTCCTGCCTGAGTTTCCCGCCTACCAGGTCTAAAGATTTCAGATTTGCCAGATCCCACCATTGAGTGAGTCCATTCTTAAAATAAATCTCTTCATCTATCTAATCTCTTTATCGAATCTAGCTATCTCATTGGTTCTGTTTCTCTGGAGAAGCCCAACTGATACACTGATGGAGTTGTCAGTTTCTTTTGTATTTTTCTAGAGCTATTTTTTGATGTACATGCAAATACATTCATACATATACATTTTTTTCTTCCCCTCTCTTTGCTCCCACAAGCAATGAAATATTATAAACACTGTTCTGTTGTTTGCTTTTAAAATTCATTTAACAATATATTTTAAAGATTATTCTAAAATAGCATATAAAGATGTTTCTCACTCTTAAACAACTGTGTAGAATTTCATGCATGAGTGTAATCTATTTAACCAGTCCCCTATGGTTGGATATTTAGGTTGCTTCCAATCTTTTGCAATTTGAAACTATGCTGCAATGAAAAACCTTGTACCTATGTCATTTTCCACATGTATGGAGATGTGCGTGAGATAAATTCTTAGATGTGGAATGGATAGGTCAAAGGGTATTTGTAATTTGGATAGATCTATCCAAGTTGCCCTTCAAAGAGGCTTTCCATTTTCCACTTCCATTGACAATTTCCCCACTCACTCACCAACACTGTACTTACCACGCTTTTTGACCTTACCAGACTTTTAAACCGGAGCTGCTGGTTCTTAATCTTCAGTTCAAGCTTCAGGCCACTTTATACCTCAGAACTCCTTCTGGTGAACCCTTTCTCGTCATTATGAACAGTATTTGTGTCGTATATATAGTACACATCCCCTGTCAAGAGTATGTCTCATACCTACATCCTTGCCTCTACCAGGACTCCCCCTAGTGCAGGGGTTCTTAACCTTTTTTTGTTCCATGGACCCCTTTGCCAGTCAGTTGAAAATCATGGATCCCTTCTCAGAACGTAGCAGTAGATAGTTTTATAACACTCGACATCGGAGGTCAGAGAAAGTAAAGATAATAAGTTGATTTTTTTTTTTCTCAAGCTCTTGGACCCCCCTGAAATCTTTCCATGTACCCCTTGGGGCTCTGTGGACTCCTGGTTAAGAACTCCTGCCCTAGCCAGTCTCCTATAATCTACTGCAGCCTAGAAAGGTATGTAGTTAAGGTAGTTAAAATTCTGTGTTAAGTCAGAATACATGGTGTTGGAGAGATCCTTTCCTAGTTGGATTTTAATGAAGGTTTATCTTGGGTGTTCACAGACTGTTTCTGGAGGAGTGAGGTTTTAGGACTTCTCATCTCCTAAAAATGGGGTGTTTTATTATAGTCTGCTGTGCTTTTTTTCTTTTAAAATGAAGTCATTAATAGATGCAAAGAAATGGATAAAATATTCATTTTTGAGAAAGATTGAAACATAGAAGAGGAATATACTGAATACATCATTTGCTACATGAATATGATGGTGTTTGTCTTGTTCTGAGCCTCCTGCCTTTGCTGTGGCTTCACTCAGGGGCCTTTTTTTTTTTTTTTTTTTTCCAAGGAGGTACTGGGGATTGAACCTGGGACCTCGTGCATGGGAATCAGGTGCTCAACCACTGAACAATACCCGCTCCCCACTCAGGGGCCATTTTAAGCTATAATTTACAAGCAGTAAAACAAATAAACACAACTTAAGTGTACAGCCTGATGACTTTTTACAAGTATATTTACCCTTGTGTTCATCACACAGAAAGAGAGAATGTATTCTGTGAATGTGTCAAAGTTTCTTCTGTTGATGGAGTTTGGCTTGTTTCTAGAATTTAGCTATCTTGGCTGAATTTGCAATGAACATTCATGTACAAGTCTTGACATAGGCCTTCATTTTTAAGTAACTGAAACATAGGAAGATATGACATGACAAAATCCATAATATGACAGTGACTGGGCACTGAGAAGAGCTAATTGTGTGCACCTCTGAGATGCATTACTTCATTGGAGTGTGTTCCACATGAGGTTGCATGAGGAAATGAATGATGCCTTCAGCCTTGTCACAAATTTCCCTGGAATCTGCAGGAACGAGGCCCCCAATGGACCCCATACTTGACTTATTGGGGCACCAGAGACCCTTGGGAATAAAGCTAAGATGTCTTCCTTTTCTGAGTTGAAGCAGTGACTGCAGGCTGCCCAACTCTCGGTGTTTAAGGTGGGACCCGATTCCAATTTCCAAGCAAGAGTTAAAGCAGAGGAGGGGACAGTGTGAGCTGCTCCAAGTTTTTGGAGTTCGAAGTCAGCAGATCTTCCAGTGCCCGAGGCTCTAATCTTCTCGGTGGTGTGTGTGTGTAGTAACAAGGGAAGGCCAGTGCCTCATGACAGACAGTTTAATCTTACCTGCCTGCTGTGAGGTACACTTAGCATCCCAGAGAATTGCAAAGTATAAATTGTCTCTTAACACTGATAAACAGTAAGGAGGAGGAAAAAAGCCCTGACAAAATATTACAACTTAATTGTATTTCTCAGCTGGGCTCAAGAAATCTGCTCCCTCCTTAGGCTAATGCTATTTACCAAGTCTCCCAGCCCCACAATAATTATTTCTTTAACCCTTTGTGGAATAGCCTCTTGGCTTGTGATGGGACTGCACTGCCCGGGAGACTTAATGAGGCCGTCTCAGGTGCTCAGGTGGGGGGCAGCTTCATTAGGTGCATGAATCACTGTGACTTCTGGCTTCCGGCTGTGTGGGTGGCAGGAGGACAGGCTGCCCAGGAGAACAGAGGCTGCTGGGGGCTGGAGTGGGGACGAGAAGCGGGGAGACTTTCTGTTGGCCTGGTTTTCTAGTACACAGGTGTTTGCAATTCTAAATAAATGTGCAGTGTCAGTACCCAGCAGCCTATCAGCTGAGATATATAATAAGGGCTGAGCAGGGAAATAAGATTGGCCCTCCTCATTATGTTGGATGGACCCGAATTCAGGCCCAATTATGGAAAACGATAGTTCGGGAGATCAGAGTCTAGGGGTGCTAGAGACAAGGGAGGCGGCCACCTGTCAGAAATAGTGTGTACTCCCCAAATCCTCCTTTCTGGAATTTGGAAGCTTGCTACAGTAAGCTTGGTTGCTTTTTCACTTCAAGAGGTGTCTTTATGCCTTCCGGAAAGTTTTGAAAGACACTATTTCGAATGTGCATTCAGAAAGAGGAGTCAGAGGTCTAAGGTAGCAAAAGCCTTTCCTCCTTCACAGAGCAATATCCATTGATGGCGCACAGAGGCCCAGCTGGTACTCTTGGCGAACGATGACTGCTCGGTTTACCTGTTAGGAGCCATGCTCACTTCCCTTTTCCCAGGTTGACCACACACACCTGTGTTTGTCAGTTTGTTGGCTCATTTGCTTTTTCGTTGTTATCACGTACATAGAATAAAATCCAAAGTCCTCTTCATGGTTCACAAGGCTCCTGGCTGCTTCCCCAGCTGCATTTCTTACCACTCTCCCCTTGACCCACTCTGGTCTCTTGCCTGCACATCATACATGTCAACACGTCACCCCTGTCTCACCCCAAGAGCCCTTGTTCTTCTCACTGTCTCCTCTGCTGGAAGCATCTTCCCCAGATATTTCCATACTTTATTCAGTTTTCTGCTCAAAAGTTGCCCCTTCAGAAAGGCCTTCTCTGGACATGGTAGCTAAAATAGCATCTCTTCTGTCACCCTCCATGCCCTTCATCTCCTTTAATTTTCTTCGTAGACTTATCACTAGCAGATGTTACAGTGGGTGTATGTGTATGTTTATTTTCTGCTTCACCAACCAGAATTTAAGCTCCATGAGAGCAGGGACTTTGTCTTGTTTATTTCTCTATCTCTAACCCCTCAATAATACTTGGCAGATAGTAAGTGTTCAATCAATATTTATTGACAGCCTGCAGTGTGATATGCCCTGTGTTAGGTCATCAAAGGTAATGATAAACAAACCCAATTTCTGCACCCATGGGGCTCATATTTGAGTAACTGACACATGCAGCTGTAAAGCACAATCGGAGTGAAGTGCTGGGAAGGAGAGGTGCGTGTGAGTGGGATTTCATCTGGTTTGGGAGGTCGGTTAAGGATTTCCTGAGCAAGTGATACTTGAGGTTGGACTGTGGAGTTGGAGCTGACCAGGAGGGAGCCCAGAAGTACTTGAGACACTGGAGAAGGCTTGTGTGGCTGGAGGGCTGAGAGGCAGGTGGGGGGCAGGACCTCTGGGCCCGTGGAGGCCACAAGAGTACCCTGGTCCTCATCTTAAGGTGCCAGGAAGACCTTGAAGGGATTAAGAGTGGCAGAGAAGCCAGAGGGCATGACGTGATTAGATTAGTGTTTTCTGAAGTTTGCTCTGACTCCAATGTGGTAAATCTCTTGGGGTGACCAATAAGGAGATGGTGAGAACTGGCCAGACTCAAGAGACAGACTCGAGAGATAACTGGGATTCAAAATGGACAAGATTTGGTAATAGATTGGAGTTTGGGTGTGAGGGGAGGGGAGGGCAGGGTCAGGAGGGAATCTCAGGTTTTTGACATGCACAACTGAATGGATGATGGTTCCATTCACAGAGTAAAGGAACGCTGGAGGGGTGTGTGTGTCTAGTGGCTGGGGCAGATCTTGACTTCGTGGGCTCTGAATTTCCATACATAGAAATGAGAGGCGGAGTCTCTGAAAGGGTTTTCATTCTGAGAAGGCTTGTGCCCTTGTGGTAGAATGGCTGATTGGTGTTCTCCAATGAACGATGAATCTGGGTATTCACACCCTTCTCGTCCCCTCTGGGCTTGGCCATGTGACTTGTTTTGGCCCATGGGACATCAGCAAATGTAATGCAAGCAGAGGGGCTTGTACTCTTGGAGTCCTCTGTCTTGGAAGTCAGCGGACATGCTGTGGAGGACATAATGGTAAGAAGCCACCTGAGGAGAGGAGCTCCCAGCTGAATACAACTAGGTGCGTGCCTATACCATATGGAATAGACTCCAGTCAACCCACAGAGTCATGAAAAGAATGGATTGCTGTTTAAAGGCACTAAATTTTGGATGCATTGTGATACAGCAATGGATAACTGCAGTTGACCTCTTCAAGCGTTAAAATAGGGGAATCACACTGTTGGTGGGCTCTTTGGGGGTAGAGAGTCTCCAAAACAGACATTTCAGGCCCCTCTGCCTGGAAGCTTTCTTTTCTCACCTCTTCCTTTACTTTGACTTCAGTTATTATCTTGTGGAGGGCAGTCTGCCTCCGGAGGGCAGGTGGCGACAGAGAGAGGGCAGTTGCCAGTTGTCCTCTCTTCCCCTGTCTCCCTCCTTTCTCACATTTCCCTTCACCATCCCTTTCCCAGTCTGCATCTATGCCTGGTTTTCCTCGCCTCCTTCCTGCTTCTTCCTCTTCTGTCACTGTGGGGAGCCCTCGAGGCTATAGAAATTTCTAAAACCTGGCTCAGGATATGCATCATTGCCCACCCCCCCCTTCCTTTTGTCTCCTGTCCCAGCAAAGGAAGAAAATTAGGTCTCCTTTGTCTATTTTTTTTAATGAACAGGTTTAGCCACTGCAACCTGGCTATTATATTGGACTGAAAATGCTGTTTGTGAGCCATTGTCAGTGGAGACCTGGTACCAACACTGACACCTCCTTAATTATGTGCCATTAATGATGCACACACTGCAGTTAGGGCAGATCCATTTCTCGCTTTAATTCTGTGCTGTGTTGTATGCAACGCTAATGAGTCCAGAATTCTCAAAGGTCATAATCTGAATACAATTCTTTTCTTTTTAGGGAAATGGGCACTAGGATTCAAAACAATTAAAATGAAATTTACTTCATCATTTGGCTAACAACGTCCTCGCCTGTACTAATTACGTGGAGATCTGTATTCATTTGCTGGTCATTTGGACAGATCTGAGTGTGTCTGATTTCCTGTAAGGTCCCCATCTCTGAATTATACACAGGGTACTTTAAAAAAAATTAAAAAAATTTTTTTTTTTAGCTTCTCACTCCATTGATTATGAGAAATAACTGGGGGAAAAAAAGTCTACCCAAACCCTTGCAATATGGAAAGTGCAAATTTAGCAGAACCAGCATTGAATTTTCCAGGGAGTCATTTATCATCCTTAGAAAGTTTTGGTTCTTTGCAAATAAAAAAGAGAAAGGAATGGTAATTGCTCTGCTCCGCTAATTGACAGAATTGTGTCAGAAAAAGGAGACATTTCAACACTGCCTCCGATGATGACATTTGAAGGTTGTTCCCATTCTCTTTTCACTGCTAAATTAGGTAATCATTATTTTCCTGTGAATCTTATTAATCTAATGGTTGCTTCTCCCCCACCCTCCATTAGATTTGAGATTCAGACAGAGATGTGAAAATGAAATGCCGAAGGTCAGAAAACAGTTTGGCCAGCTGGGGTTGTATTCCCCAGTTTTGTGCTTCTGTGTGGAAGTGGGAAGGGACACAAGGGAATAAGTTTAAATTGCAGTCAGGGGAATTCAAATCACCTGGTAAAAAGGACCCTCTCATTATATGAATGGAACCCAGAAGGTTTGAAATCTCTGCTGGTGGATTTTAAGAACAGGTTAGTCCACTGATGTGCTGGGATAGTAGAGCTTGAAGAAGCTAGAAAAAGCCCAGAAGAGTGATTTCTCAAGCTTTTTTTGCTTTCTGGATGGCTTTAGTTGAGACAAAAGGGTCCCCTGCGTAGTCAGGGGGTAATGATGATCTCCAATTTTTCACTGTTAAAAAGAGTGCTCATCAGAGTTAGGACTTGTGATATGGCTTCTGATGAGACAGTGAGTTACATAATAAGTGATTTAAAAAGATAATTAAAAAAATAATTGATGTTTGGTTTTCATTAGGCATTAAAACCAAAAATGCTAATTTAGGATGGAAACTGCTAGTGTAGACAATCTGGGGGCAAAACCAGCAATTCCTCAATAGGATCAATCAATATCAGCCCCTGGATGACATGCGGAAAACGGTTAGGTGCCCTGTCACAGCTCATGGTGGGGTGTCTCCCTGCAGCGTCTGAGAGGGCTCGAGGGAGACCTCTTCATACTGCCTTCATGATCTTTCTGCCCCAGGGACTGTTCTTTTACTCTCTCTGCCCTCCTGCCCTCTTGTCATCTCCCCCATCTCCTGGTCAGTGCTCCTAAGGGCAGCCAGTAGGAACAGCTGCTCCCCTTCTGCATGATGAGGTTGACCGCAAGGCATTCTGGGACATTTCCTGCTTGCCTATCCTTCTGGCATTCCAAATTACACATGACAAGTAGGAATTGAGTAGCTTAAGAGTGGGCCACAGTCAAAACAAATCTGGAAAAATATTGTTTAAAAGAGAATTACCTGGGTTGACCTTTTAGATGTCCTAAACTCTGGACCAGTGATTCTGGAAATTCTCTTTCTTTTTACAATCATCTTCATCAATTTAGTTCATAATATTGAACGTCTTTATGAAAGAGAGTCTAGCATTTTTTCCCCCTGGACCCAGACAGATAAAAATTTCATGTTTTCCCCCTGGCAAGTCGAAATCAAATCTTGCGTCAATGAATAGATTTTGGAGCCTCTTATTTCCACTTCCAGAGGAAGTGATCTCCGACACTGTCCTTGTTCAGAAATGAGGCAGAGCGATTCATGCTGATGTGAAACAATGTAGTAAATGGTACGAATGCTTTCTTCATTTTGTTTTATGATGGAATTAAGTCATTTCCCCCCCTTCATAAGACATGTTTCCTTTGTAACTTCAATCTTCACTGTGAAGTTCAATAAATGATATAAAAAATAGAAAAAAATCATTTGATTTTTTTTGATCAGTCAATCTATTATATCAAGAAGGCAGATTTAACCATATATTTTTTTCTTTTTTTGCACATTACCTGTGTGTGCCTTGGTGGAGGTTCCAAATTTGGTGAAAAAAGAATGATGTGCAAGACTGAGTAGTCAGATGGGGACACTGATTACATTTTCCTTGGTCACGGATTCCTCAATTGTCTGCTGTCCCCATAGCTAGGGGACCCTCACTTTGGATGCTCATGGGCCAGAGGTAGAAAGTGGAGGAAAGTTCTTGATTTCTATTTTATTCCCTTGGGCTTCCTTATAATAAATGTAAACTTTTACATTGATGGACCATGTTCACTACGGACCTTGTATATATACATCTGTCCCGGGGCGACACTCTAAGCAGCTTAAAAGGAATGACTCAAATTTCATCTCTATGCCTGGTTTTGGTAGCTATGACTCATTTTCATGGCCTTAGAACTGAAATGTGGTGGTTAAATAGTAAAGTGATATTTATAGGGTAATTTTGATCAAGCCTGTCATCATTTTCTTTCCTGGGTAAGTCTGTATGTCCTTTGTTATAGCTCTAATTACACTGACAGCTTTTCAGAGGGAATATTAGGGCAGAGGTTATTTAAATACGAAACCAGAGGTTCAGCACCGGTTAAGAGCGAAACGTTTTTTTATTTCATAACATATATTTTAATGGAACACACACTTACTGGTTTATTTTCCTCCCCGAATACTATTTCTATTTTATTTTATTATTAATTTAATTATTTTATCATTGACGCAGAGGGAAAATTGGGCTGGTCTCCCTCCCTCCCACCCAGAAACTGAGCAGCATTTGTCAGTTCAACTTCAGTCCATCGGGCTTCCTGACTGCCTCACTCAGGAAGCCCTGTACCTGCAGGGCTCTCTCAGGTTATGAATTTAGCAGTTCCTCCAGTGACTTTCCTCTTGCCACATCACTCCAGGGATGTCTATTAACTTAACACACTAAAAATAACACTGCAGAACTGCTGAATGGGCGACGGAGCCCGGCAGGGCTGGGGAAGCTAAATATTGCTTGCATTGATCAGAAACCAGGGCTCCGCTCCCAAGCCGCCTGGTGCTTGACACCAAAGCTTGTTAAGAATGTGTAGCTGCCTCTGCGGGCTAGGAGGGCAGAGAGGGGAATGCGCCGGGCCTGGGGGCTTGAGGAAGTGAGGATGCCATTGCCATGCTCAGAGGCCTTTTCCTACTAACCCAGGGCCCGCCTTGCTTCTGAATTGATGCACGTCTCCCGTGAGCTTGGAATGGACCTGCTCTCCGCTCCTCACGAGGGTCCACAGCTGATAATAAAGTCAATTCCTACCTTCACACTAATCCCAGCCACAGCTGTAATTTTTTTTCCCCTTGCAGTGTCTAATAGCCCCATCGAATAGTAGATAGCAGCCTGTTGTACCTGCTTGGGGCTGAGCTGTCAGTGGAAAGAATTCAGGGTCTGACGTCTCAAGTTCTACGTATTCGTTCTAGTGCATGTTAGGTGTGCCACACTGAACTGGTTACTAAACCTCCCCTAGCCTCAGTTTCTCCATTTATCGAATGGGAATATTAATTGAAGTGAGTAGCTCTCTCAGAGTGGTCGTGAATTCTAATGGCCTGGAATTGAAGGGAAATGTAAAGAGCTGTAGGTAGTCCTTTTTTCAAATATCTGTAGTCTTAGATTGCAACAAATGCAAATGCTGCTAGTCAACCAATTTTGTCCAATTGAATATATGAGTGTGAGGTTTTGGAAACTCTTTCTCTTCTCACATCTCTGAATTGACCGTGGGAGGCGGAGAGATTATAAGCAACCCTATTTTAAAGGTTACTATTCATATCGGACGGAGAGTCCCCTGATCCCAGTCTCCCTTCTCTTCTTGTCTTATTCTTTCTTTCTCATCCGTGGCACCGTTTTCACCGACCCAGGTCCTGACCGGCCCCTGACCGGCAACATATGGGAAAATCTAGGTTTCAAAGGTTACTTGTCCCAAGTCGCATAAAAATCCATGAGTGGAACCTGTTCTTCTCTTACTCAGGCTGTGATTTCTTGACCTTGCCTAAGCTGAAAATGAGAAGCTAGAGAAAGAATTGGACAGAAAGTCACTTTCCTCAGGAGTTGAGTGGAGAATAATGTAGAGAGGTCACGGCCTCTATAACACATGACCATGGCAAGTTGTGGTTCTCAGGTTGAGCTGGTGTCAGCTCTCTTCAGTGACGCTCTCAGGGTCTGTGTGGACCTCTGCTGGGCCATTGCACACTGGTCAACTGTGCTGCTCGCCCCTCAGAATCACCAGGATGTGCAGCTCAGGGCTGACCCAAGGATCTGAGGGTTTGACTGCATAGGGTGAGGGCTTAGCTGGTTTGCATCAGAGTAAGTTCCCACTCTGGCAGGGTTTCTCAGTGTTGGTACTCTTGACATTTTGGGCTGGTTAATTCTTTGTTATGAGAGGCTGTCCTGCGTGCTGTGGGATGCCAGTGGCACTCTCTCCAGTGTGACAACCAAACATGTCTCCAGATATTTTCAGATGTTTCCTGGGGGCAAAATCAAGCCTGGTTGAAAAAGCACTGGGCTTAGAGTGAGGGATGAGGGGCTGGGATGATGGTAACATTTTGGGGACATTTATCAACTTGCCCTAGATGAGCTTCAACACACCTGAAGGAATTGTTTCCTTTTACTCCACCTCCCCATGAAAAGTGCTGATGAGTCATGCTTGGGGATACTGTTTGCCAGTTGCATACAAATGGGAAGAGAGTGGCGTAGTTGCCTAGATTTTTAGGTAGGAAGAAAAGCAATCTACCCGAAGACCAGGTTCTCTCAATTTCCTGGCAAAAACATCTGTCTTCTTGTTTTTCTAGTTAATTATGGATTTTCATGAGCTCACTCAGCTAATCAAGTTTAATGACACTAGATCCAAATCGCATTATTGTTATTTTTCAAGGCAGTGTTGGAACTGTGCCACTTTAACCCGCCAGCAGCCTGGAGACAACTGCAGTCACTCAAACACTGGAGAAGCAGAGTTTTATTAGCAGCACAACCGGCCCTTTCATAATATGTGGCCGCAGAGATTATGAAGACGAAATAAAAGCAACAGAAAAAGGATGTTTTCCATAAAGAACACTTTAGGAGCTTTATGACAAAGCCGAAACTTTATTGCAAGACGGGTAATGAGACATGTGTCCTATATTTACTTCCATTTCCAATATAACTTTTGCTGTGGAGAGACACAGAGAAGGGTCCACAAGAAGCTGATATTGCTTCTTTGTTTTCATGTCACTGATGACAGCTTGATGCAAGCATTTTCTAACAGGCAGACTGTGACCTACTTTTGAACTGGATGCTATTGGTGACTCTGTCTACGGCCTCTTTCCTTGTCCTCAGGAATTCCTGGTGAACTGACACAGCCACCAATCACGCTACTGCCTCCTGACCACACTCTTGCCTTACCGCAGATGAATAAGAAATATGGAATATTCAGTAAAAAGTCCCCCTCCCCTTTCAAGATTTTACATTGCCTGGAGAAAAATTCATGATATTTTATCATTTAGTGTTTTATTTGGTCTGGATCACAAACCAAAAAAAAATTTTTTTTTTTTTTTTAAAGATAAACTGTTGAGCAAATGCCAGGAGAAAAGAAATCTGTAGCACTTTGAGAAGGAAGCAAAGGTTTTTTTTGTTTTTTTTTTAGGTATCAGGGACCAGGGGATTGAACCCAGGACCTCATATGTGGGAAGCTGGTGCTAAACCACTGAATTGGCTCCCCTGAGTTGGTTTTTTCATTTGTTTTGCTTGTTTTTGTTTTTTCAGGAGGCACTGGGAACTGAACCCAGGACCTCCCATGTGGGAGGTGGGCACTCAACTGCTTGAGCCATATTCATTCCCTCCAAAAGTATTTTTAATAACGAATTGAGGCTATGAAAATTCTTGAAAAACAAAACAGAAGACTCAAATAAGAATCATTCATGCAGGATAATTTTACAATGATGGCTTGATTAAGAATTAAATGAGAGAATAGAGCAAGGGTATTTTAGGGAAATCCTTGGACCGTCTATTTTCACTGTCCAGGTTGCAGCCATGTTCTGCAACCAATGAGGTCACTGCAAAATTTCCAGAGTCCAGTGAGCCATCATGTGTCAGTGAGGTGCTGCTTAGGAGGCAGATAACGGCTGGTGGCTAAATAGAGGTTTTCTGGAGGTTGCTAGAAGGATTCTTTGCTGCTTGGGATGGTTGTTTTTGGACAAGGTGGAGGTGTGTATAGTTGAGGGGGCAGAAGATGGAATGGGTGTGATGGGATAATGGTGCTATCCCATTTTACAGATGAGCTTGATGCTTCTAGAGGTCAAATAACTTATCAGAGGCCCTTCAGCCAGTAAGTGGTGGAGCTGAGATTTGAACCCAGGTCCGTCTGATTCCAAAGCCTATAAAAAAGTGTTCTTGCGCTCTCCCCCTCAAGAGAAAAGAAATATATATATTTAAATGGAGGAAATGAAATAGATGATAGTGTTAGAATGTCCAAGCACTGAGCTTCATCCTGTTATGCCATGTGAAGGACAAAAAGGGAATTTGAATAATTTATCAATCAGCCCTTCTTTTGGGAACAACAAACAAAATGATAAAATGAAACAATAACAAAAAACCAACAAACCATTGTCTCCAAAGCTCTGTGGATATAGCTGAGAAGTATGGACTGGGGAATTGAGGTCATTTTGACCAGTTTCATTTCTTCTGCGTCTAACTCATCAACTCCTGCAATCACTTGTGGAAGTATTTATGAAATAAAGAACTGGAAGATGGAATCATGACAGATGCAGTGACAGTTTTTGAAAAATGGGGAAGGTCCTGAAACCTGGAAATGAATATCTATTGGTATAGATTTTAATTTCCTTGTAAAATAATGGAGCAAATATCAGGAGAAAAGAAATCTGTAGTCATATTGAGGATAATAGAATCATCAGCAATGAGCAGTTTGGGTCTGTAAACAAAGAATCATGCCAGAAAAATCTGAGAGCTTCTCACTAATGAAATTATAAAATTAGTGGGTGGAAATAAAAAATAAATTTAATATACTTGGAATTTTGGTAACAGCTAAGAGAGAAGTGGAGAAGAGCCAGTTTAATGGAATAGAACATTTTATCAAAGCATTTAGTATTAAGTTGGATTTGATTTTTTTTTCTTTTAAAAAGTTGTTTAGTTAGATTAGATTTGCTAAGGTTGCTGTGAGCATGCTTGAAGGTGGCCATTGCAAAATATTTTGGATATAGTAAGAGATCATGATATTAAAAAAGAACAAACCATAAACAAACAAACAAACAAAAAAACTCAACCTACTTTGGGATTACTGCAAATGAAGAAGAAAACATTCCCATTTTGGTTTAATCCCAAATAGATTGTTTCCTGCTTAAGGAGCTCTTGTGAAAGATGCCTTTATCTTTTAACTTTATTCCTGTGATGATATGATAATGAATCTCTTGTTCCTTTTTCCTGGGGAACACTCAAAGTTTCTACTAGTCCTAATAGGAAACCTACAGATAGAGATTCACAGTCTGGGATGGTATGTTTAGAATTCAGACTTTTGCTTTGAAACAAAATGGTGACTGATAAGCGTTTTCAAAGATAGTGTTTAAAGAAGATCACTGAATTTTGATATGTAGGTAAGAGAGACAGATATAAGTGGGTTAAATGGAAAACAATGGTCCTGTTCCCTATCATAAAACAAAATGGAGAGAATGCATCGTGTTGAGGGAGAACTAATCTTTGTTGAGTGGTTAATATGTGACTGGGGCTCACAGAATCCTAGGGAAGCCAGTTGACTTAATGATGCCTTCTATCACAGGAGAAGACTTGTGAGGGCTCAAACCCATTCCCAAGAACATACTTTTATCTGGGGGATTTCACTCTTTTTTTCTCAGCTCATTCTCCATAGCCCTCATCCCCTATTACCATAATAGCTCACCTCTCAATGAGAATAGCAGGGGGAAGCGGCTGTGGCTCAATCAGTAGGGCTCCCATTTACCATATGGGAGAACCCGAGTTCGGTTCCCGGGGCCTCCTGGTGAAGGCAAGCCCACCCGCACGGCGTGGTTAGCTGACCCAGCGAGCACAAGCAGCAAGGGGGGGATAAATGAATAAATAAATAAAATCTTAAAAAAAAAAAAAAGAGAATAGCAGGGATGTTATTAGGAATGATGGAAGGAATGAGTCTGCAAAAGCATATTGAGAGAGATTTTTCCTTGTAGGTTTCATTGCTGATCATATCTTCATTGTGTGAGCTCTGGGCACATTGCAATTCACACACTGAACTACAAGGTCCAGCTATGACCAATGGGTGGGTGGCAATGATATCATCAGCTGGCAAACTCCCTGTCATTTTCTGTATCTGGTTAGAGGCTGGGATAACCACTTATTAGGGAGACTGAAGAGTATTTACTGGATACAGGGCTGTATTTAATGGAGTTTAGTGTCTATGGTTTCTTCTGATTTTGAGGGTCCATAATTTCTCATATGACGATGGAAACAATCACATGGCCTGGGAATGTCTGGATTTGGTGACCAGCCTTTGTGAAGCATTCAGAATTTAGGGTGACACCCATTCCCTCTGTTAACCATTGACTAATGACCCAAAGCATGGTCCCAGGCATGTGAATTACACAATGTCAAATAAAACACAGCCCCAGTTCTCAAGGAGCTTTTTCTGTATTGGACAAAGATGGACCTAGTGAATTCAACGAATCTCATTAAGCTTCACTACTCAGAGTGCTCCTCTATACAGCCCCTATCTTATGCATTTCCTCCCAACTCCTTGTTAGGTGGCATCACTTTGGTAGTTTGCAATTGGCCCTTGGGGGGGTATTTATACCACAGAGCTCAACTCTCTGCCCTTCCCCTCCCACCTCTGATCTGGCTTGCCAAGCACACCACTGGATGAAAATTGCTCTAAAGATTAACTGAAATCAAAGACTCAGTATATAGTTTGTCAATGAAAGGGAATTATATTTCTTGGTTTCTTAAAGTTAGTGCCACCATCTTGTGCTCCCAAGACCCCTAAGACTGCTTTCCATGTTGTTCTATAGCAGCTGTTTTTATTTTTCAGGGAAAGTTTTTCACTACCTATGTGACCCCATTCATCTCCACTTCCACACCTTCTGCCCATCCCAGTGACCAGGGATCTGAGGTCCAATAAGCAGTGCTAACTCTTTGCCTTACACACATTTTGACAAATCTTAGACCTTGTTGGGTTTTCTTCATCTCCATGTTCGTGAAAGGTGGTGTAGTGGTTATGTGGGAATCTATTAGAGCTGATTAAAATATGGAGAATGGTTCCCACAATGATATTTTTGGTAGATGAGAGCAGTGCTTTTGCAGGAGGAAATGCATGGGAAAATATTCCAACAAAAACAATGACATCTTCTCCTCAATAAACTAAAACTTTCTTTCACCATTATTATCAACAACTTCTATGCATGTGTAGTTTGGATAATACCATTTTTTTCTAGAAGACTGGTTAGTAGAGGGCAGTCTGTTTAGGGAAGCATTACTATGGCTTCTTGTACACCCAACCACACAGTGTGAGTAGAGGTGGGGGTGAGGTAGGGGGTCCCAGAGGCAGCTTTACCTTGGTGATTTTCTGGAAACATTCAGCTCACACACGGAACTGCAGTTTTCAGGAAGCTATCCATCTTCCTCAAAACAGTTCAGAAAAGGAATCCATTTTCTTTAATATAAATCCTCTTTGTCTTGTGATGTATAAATCATCCCTTCAAAAGAGGCTTTTTGAGGTATCAATTCAAGGCATTCTCTCAAAATATCATCCCTCGGCACAGCCCTTCAAGGGAAGCTAATCCTTTGTGGCTGTCCAAAGGCAAAATTCAGTACACTTTTCACTGAATTTCCCATGTAAAGTCATTTTAGTATTAGAGTGGAATATCAGGGTCAGCATGACCTTAGCCAGGTTGGTAGGTTGAATTATGTACCGCCCCCAAAACATGTATTCTTAATTTGCATTCCTGTGGGTGTGAACACATTGTAAATAGGACCTCTTGCAGATGTTATTTTAGTTAAGGTGTGGCCCAAGTGAATGAGGGAGGGCCTTCCTGGGATTACTGGAGTCCTTTATAAGCAGAAGAAATTCAAACAGAGGAAGCCATTGGGATGGATGTAGGATGACCAAATATCTGAAAGTAACTTGTTTCTCTCCCTGTTGCGAGGATAAAAAGGAAAGAATTATATATAAATTAGAAAGTAATGAGATGCAACTGTCTCTTGGTGCCAAATTCCGTTTCCTGTGGTCAAGAACATCCTGTTGAAGCAATGAAGTATGAAAACCAATTTCAACCGGTTGACCAAACCTGCACAGAAGAAGCCCCTGGCTGTCCTCACTTCAACTTGCTTGATTAACATGGTAAAATTCCCACCCTGGGGAGGAGTTATCTGCCCCTTTTTTGATCATGCAATGTATGTGCACGCATGATTTCCTGAACATACTAATCATACAATTATATAGCTAGCTGTGTCTGTTCACCCATATGCATAAAAGCTAATGCATAATCAAAGCAAATGCTAAGTAGTAACTTAGGTATTTAAGCAAGAATAAAACTGTAGCATAGGGAGTCAGGTCTAAGTTGCTTTAGACAGTCCTTGGCTCCTACCTCTGCGTATGTAATAAATGTAAGTCTGCTTAACTCTCGTGTTAAAGTTTTTTTCTCTACGTCTCTGGTTGTCCCCAAAGGCCCGGCTTTGGGCCTAACAATAGGAAGGAGCTGGAAGCCAAAGTCAATGGAACCCGGAAGAGAAAGGAGAGGACATTGCCATGGGGCAAGCCAAGGAACCTGAGGATTGCTGGCTAGCCAAAAGTTACCACCTGCGGGAGGAAGCAAACCATCTAGCCTCTGAAACCACGAGCCAATAAATTCCTGTTGTTAAGCCCACCCATTGTGTGGTATTTGTCATAGCGGCATGGGAAACTAAGACACCAGCTGTGGTTATCTGACCAAGAGATGAGTAGAGAGGAAGGTCTGACACAGTGCTTTCTAATCAGTGACAATAATAATGTACTTATTGAGGCTCTTCATAATTAAGTGAAGCTGTTGCATTTACTCTTGTCAGCCAAGGCTGGTCACTTATTCACCCTCATGTACCTCTCTGTAGGTGAGGAATAACATAAAGGCTCTTTCTGGATGCAGTCTGGTTTGAGGACCCAGCAGACAATGTTGATGTCTTATCCAGATCACTAGGATTCCCTTCTACCAGTTTGGTTTGCCCATCTTCAGCTGCTAATGGCTCACAGTTGCAGCCTTCTCCTGAGGATTACTCTTGGACAATGGAAGACACCCCACAGGGATACGCCTGGGAATTATGCCTCCCCTTTCCCCTATGCCAGGGGTTCTTAACCAGGGGTCCATGGAAAGATTTCAGGGGGTCTATGAGCTTGAACTGAAAATTTAAAAAAAGATTATTCCTGTGGGGATGTGTTGGTGCGGGTGTGATATATTTATTAAATAATACACAGCATAGTGTTGACTTAGTCAGGGGTCTGTGGTTTTCACCTGACTGGCAAAGGGGTCAATGGAACAAAAAAGGTTAAGAACCACTGCCCTATGCTGAGTCAGCATACAATAGTGACTGGCTGGCTGGGATTGGGTGGGAGGGGATTTACAAAACCCTACTGTCTTGCCTTAAGACTCCAAGGTGCAATTTATGATCCAGAGCTCTCTATGGGATCAAGCTGAAGCTACATTTTCACTTGAAGCCTCATCTTTGCTTAGTTTCTACCCTGTCTCCATCATGTTCTTACTTCCTTACAGGTTTCTCCTGAGCGCACTCCCTCAATAAATCACTTGAACACTTGTCCCTGTCTCAGTCTCTGCTTTTAGGAACCCTGTACTTAACCAGGTCCAACTCAAAGGTCCAAAGGTTTGGTAGGAAGTTATTTGTTCTCAGAGTAAAGGGGTTGTGGGTCATTCCATGTAGTCCTGAGGTTCAGTTTAAACACGTGATTGAGGATAATTTTAATCTGTCTGGTATTGATGGCTATTAATTTTGTGCATAATATTCTTGATTATAGTTTTCTACATTAGCTGTGAATTGGGTGTTTCCAAGGAGCTGGGCATCCCCCTGTGGCTCACTGCCCTTGCTCACTGGCTGGCTTCCTTGGGCATAAAAATGCACTTTGCCCTCAAGGAGCCTGCTGTATAATTGAGCAATGGAATAAACACACCAAAACAAGGTAGCCAACTGACAGTGCTTACAGCATGTGCACTGGGTAGGAGTTTAGGGACTTGAGAAGCCACTTTGGGTTGGGTGTAGTAAGGAAGACTTGTTGGTGAATGGATTTGAATTAGGCCTAGGAGAATGAGTGGCGAACTTAAAGAGAAAACATTGGTTCAACGCTGGAAAAACTTTCAAGCTCTTCTGCAGGCAACATTTACTACCAGACATGGGGATGATAAGTTGTAATCCAACATACCTTTCATTGCAAAAGGTGCACAAAAAGAAGTATAATTGAATTTTCCCTGTCCCCTTGAATTCGACATGAACTTTATATTTTGCCAAGGAGATATGTGTACACACATGTCCCTTCCAGGCACACATTTTCAGAGCCAACATATGACTTTCCTTCTCTTGCCACAGTCATCATGGAAACACAGGTTGAGATGAAGTCTTTCTTTAAAACAGGCCCCTCTTCTCAGAAAGCATTTTGCAAGCAAATAGGTTGGATAAATCGCTTGCCTGAGTTCCCATTTTCTTACCTACAAAATGATGGGAACTTGTAACTCCAAGATTCAGTCTGGTGTTTAGTAAGACTCTTGTCTTTTCTTGGAAATGCTTAGAAATGAGAGAACAGAAGTGTGTTTTCAATGAAAAGAAATAGTTCTTTGTAATGTCAATGAGCAAAGAATCCATCAGAAATAGGGAAAATAGGGTTAAATGTCCTTAGCTCCTATTGCAAAATTCTGAAATTTAGATTCTAACCTCTAGAAATTTGGCTACTCAAAAGACTAAGAAGAAAAAAAAAAAAAAAAAAGAAAAAAAAAAAGCAAAGCTAAGAATCTGGAGAACAGATGTGGCTCAAGTAGTTGGGCACCTGCCTCCCACATGTGGGGTCCTGGATTTGGTTCCTTATGCCTCCTAAAGCAGACAAACAACGAGCAGACAACAAGCAAAAACAACAAGCAGACAATGAGCAAAAACAGTGAGAAAGCAAGCAAACAATGAGCAAACAACAAGCAGACAGTGAGCAAAAACAAATGAGCAGGGAGCAGATGTGGCTCAAGCAGTTGGGCGCCTGCCTTCCACATGGGAGGTCCCAGGTTTGGTTCTCGGTGCCTCCTAAAGAAGAAATGAGCAGACAATGAGCAAAAATGATGAGACAACGAGCAAAAATGATGAGCAGACAGACGAAGGAGCCATCTGGGGGTGGGGGGCGGGGAGGGCGAATTATTTAAAAAAAAACAAAAAACTAAGAACCTGAATGGTCACTAGGGATTGTGAAAAGCATTCATTAGTGAACATGTTTGCAGCTCAGATGAATACTTTGGAAAAGTCAGGGGTTTATCCCAATGAGTGTAGTTGTGTGTGTTAGAGATCACAGAAAGTTCAATATCTTTATTTTAGTCTATTTACTGCACAGAGGGGCATCTGTTGTTCAAACTCTTTTCTTTAGAACTCCAAGTCTATTTTGCTTCCTGTCGTCCCTAATTCAGCCATAAATCCCCTTGTACTCTGTTTTGTGCATCATCAGAAACCCCTTTGTGGGGGGAGCTGCTGCTTATATGTTGAGCTCTTGTTGCCCATATGCCATCTTTGTCGCCTCCTTCTCAACCCAGCAGGAAATTACCTTCTGCTCAAATGATCCTGTCCCCTTCTTTCACCCCTCTGTCTTTTTAGTATCATTTTCTTTTCTAGATGATTTGAGAGAGTTCTTATGTTGACTGTTTGTGGCAGGGTCTCATGCCTTCATAGGAACAGAATTCTCATCTTGAGCTAAAGAAAGGGATCTTAAGCGTTCTGAAATTATCTGCTATTTAATTATAGAGGACAGCCTTCTGTTAGGAAATTTATACCCAGGTTTTGTAGAATTTACACTTCTGTTAACAGGGTGTTAAAATAGGACTCTTTCTTTCTCAGTTTCAGTGGAGTTCTCTAAAATCTCAAAATAATATACTGGGAGTGGATGTGGCTCAAGTAGTTAAGCACCCGCCTCCCACATGGGAGGTCCCAGGTTTGTGCCTGGTGCCTCCTGAAAAAAACAAAAACAAAAACAAAAAAACAGACAACAAACAAAACAAAAGAAAAAACCAAGCCAGGGAAGCTGATATGGCTCAGTGGTTGAGTGCTGGCTTCCCATGCACGAGGTCCCGGGTTCAACCCTCTGTCCCCGGTACCTCAAACAAAAACAAAAACAAAAAAACACCCTACTTTCTAAAAGGAGGTGCTAGGCCACCTATGAAGGCTTATGAAGGAGGTAACTGGGGACCAATTATGTGACCCTTCATCAATCTCCAGTTTGAGGATAAAAAAATGACCGAGTTTGAAAAGGTTGAGAGAGAGGGAATATCTTTAAAGAAAGGTGCTGGGTGCTGGGTGTTCTAGCATTTTCCCACTTCATCCCCATGGGTTGGGTGTATTAGTCAGCCAAAGGGGTGCTAATGTGAAATACCAAAAATGGGTTGGTCTCTATAAAGGGTATTTATTTGGGGTAGAAGTCCACAGATACCAGGCCATAAAGCGTTAAGTTTCTTCTCTCACCACAGTCCATTGCCACGTGTTAGAGCAATACAGCTGCTGGCGTTTGCCAGGGTTCAGGCTTCTGGGGTTCCTCTCTTCCCGGGGCTGCGTTTCTCTCCGGGCTTAGCTCCTGTTTCCTCCACAAGGTCAGCTGTAGACGATCAGGCGAACGGCTCGCTTCTCTTCTCCTGGGGCCTTTTTCCAACATCAAAACTGCTTCTCAAAAGACTGCTTCTCAAAAGACTGCTTCAACTGTCCTTTGCCTTGCCTTTTATATTCGATTCCCCACCCACCAAGGGGTGGGGCTCAACACCCTAATCCTAACCTAATCATGCCCAGATTAACAGATCAGTTTACAAGCATGATTCAATTATATTTTTGGAATTCATAATTACATCAAACTGCCACAGTTGGGTAATGCCTGATAAGAGGTAATTTAAGGAAACCGCTTTGGAGCCTTGACATGTGCTTCCCTAGAGTTTAGGAACCCTAGGGATTTGGTGACTAACTCATGCCTGGAAAGGTTGACAGAAGAGAGATGAGTGGAGCAGCTTGCAGTCATCAAAGTGAAGAAAGGTGGTGGTATTGGGAAAGAATCTTTCTAATGATGTCAATGATAGAAAGGTATATGATTTCCTGGGGATTAATTGTAGACATCTGGCTCAGGAGCTGACCTGGCGGCCATTTTTCATTTCACTCAGGAAGGCAGCCTGGATGGGCTATGGAGCCATGGGTAGGGAGAGGACAGATTGCAGGGTACCCAGGCACCTGAGGAAGAGCCAAAAGCAGCAGGGGTGGGGGCTGGAGGGATGGGGAGAGGCATTGCCTACATTAAGAGAGGTGCAATGTGGGGAAATTTCTTTGAAACCTGTAAAAGCACCTCAAGAGAGAATGAGGTGGGGTTGACTGTCAATGAGCCACTCGTCACCCTTCCCTCTCCACTGTAGAGAAACCAAGTCACTAAGTGATATTAAAGAAGACAAAGGGGAAAGAAGAAAGTTCTTTCTGCATGCACGCTGAATCTGGCTCTACCTATGTAATATCACCTCTACTGAGTGTTTTCCTGAATATTGGTTACGCATCATCAGGTATCATTTGCTGGAGTTCATTGTATGTTAGGATGTTTACTTTTCCCTTTGAATATTGTTACTCAATTAACAAATACTAATTGAGTGCCATTTATGTGCTAGGAACTGTGTTATGTGTTGGAAAACATGAAGCTCTGGACTTCAAGTCCTCTACATTTTAGTGGGGGAGACATATAGGAAACAGAAAATGTGAATGTAATGTTTAAGGCTTATAATGTGTAATGGAATCATGTATGTCTGTAACTCAGATGTGAGTGGAAGCAGTCTGCCTTCTGATAGATACATTCACTACTACACATTTATCTTTACCTATTGCTTTAGTTGCAAGCCATTAATTTGGATGTATTTTTAAATTTATAAATATTTTATAATTTCCATTATGAGTTCTTCTTTATTTAATAGTGTGTTTTCAAATTTCCAAAAGAGATTTTTCTGACATTTGGTTTATGCTTTTTAATTTTATTAACCTTGCTTTCAGTAAGGTAGTGATTCCTTGGTACTTGTTAAGGTTTGCTTTATAGCTTAGTTGTGGTCAATTTTCACAAATAGTTCATGTGTGTTTTAATTGAATATCTAATCTCTAATTATTGGATACAGGGTTCTGTATATGTATATTAGATAAGCTTGTCAATTGTGTTGTTCAAACCTTTCTTAGCTTTACTAATTTTCAGTCTGCTTAATTATAAATTACCAAGAGGGGCATGTGAAAGTCTTCCATCTGACTGTGGATTTACCCTCTCCACCTTGTAATTGTTTTTATTTTATATATTTGAGACTGTTATATTATGTGCATGCTGTTTCAGGATTAAGTCTTCCCAGCAGATTGCTCCTTTTAACATTATACGGTATCTTTCTGTATCCTTTGTAATTAAGGTGGCTATGTAATTTATCATCCAACCTGAGACACTTTCGGTAGTGAAAAGAGGCAATAAAAGTAATTAATAGGTTTTAATTGATTACAGCTGGTATAAACCAGGCTATCCTGGGCATTTTGTCATCATACTTATAGTACTCTTTCCTTTTTTTAACCTTAAAGTTTGTTTTGTCTGATGGTAACATAGCTACAACAACTCTTTTTTTTCAATTAATATATGCTTAGTAGTATATCAATTTCCATGCTTTTTACTTTCAATATTTCTTGATTCTTATGTTTTAGGTGTGCCTCATTTAAACAGCATATAGCTGAATTAAAAAATCTAATTAAAAAATATTTGTATTTTAGGGGTGATCTTGTCCTTTTATATACAGTGTGATTACTAATAACAATTTTTATACTATTTACCATGACTTTGCTTTGTCCCCTCCTTTTCTACCTTTTAATAGAATTATTAAATTACTTTATTCCCTTTGCATCCCTACTGGATTTGTAGCTTGCATTCTCTGTTTCTACTATCTTAGTAGTTACTCTTGACATTTTAACATATATTCTTGATCTAAGAAACTATAAAATTGATCATGTGTATCTCACTTCCAAACAATTGAGGCTCTTGGAGGATTTTCTTTTTAATATATATCTTTTTAATATTTTTAAAGAATAATTTTATTGATGTATACTTCACAAACCTTATAAATTCATACATTTTAAGAGTACAATTCAATGTTTTTTTTTTAGTATTTTTTGCTTGTCTGCTTGTTGCTTTTTTTAAAATTAAAACTTTTAGAAGCTTTATATTATGTAAATGTTGCATAAAAAATATAAGGGATTCCCATAAGCCCCTCTCCTTCCCCCTCCCACACATTCCCACATCAACAACATCCCTCATTAGTGTGGTACATTTGTTACAATTGATGAGCACATATTGAAGCATTGCTACTAACCATGGATTACAGTTTACATTATAGTTCATACTCTGTCCCACATAATTTTGTAGGTTATGGCAAAATATACAAGGGCCTGTATCCATCACTGCAATGTCATGCAGGACAACTCTGATGTCCCCAAAATGCCCCCATACTACACCTATTCTTCCCTCTCCCATCCCTCAGAACCTCTGGTGGCCACTGCCTTTATATCAATGATAAGAGTTCTTCCATTGCTGGAATAATAATAAGTCTATAGTAGAATAATAATAAATCTACTTGAGTCCATTGTTCATTCCCCAATCTTGAGGATCTGGGGATGGTGATGCCCAATCTGCTTCTTTATATATATATATATATTTAAGATTTATTTATTTCCCCCCATTGTTTTGCACTTGCTGTCTGCTCTCTCTGTGTTCTTCTGTGTCTGCTTGTTTTCTCTTTAGGTGGCATTGGGAATCGATCCTGGGACCTTCTGGAGTGGAGAGAGGCTGCTCAATCTCTTGTGCCACTTCAGCTCCCTGCTGAGTCTCTTATTGTCTCTCTTCTGTGCCACTTTTTGTTGCATCATCTTGCTGTGCCAGCTCTCCGCACGGTCAGGTTGCTTTTCACCAGGAGGCCCTGGGAATCGAACCCTGGACCTCCCATATGGTAGATGGGAGTCCAATCACTTGAGCCACATCTGTTTCTCCCACTCTGCTGCTAATTGAGAGGGAGCTTAGATCCCATGGGGCAGGTGGATGGAACTATCTTGCTTGTAGTTGCGGACACTCTCTGTTCCTTGGATGGGCATTGTCCACTATCCTCTCCTTGTTAATTGTCCTGGGTGAGTCCAATGAACCGGAGAGTTGGTGTTGCAACTCTGCTGAAATTCAGGGCTCAATTGGCCCATGGACGGATGAAAGGTTTAAGTCACTGGGACATATATTTATCAAGTGTAGTGCTAATTATAGGTTCAAATAAAAGGGATAGAAAAGCCATATGTAGAGTTATTTGAGTCTAACTCTGTTACACTGGGGAGCATAAATTCTAAAGTAAGGCCCACTGACAGGGTGCCAAATTTCTGTGTTGTCTGCCCTGCTTATAGGTACTGAAAATTTATATCCTGAGTTTGGCCTAGAGAAAGGCCACATTTGAGCAACAAGGAGGCTTTCAGGAGGTACCTCTTAGGCAGCATATAATACTAGGCTAAGTTTCAATTTCACAAGAAAGCATTCATAAGTACAATTATCAATATCAAGGGCCTGACATAATGGTCTGTCTTCCTTTACTACGCACTGGAAGTGCGCTTGGGGGGTTCTTGCTGTCCTAGTAAAGCATGTAGCAAAACTCCCCAGGATGGGAATTCAATATTCTTTCGGTTATTGTGTGGATCTCCACCCACTAGGTAATGCCCCATGACCACTTGAACATATTCATATGCCTTAGAGACACGCGCCAGGTGAACCCCTTCCCATGTATCCCCCCATCACTGACACTCTGCACCAGTGGTCCTCCCTTGCCACTGTTGCGACCCTCCTGTGATCCAAAGCCTCCCCTAAATGAAGCCAAACAGAATAACCAAATAAAATTAATAAGAAAATGAAATAATTTAAAAAATAACCAATAAAATACCAAAAAATTTTAAAAATTTGAAATAAAAAATTTTTTTAGACATTGTGTCTTTCATCACTGTAAGATTTGTTGTCTTGTATATACCTGACATTTTCTTCCATATATTTCTCCAGTGTCTTATTTTTTTTTTCTTTCATTTTATATTCAAAAAAAGTCACGTAAAGAATATAGGGGATTCCCATATACCCAATGCCCTCCCCCTTTCCCCCTCTCCCCTATTAATAACATTTTACATGCAGGTGGTACATTTGTTACAATTGATGTACGAATATTGAAGCATTGCTACTAAATGTGGTCAATGGTTTACATTATGTTTTACATTTTGGATCATACATTTTTATAGGTTTTGATGAAATTGGAAGTGGCCTGTATCAGTTATTGCAAGATCATGCTGAACAATTCTAATGTCCTAAATATGCCCTACGTTCCATCTATGCTATTCTTTCCTCTCCCTACCCTCAGAACCTACGGTAACCACTAAGTTTCAATTTTTGAAGAATAAGATTCATAGTTACTTGCAATAATATTGAGGGTTTGATATATTGGTCTGTTTTCTTTTATCTGGTACTGCCTGTGTTCTTGAGGGATTTTTGTCCCTCTAACTGAGAACATAGCAGGACTCCCCAGGGTGGGAGTTTGATATTTTCTTGTTTATTGTGTGGGTCTCCACCCACTGATATAACACACTATGACAAGATGAACACTTACATATCCCATAGAAGCCTGCCCCAGGTTCACCCTGTCCCACATACCACCCCCCACATCCAACATCCTACACCCTTAACCCCCCACCGCCGTATTTGCCAAAAGAACATTCCCAATGTTGTAGTTTTAACCACAGACCTGCAAATTCCCATAGTTCACCTGCTCCTCCTCCTGACCTTCCCCCCGGTTCCATGGATAGTCCAACCCAACCTCCCTACCCTATCGCCCCTCACAGACCTAGCAATGTCAAATTCACATCACTGCATCACTGTCATGCCCATCCACTGCACAACTACACCCTTCCACCTTATCATAGATTTTGCCCATATGGGTATTGGCTCACAACCTTTTGCTCCCTTTCTGTTTCCTGTAAACCTATCTTCCAGACTCTAACTCTGTGAGTCTGCTCAATTTGCTTAATTCATATCAGTGAGGTCATGTAATATTTGTCCTTCAGTTCCTGTCTTACTTCACTTAACATAAGGTCTTCAAGATTCATCCATGTTATCCCATGTGTTAGTACTGTATTCCTTCTTACAGCTGAGGAATATTCCATGTATGTATATACCACAGCTTGCTTATCCATTCCTTTGTTGATGGACATTTTGGTTGCTTCCAACTTTTGGCAACAGTAAATAATGCCATTATGAACATTGGTGTGCATATATCTTTTCATGGTCCTGCTTTCAATTCTTCTGGGTATATACTCAGCAGTAGCATTGCTGGATCAAAGGTCTGCTTGTTGTTTTTGCTTGTTGTCTGTTTGTTTTCTTTAGAGGGTACCTGAAACTGAACCCGGGACCTCCCATGTGAGAGGTGGGTACTCAACTGCTTAAGCCACATCTTCTCCCTCTTGGAAGATTTTAATGCTAAGCATTCCTTCCTCCCAAATTCATGGTTGAATATTGTATTGTTTATAACACTCCTCAATTAGTCATCATTGTTGTTATTGTAATAATTAAAGCTTGAATGATTTCCCTACACATCTACTAATTTCTTCATTCATTATTGCTTCTTGCGTTGCAATTCTTCCTGGTTCAATTTCCTTCTGTCTGACATGTATTCATTTATAGCCATTTCAGTGAAGCTCTGTGAGTGGCAAATTTGCTCAGTCTTTTTTTTTTTTTTAATGACTTATTTAGCTATCATTCCAGAGTAAGATTTTAACTGGTTTAAAATGCTGTTAATGGTAAATTCTTCACTTATCACATCGAACTATTATTATTTTATTTTCAGGCCTCTATTCCTGATGAAATTCTTAAATTAGTCAGATTCTTGTTCTTTTAAAGGAATAAGGAATATCTTTTCACTCTGGTTTCTTTTCATATGCTCTTCTTGCCTTTGATATTCTGTAGTTTTACTATGACGTGTCTAGGTAGGATATATTATAGTTATTTTTATTATCTTACTCCAGTTTTGTTGTGCTTCTCTAACATGAGGACTTATGTCTTTAATCAATTCTAGAAAACTCTCAGCCATATGTCTTCAAATATTGCCTCATTTCACTCTCTATATTATCTCCTTTTGGAACTACTATTATCTGTATGTTGGACCTATTTATTCTATCGTCCTTTTTTTCTTTTTTAACAAATTGATTTTATTGATACATATTAATAAAGCATACAATTCATCCAAATTGTACAATCAATGGTATTTGGTATAATCACATTATCTTCCATTTTCAGTGGCATATTTACCTTAAAGTTGATGAAAATTAAGCTTCAGTATACTTCACTCAAATTGGTCCCCTTCATCTCGTTCTTAATAAATTTAGCATTTATACTTTATTTTGTGTTCTTAGTTTTTTATTTAAGCAAGGAGACCCCCCCCCCCAAATGTATTCCTTCAAGCTCCTCAAACTTGGATCCACCCCATCAGTATATTTTAACACTTCATATTTTCCATCTCTTTATCTCTCTTTGGTACATTCCTTGGTAATTTCCTCAGTTCTATTTTCAGTGCAGCATACTCTGTCTTCAGTTTTTCTAGTCTGCTCTTTAACTCATTCACTGAGGTTTTATTTCAATGAATGCATTTTTATTTCTAGAAATTATTTTCATTTAAAATATTAGGCCTTTCTTTATAACATTGTATCTTTCCTTCTTCTAGTAGCTTCTATTATACTTTTATCTCTTTTATCATTTAAAACATACTTCTTACTTCAGATTAATCCTGCTATCCTTATGTCTTCTGACTTGTGCTTATAGTGTTTTTTTTTCCACATATATTTTGTATTGCTTTATTGTAAGCATATCTCTATCAGGGCTGGTTGTTACTGTGAGAATTGTAGGTTGGGTTATGGAAGTATCCCTTAGATTGGTTTTGATTTTGGGTTTGCCAGATACCTCAGGGGACCACTGGTTCCGGGAGTTTTTAAAAATTAAAAAAAATTAAAAAAATTTTTTTATTAAAGAAGTTGTGGGTTTACAGAACAATCAAGCGTAAAATACAGGATTCCCATACCAACCCACCACCAACACCTTGCATTTGTGTGGAACATTTGTTATAATTGATGATAGCACTTTAAAAATAATTGTACCATTAATTAAGTCCATGGTTTAACTTAGGGTTCCCTGTTTCTTTAGTGAAGCTCCATAGATTAAAAATCTTTTTTTATTCTGTTACCATATATACATTCTAACATTACCCCTTTAATCATATTCAGATATATATATTTCAGTGCTGTTAATTGCATTCACAATGGTGCGCTACCATCATCACCATCCATTACCAAAGTATTTCCATCATTCAAATTGGAACCCTGTGCATTGTAAGTCTTAACTTCACATTCCCTATCCCTACCCCATCCCCTGGAAACTTATATTCTTGATTCTGACTCTGTGAATTTGCTTATTCTAATTGTTTCAAATCAGTGCGATCATAAAATATTTGTCCTTTCGCATCTGGTTTATTTCACTCCTCCTGATGTCTTCAAGGTTCATCCATGTTGTTGTATGTATCAGGACTTCATTTCTTTTTATGGTTGAATAATATTCCATTGTATGTATATACTACATTTTATTTTTCCATTCATCGATTGATGGACATATGGGTTGCTTCCTTGGCAATTGTGAATAATGCTGCTGTGAACATTGGTCTGAAAGCATCTGTTCTAGTAACTGCTTTCAAATCTTTTTGGATATATACCTGGTAGTGGGATTGCTGGGTCATATAGTAATTCTTTTTTTTTTTTTAAGATTTATTATTTATTTATTTATACCCCCTTTGCTGCTTGTGCTTGCTGTGTGCATTTGCTTTGTGTTTTTTCTGTGTCTGCTTGTTTCCTTCTGTTGCGTCATCTTGCTGCACCAGCTCACTGTGCCATGCGGGCTGGCTTGTCTTCACCAGGAGGCCCAGGAGGCCCTGGGAATCGAACCCGGGGCCTCCCATATGGTAAACGGGAGCCCAACCAATTGAGCCACAGCCGCTTCCCGTGTAATTCTGTACTTAGCTTTCTGAGGAACCGCCAAACTGTCTTCCACAGTGGCTGTACCATTTTACATTGCTGCCAGCAATGAATGAGTGTTCCCATTTCTCCACATCCTCTCCAACACTTGTTTTCTTTTCTTTTTTTTTTTTTTTTTTTGATAGTAGCCAATCTAATGGGTGTGAAAGGTATTTCATTGTGGTTTTGATTTGCATTTCCCTGATGGTTAATGATGTTGAGCATCTTTTCATGTTTTTTTTTTTGTTATTTGTATATGTTCTTTGGAGAGATGTCTTGCCCAATTTTTAATTGGGTTGTTTGTCTTTTTGTTGTTAAGTTGAAGGATTTCTTTATACATTCTGGATATTATATCTTTATCAGATATGTGGTTTCCAAACATTTTCTCCCATTTTGTAGGTTGTTGTTATATTTTCATGATAAAGTCCTTTGAGGCACAAAAGTTTTTAATTTTGATGAGGTCTTATTTATCAATATTTTTCTTTTGTTCCTTGTGCTTTTGGTGTAAAATCTAAGAAAGAGTTGCCTAACACATCAGGGAGTTTGAAAACACATTAATTTGTAGGGATTCTCACAAATGTGGGTAGTGAAAAATCTTTCTTAGGCCCTTAAAAGTACAGCCTCTATAGCTTTGATACTTAACGGGAGACTTTTTTCACCCTGAGTCAGGGGAGAAACAAGCTTCCTTACTGTCCTGTGCTCTAGTGAGTTTTTCCCCTTTTCCACTATGCCTGCAGAATTAAGAGGGTATTAGTTTTAAAAGTTCTCTACTCCAACTCTGCACTTGGCAAAGGCCTTGTCTGCTGTCCCTCTTTGGGAAATTAAAAAACCCAACCTCTAGACTGTTAATGGGTCTAATTTTCCCTACCCCTAGAGTTACTGCAGTATCAGCAGTAACTATTTCCCAAGGGAATCCCTTGGGAAAGAGAGGGCTGTTGGAGAAACCCACTTCATTGAGCTGAGCCAAGTGGGTTATGTGCTTTTGGTTTCACTTTTTGGAAACATAGAAAGACTTAGGAGGGGCTTTGAAATGTAAATATTTTCCCCCTTTTATTTGACCATATAATTAGCACTATGCCTGTTAGATATATGTCCCAGAGACTTTAATCTTCAGTCTGTTCATATTCTGGTTGAGCCCTGAATCTCAGCAGGGTTGCAGCCAACACCTGCTCTCCATTCATCAGACTCATGCAGGACAACTAACAAAAGGATGATGATGGACATCCCAAGAAGCAGTGAGTATCTGCAACTGCAAGCAAGACAGTTCCATCCACCTGTCCCATGGAATCTAAGCCCCCTGTCAATTAGAAACAGTATGGGCATCACTATCCCAAATCCTCAAGACTGGGGAATGAACAATGGACTAATAGACTTATTATTATTCTACTATAGACTTATTATTATTCTAGCAATGGAAGAACTCTTATCATTGATATAAAGGCAGTGGCCACCAGAGGTTCTGAGGGATGGGAGAGGGAAGAATAGGTATAAAATGGGGGCATTTTTGGGACATTGGTGTTGTCCTGCATGGCATTGCAATGATGGATACAGGCCATTATATATTTTGTCATAACCTACAAAATTGTGCGGGATAGAGTGTGAACTATAATGTCAACTGTAATCCATGGTTAGCAGCAATGCTTCAATTTTGTAATAAATGTACCACACTAATGAGGGATGTTGTTGATGCGGGAAAGTGTGGAAGGGGGAGGGAGTAGGGCATATGGGAACTCCTATATTTTTGATGTAACATATTTGTAATCTAAAGCTTCTTTAAAAATAAAAAAAATTAAAAGAAAGAAAAGTAAATATTTTCACATTGGTTCTAGCCTTAGGTTCTGTAAGGCTAATTTCTTACTTTCACAAATTATGCAGCTCACTTTCCCATTGGAAGGCAGAGTGTGTACAGTCAATTTAGATATGACTTGAGTATCTTACCCTTCTAGGCTGCTGTGTTGGAGAGGAGGCTGGAAAGGGAAGCTGGAATCATACCCTGAGGGTCACATAGATCATGAGAAGGCGTTTAGATCTGGGTTTTTCACTTAAGTGATTTATAACGTCTTCCTACTTTTCTTTTGGTAAAAAAAAAAAATTCTCAAATTATCTTAATTAAAAAAATTAATTTAATTTAATTAGTTAATTAAATTAAATTATTTATTTTTTTTTAGGAGGTACTGGGGATTGAACCCAGAACATTGTACATGTGAAGCATGTGCTCAACCACTGAGCTCCACCTGCTCCACAAAATCTCCTAGTTTTGACTTAAATTAGTTAATTGCAATTTTTCCTAAATATATAAGTGTTGGGGACTAAAGCATATTCCCCACAAAAGGAATGATCAGGTCCCAACCCCTGGTCTTGAAGTTGTGAACTCATTTGTAAATAGGTCCTTTGAAGGAATTATGAGTTAGGATGTGCTCACACTGAATGAGGGTAGGCCTTAATCCATATGGTTGAAGTCCTTATAAGCAAAGTTTTAAATTGGACGTGGAAGAGTAGCCATGGAGGAGCAGCCAGAAGCTGGAAGTCAATGGACCTGGAAGAGAAAGGAGAAGACTGCCATGTACATTGCCATGTGATGGAAAAGTCAAGGAACTCCAAAGATTGTTGGTTGGCCAGAAGATAGCAAGCCTTCTATAGCCTCTGAAACTGTGAGCCAATAAATTCCTGTTGTTAAACCAACCCATTGTGTGGTATTTGTTCCAGCAGCTGGGTACCTAAAATAGTAAGGTTTAATCTCCTTATGTTTATCGCTTTTATGCAATTATGACACCAAAGCAAATTGTTTTCAAATAAAACTGCAAAACTAAATGACAAATAAAAAGATAATTCAAGGTGTGAGATCAAGTTGTTTTATGGAAGTGACACTGCCATTCTCAATATGACAATGATACTATGATTAGGTAGATCTTTGTTAGTTTGACTTGCTTGTACTGTATGTCACAGAGGACTCAACCGTTCCACCATTGTTCTCTATTTAAACACTGAGAAACCTTAGTTTGGGCAGTGATGTGAAAGTACTTTGACGTTCACCTGGCCCCAAGGCATCACTTACTCTGTGTTTGTCTCTGAACTTTTTTCATCTCATTAGCCTGGGGAAATTGAAATAGTACTACCTGGAGCTAATATAGTCATTAACAAATGCAAATGTGGGCACTAAAATTTCAGGATAGCACTTGGTTTTTTTATTTTATTTTATTTTATTTTATTTTAATTAATTAATTAATTTTTTTTTATTGGTAAAAATCAAAATTCTCACAATACATACAAACATTTGCAAAATGATATATAAATATATATGCATATATGTGTATTTGCTTACAAAAATGCTATTTATATATATATATACATATATTTTAAGAGGTGCTTAGATTACCTAAAATATTACACGGAACCCACTGGGATTCCCATGTTGCCCACCTCCCACACCTCCCACCACATCCAACACAAACATCTCCCACAGTGTGGCCCACCAACCTCAATGAACTTACACATCCTGGAGCCTTGCCACCAACCATAGACCACAGTTCACACTGTAGACCACACTCTCTCCCACTCAGTTTTGAGTGGTGTGTGCTGATTTAAAATGGCCTGCATCCATTGCCACAACAGTACTCAGGACAACCTCCAACTCCCAAAGAAGCCCCTGTATTTCAACTGCTCATCCCCTCCCTACCCAAAAACTGTCAAGTGGCCACTGGCTCCACCTCCAATTATACTTCTTTTTGTGCACCTTTTGCAATGAAAGGTATGTTGG
>JAKSZT010053846.1:1294983-1326036 GCA_026826555.1 Tolypeutes matacus
ACAACTGGAAAAAGACCTTGAATAAAAGGGGGAAATGGTAAAGACAAATGAGCACTTGGTTTTAAAGTAAAACTTCAGCTCATCCAGAATATAATTATAGTAAAAATGTAAATATCACTGAAATGGAAAGAGGAAAGATATTCTTAAAGAGATTTTGAAGTCCTCCCTGAAAATGTCTGAGGACCTCTACAGTCTCCAGTTGAGTAACTCAAATATATTCCAAAAGTGATGGGGTATTTAGGATATGAGAAGAGATAAGACAGGAAGATCGCTATGGAAAGGGACCAGGCTGAAAGCAGAGAAGAGTGGGGAGTCTGGGACAAGACTTACCCTAAAGACCAACAGTGACAATGCTAAAGTTGACAGGGGACTGATGGGAGATATTGAAGTGGATACTGTAGGGCTCTACCCAGACCCCTCTTGAGGCTGAAGCATCTGCTGGGAATATCTGATGTTTATGGCTTATGGTCGTGTCCTTCTCTGGGTATTGCCCTCAGTGACAGGGAATTGTCTTGCCCAAGGGGTCCACCTGTGGTCAGTGATGGCTGATGTGGAGATACAGAGGTCTCAGTTTGGAACAACATTGAAGGGCCATCTGAGCTCCAGAGCTCCCTGTAGGATTGGCTGAGACCTCAATTGCAACTGCATGGTGGTCAGCTTCTTTCTCTGTCCAATCCTGTCATCTCACTCCCTTACAGGTGTATCTCCTGAGAGTTCTCCCCATAAAACTTCAGCATGTAATTCCTTATCTCAGACTCAAATTCTAGAGAACCCAATCTAAGACAGAGATCGATGGCACCTGGAGACAGAATGGATGGGGGTGTTTACTGCTGTTTCCCCAGTGCTCACTTAATAGGTGATCAGTCATAAGCACATACTTGTTGAGTGAATGAATGAATGATGGGTTTGCAGAAGTCAAGAATGACTACCACAATTCTGGTTTTGGATCTTGATTAGATGATGGGATCACTGGGGGGAATATGATGAATTAAGATTTCACAGACTCTCTGACTTGCATGTATTGTCTGATCCTGTGGTTTCTTCTTAAACCTGTTTTCATGTCCTACTCCCCATTCTCATTTCCCAACTGTCTTCCCCAAGTAAGTACTGTATGATTTTCTTGAGGTGGTTAGTGTGTCATGGAGTCTTTGATGAATTATGAGATGGTATCAGTCAGAATTAGATTTGTTGTCTCCTCCTTGACATTCCTGTCTAATAACCTCTAGTTGAGATTCTAAGTCTACTGTTTTCCTGTAGGTGTCTGTGAAGTGTGGCCCCCGCTCAGGAGTGATGAGTCTGGATTTAATGGGGCACATTGTGCATCAATACATAAAATGACAATAATTAGACTGAGGGAGGGGAGGAAGTGCTTGGTTCTCTCATTGCTCCAAATTTCATTTCCGGAGGTGTCCAGGGAGTGCTTTCATGGTGGAGACAGGAGCATTACCATTTTAACGAGCCCACTCTCCCAGTAGTTTATGGCTCCCTTTCACCCACGGCAAATCTGATGGGCAATTGCTTTCCCTTTTAAGGTGGCCTTTCTGGGATCTGAGATTGGGTTAGACACTCCTCCCCACTGTCAGGCAGCCTCATAAAACCTATAATGACTCCTTCCTTTAATTGGAATTCCAGACCATTAAGTAATGGCCTAATTTGCTGCCATGGACTATTTCTCATATTGATTTGCCAAAGGTAAGAAGCAAACCAGATCCAGGTATGGGTCCCCTATGTTGTGCTTCTTTTTTTAAAATTTTTATTAGAGAAACTGTAGGTTTACAGAAAAATTATGCATAAAATGGAGACTTCCTATAAACCACCTTATTATTAAAAACTTGAATTATTATGGTGCATTTGTTATAATTGATAAGAGAATATTTTTTATAATTGTACTATTAATTTTAGTGCATGGTTTATGCTAGGGTTCACTGTTTGTGTTGTACAGTCCTTTGTTTTTTTAAAAAAATTTTACTGTACTAATATCTGTACAACCTAATTCAGTGCTATTAATTGTGTTTATAATGTTGTGCTACCATCACCACCATCTATTACCAAAACTTTTCCATCACCCCAAATAGAAACATTGTACAATTAAAGCATGAACTCCTCACTCCTTAACCCCACCCCATCCATAAGTAACCTATATTACAATTTTTGACTCCATGAACTTGCATATTTTAATTATTTCATGTCAGCAAGATAATACAATATTTGTCCTTTTGTGTCTTACTTATTTCACTCAACATGATGTCTTCAAGGTTCATCCATGATGTGACATGTATCAGGAGTTCATTCCTTTTAACAGCTGAATAATATTTCATTGTATGTTTATACCACATTGTATTTATCTGTTTATTGGTTGATGGGCACTTGGATTGCTTCCATTTTTTTTTTTTTTTTGCAATTGTGAATAATGCTGCTGTGAACATTGGTTTGCATATATCTGTTTGAGTCCCTGCTTTCAGTTCTTCTGGATATATACCTAGAAGTGGGATTTCCAGGTCATATGGCAATTCTATGCTTAGCTTTCTGAGGAACCACCAAACTGTCTTCCATAGAGGAAGACAGCAATGAATTGGTGTTCCTATTTCTCCACATCCTCTCCAAAACTTGTAATTTCCATTTTTTAAAATTAGTGGCATTCCAGTGGGTGTGAAATGATATTTCATTGTTTTTCTTTTCTTGTATTAGAGAAGTTGTAGGTTTACAGAACAATCATGCATAAAAAATAGGATTCCTAAATACTACCCTATTACTAACACCTTGCATTGGTATGGTACATTTGTTACAATTGATGAACGCACACTTTAAAAATTGTATGATTATCCATAGTTTCTGGTTTAACTTAGGGTTAACTGTATTGTGCAGTTCCATGAATTAAAAAAAAATTTTTATTCTAATAATGTACATACAACCTAAAATACCCTCCCTTTTAACCACATACAAATACATAATTCAATGCTGTTAATTATGTTCACAAGGTTGTGCTATATCACTACCACCCATTACCAAACATTTTCTATCTCATGGTGTTTTTTTCCCTTTATACAGAAACAGGCATGAAACAGTGTACAGTACAGAGATCTTTTCACAAAATCAACACAGCCACTAAAACCACAACCAACATTAAGAAACAAAACATAACCAGCTCACCAGAAGCACCCCTCTTGCCCCTTCCATCTCCTTCTGGGACACTGATAATGTGAATGTTTGTGTGTTTCACATTGTCATTCAATTCCCTGAGACCCTGTTCCATTTTTTCCATTCTCTTCTCTTTCTGTTCTCCTGTCTTTTCCAGTTCAGATGTTCTGTCTTCGAAATCACTAATTCTGTCTTCGAGCATTGCAGATCTGCTCTTATGTGCCTCTAATGTATTTTTAATCTCATCCATCAAGTTTTTCTTTCTCATAAGGTCTGTTACTTTTCTTTGCAGGCTTTCAAATTGTTCTTTATGCTCTCCCAGTGTCTTCCCAGCATCCTTTATTTCTTTAGTCACATTCTCCTTAAATTCTTTGAGGTGATTTAGGAGAGTTGTGTGCTTATTACTGATTGTCTTAAATCCTGTATCTCTTCAGGATATTTAGTTAGTTCTTTTGGCTGGACCATTTCTTCCTGTTTCCTAGTATAGCTTGTAATTTTTTGCTGATGTCTAGGCATCTGAATATGTTGGTGAATTTACTCTGATGGCCAATTTCTCTCTTGCCTATTTTTTTTTTCCACAGCTCTTCTTTGATATTTGGTTCAACTTATTCTAAGTCTTTGAAATTGACCAGCTTAAGTTATCAAAATCAGGCCAGAGACTCACTAGTGGGGTGCAGATTCTCTCCCAGGGGTTAGGATACAGATAGACTAGTGAACAGTTTTTTTCTCATTGTAGTTTTGATTTGCTTTTTTTTTTTTTTTTGCTTAACTATATCTTGCTACTTTTATTTTATTTTATTTTATTTTTAAAACAAATCTATTTTATTGGTACATATTAATCAAGCATACAATTCATTCAATGTGTACAATAATAGTATTTGGTATAATCTCATAGTTGTGCATTCATCATTTCAGTCATTATTAGAGTATTTTCATTATTTCAATAATAATAGTAAACAAAAACTGACAAACAATAAACAAGAAAATTCCTCACCTCTCCATCTCTCTGTTTCCACTTTATTTTTTTTTATTTATTTTTTATTTATATATATATAAATATATTTTAAGAGGTGCTTAGATTACCGAAAATATTACACAGAACCCTCTGGGATTCCCATGTTGCCCACCTCCCACACCTCCCACCACATCCCACACAAACATCTCCCACAAGTGTGGCCCACCACCCTCAATGGACTTACACATCCTGGGGCCTTGCCACCAACCATAGACCACAGTTCACATTGTAGACCACACTCTCTCCCACACAGTTCTGAGTGGTGTGTGCTGATTTAAAATGACCTATATCCGTTGCCACAATGGTATTCAGGACAACCTCCAAATCCCAAAGAAGCCTCTGTATTTCAACTACTCATCCCCTCCCTGCCCCAAAAGTGTCAAGTGGCCACTGGCTCCACCTCATTGTTATAATTTCTTCCATTGCTAGAATTACCATATGTGTACAACAGAATACTGGAAAAAGACCTTGAATAAAAGGGGGAAAAGGTAAAGACAAATGAGTTCAGGTGACTAAGAGACTTCAAAGGGAGTCAGGAGGTCATCCCAGAGGTAACTCTTACGCACACCTCAGTAGGAGCTCATAGAACATCTAAGTGCCTATCACCCCACACAGAGGGGCTCCTGAGAGCTCTGGAGACACCCAGGGCCTATATAAGTGGGGACAGCCCCATAGACTGACGCCTTATCAGTGGGCTCTATTTTGGAATCTGTGCTCCTGAGAGTGACAGAATTGGACTCAAAAAAGTCCTCCCTGCACATGGTTCATCAGTCCCTTCTATTCAAACCTATATGTGATGCAGAAGTTTTTAGGTATACTTCCAGAGACTGGAGTCTCTGGCCTACCTATGTGCCAGGTGTGCGTGGAATCTCGGTGGAGATGCAACTCCTACCCTACAGCTCAATGGACTCATCCAAGTCACCTGGTGAGGAGACAATGATGGGCAATGACCATCCCAGGGAATGGAGAGGGCCTGCATTTGCAGGAAGGATCATCCCACCCACCATACCCCTGGGATATAAGCCCTCTCTCACTTGGAGGTTGAGTGGACATCACCATCCCAGTCCCCTCAGGATTGGGGGAAGAACTATGGGCTAGAGTGGACTTGATGGTATTCTGTTGATTTGCTTTTCTCTAATGGCTAATCATGTGGAACATCTTTTCATGTGCTTTTTGGCCGTTTGTATATCTTTTTTGGAGAAATGTCTATTTTGCCCATTTTTAAATTGGGTTGTTTGTCTTTTTGTTGTTGAGTTGTAGGATTTCTTTCTATATTCTGGATATTATACCCTTATGAGTTATGTGGTTTCCAAATATTTTCTCCCATTTTGTAGGTTGTCATTTTACTTTCATGATGCACAGAAGTTTTAAATTTTGATGAGGTTGCATTTATATATATATATATATTTTTTGTGTGTGTGGCTGTGCTTTGGGTGTAAAGTAAAAAAAAAAAAAAAAACAAACACAAAAAACACAACATTGTCTAACATAAGATCCTGAAGATGCTTTTCTCCTAGGAGTTTTATAATTCTGATTATTATTTTTATGTCTTTGATCCATTTTGAGATGATTGTTGTAAATGGTGTGAGGTAGGGGTCCACCTTTATTCTTTTGCATATGGACATCCAGTTTTCTCAGCACTATTTATTGAAGAGAGTATATTTTTCTAATTGAGTAGTCTTGGCACACTTGTCAAAAATCATTTGGCCATAAATATGAAGGTTGATTTCTGAACTCTCAATTCTATTCCATTGGTCTATATGTCTGTCTTTGTGCAGTACCACGCTGTTTTGATTACTGTGGCTTTATAATAAGTTTTAAGATCAGGAAATGTGAGTTCTCCAACTTCATTCTTCTTTTTCAAGATAGCTTTGGCTATTCAGGACACCTTATCCTTCCATCTAAATTTGATGATCAGCTTTTCCATTTCTGCAAAGAAGGCTGTTGGAATTTTGATTGGGATAGCTTTGAATCTGTAAATCACTTTGGGTGGATTTGACATCTTAACAATATTTAGTTTTCCAATTTATGAACACGGAACACCCTTCCGTTTATTTAGGTTGACTTTAATTTGTTTTAGTAATATTTTGTAGTTTTCTGTGTACAGATCCTTTATCTTTTGGTTAGACTTATTCCTAGATATTTAATTCTTTTAGTTGCTATTGTAAATGGATGGTTTTCTTGAGTTCATCTTCCAGTTGTTCATTACTAGTGTATAGAAACACAAGTGATTTTTGGGTTTTTATATTGTATTCCACTACTTTGCTGAATTCATTTATTGTAATAGCTTTGTTGTGGATTTATCAGGATTATCTGTATATAGGATCATGTCATCTGCAAATAGGGAAAGTTTTACTTCTTTTTTCCCAATTTGGATGCCTTTTATTTCTCTCTCTTGCCTAATTGCTTTATTTAGAACTTCCAATACAATGTTGAATAACAGTGGTGACAGTGGCATCCTTACCTTGTTCCTGATCTTGGAAGGAAAGATTTCAGTCTTTCATTCTTGAGTTTGATGTTAGCTGTGGATTTTTCATACATGCCCTTTATCATGTTGAGGAAGTTTCCATGTATTCCTAGTTTTCTAAGTGTTTTTTTTTTTTTTCCAAGAAGCAGTGCTGGATTTTGTCAAAAGCCTTTTATGCGTCAATTGAAATGATCATGTGGTTTTTTTTTTCTTCATTCTTTTAATGTGGTTTATTACATTAATTGATTTTCTAATGTTGAACCACACTTGCATACCTGGGATATATACCCCTTGATCATGGTGTATAATTCTTTTAATGTGCTGTTGGATTTGGTTTACTTGAATTTGGGGGAGGATTTTTCCATTTATATTCATAAGGGATATTAAACTGTAATTTTCTTTTTTTAGGTAACTTTATCTGGCTTTGTTTGAGGGTGATTTGGCCTCATAGAATGAGTTAGGAAGTGTCCCTCCTCTTCAATTTTTTTGGAAGCATTTGAGCGGCATTGGGGTTAATTCTTCTTGGAATATTTGATAAAATTCATCTGTGAAGACATTTGGTTCTGGGCTTTTCTTTGTTAGGAGGTTTTTGATTACTGATTCAATCTCTTTACTAGTAATTAAATTTTTTTTTGACTTATTCTGTTCCTTCTTGAGTCAGTGTAGGTTGTTTATGTGTTTCTAGGAATATGTCCATTTCATCTAGGTTATCTAAGTCATTTTCGTACAGTTATTGATAGTATCCTCTTAAAGTCCTTTTTATTTCTGCAAGGTTGGTAGTAATGTCTCCCTTTTCATTTCTGATTTTAGTAATCTGTGATTTAGTTATCCTCTCTCTTTTCTTCTTGTCAGTCTAGCTAAAGGTTTGTCAATTTTATTCATCTTTTCATAGAACCAACATTTCATTAAAAAATATAATAAACTTTATTTTAAAAGAGGTTTTAGATTACAGAAAAGTTACATTGAAAGTATGAGGGATTCCCATGTACCCCCTCCCTCTCTCACATCATCCCCTGTTTTTTTTTAAAATGTAGCAGTACAATTCATTATGATGTAGCTGTAAAATCTACTCATTAAAAATGCATATTTAAAAAAATCACTCACTTGTGGTAAGGACTAACCTACCTACAGTAATAATCTAAAAAAATAAAACCATCATTGTGACATTTATCAGTACTTCACACATCTAACAAATACTGAAGGAGGCAACTACCATTGTTATAAATTCTTTAAAGCCAAAAACTTAAGCACAAATCAGAATTAAGAAAAATTTTAGAATGTTCACATTTGCATGCAATTTTGGCTGAACATTCAAAGCTTCCACATATAACAAAACCACAACTTTGAATCAAAATGAATATTTAAGCCCTTGTTTACTCTACAGAAGCAAGGAAAACAGTGAATAATAACAGCAGTATATTTCTAGGAAAGAAGGAATCACTTATTTCCTTTATTCTAAAACAAAAGTCAATGAGTCAACATTTTAATAATACTGAACAAGTTATTTACTATTCAAGTTGTATCTTTAAAATGTATCCATCCACATATTTGGATTAAATAAATGTTATGCATCAAAAACATTTTGCTCAGAATTCTAATCTTAAGTATAAACCATGACTTATCAAAAGAGAGTCCAAATACTATACGATAATGCTACCATTTAGATTTATATGCTTCATCTGAAAAACCTATCTTACAAACAGGAGTTTTGCCCTGCTTCTCCAGAATAAATGTCCCTATATCTAAAACTTTAAAATGATAATCAAAAGACAGATTCAAACAACTCATGCTATGCATTTTCCTTCATTGAGCTTTTTTTTTTTTTTAAGATTTATTTATTTACTTTATCCATTTTAAACCCCCCCTTCCCCATTTGCTGTTTTGTGTCCATTCACTGGGCAATTCTCCGTGTCTGTTTCCTGCCATCTCTCCTCCTCCTCCTCCTCCAGTCTTCACCAGGATTCGATCCTGGAGACCTCCAACGTAGGAGAGAGGTATTCTGCTGCCTGCGCCACCTCAGCTCCTGGCTTCTGGAGCTTTCGGAGCATCTCGTCTTGTCTCTCCCCTGTTACATCATCATCCTGCTGCATGGCTCCCGGGGCCCGACGGCTCAGCTGCACACAGAGCCTGGAAGCCCATGCGCCTTCTATATATATATTTTTTTATTTTACCAGGAGGTCCCGGGGATCGAACCCAGGTCCCTCCATATGGCAGACAGATGCCCAACCCTTTGAGCCACATCTGCCCCCCCCCTTCATTGAGCTTTGATAAAAACAGAGCCATCTGGTGTTGTGGCACCATCTTCCTTCTCAGTTACAGTCTCTACAGTCTCAGAAGCAGACACAATAACCATTGTTTTACTTTTTGAAGCTCTCTTCAGTTTCTCAGCAATAGCTGCACAAACAGAAACAATCTCATCACTTTCAAAGTCATAGTCACGAATTGACTTTGGTGAGAAATCTGTTACTTCTGCTGATGAGTCACTCTTTTTAATCCTCTGTGCCACTTTCTGCTGCTCCTGGAGTGTTCTTGCCCAAGAAAGGTCTTCTTTCCATATTCCAGGGTTCATTGGATAGATGTGAAAACTTCGAATTGCTTCCTCCATTTTTTGTCCTTCGGCTCTTTGTTGTCATATTGTTCTATTGTCTGTCTTCTTAACCTTTACTTTACCCTTCCTAATAATCTTCATTTCTAAACTCTTCTCCAAATCTCTCACCCTTGTTTTTTCTTTTCAGGTTGCAGCACCCCCTTGAGTATCTCTTGTAAATCTGATCTTTTGGTAACATATTCTATCAGTTTTTGTTTTTATTATACAACTTTGAACTCACCCTCATTTTTGAAGGAGAGCTTTGCCAGATACAGAATTCTTGGCTGGCAGTTTTTTTCTTTCAGTACTTTAAATACATCATACCACTTTCTTCTGTCCTCCATGGTTTCTGATGAGGGGTCTGCACTTGACCTTATCAAGTTTCCCTTGTATATGATGCTTTGCTTTTCTCTTGCTGCTTTTAGAATCCTCTTCTTATCTCTGATATTTGTCATTCTGAATAGTAGGTATCTTGGGGTAGGTCTCTTCAGATTTATTCTGTTTGGGGTGTGTTGTTCTTTTTGGATATTGATATTTATGTCCTTCATAAGGGTTGGAAATTTTTCAGTCATTATTTCCTCAAATATTCTTTCTACCCCTTTTCCATTCTCTTCACCTTCTGGGACACCAATAATGCGAATGTTTGTGCATTTTGTGTTGTCATTCAATTCCCTTAGACTCTTCCATTTTTTCCATTCTCTTTTTTTTCTTCTCTCCTGTCTTAAAGTTCAGATGTTCTGTCTTTGAAATTACTATTTTTTTTGTCTTCAAGTAATTGGAATCTGCTCTTTTGTGCTGCTAATGTATTTTTAATCTCATCCATCGTGTCTTTCATTCCCATAAGGTCTGTTACTTTTCTTTTCAGGCTTTCAAATTATTCTTTATGCTCTTCCAGTGTCTTCCCAACATCCTTTATTTCTTTAGTCACACTTTCCTTAAATTCTTTGAAGTGATTTAGGAGAGTTGTGTGATTATCACTGATTAATTGTATTAAATTCTGTATCTTTTTAAGATATTTGGTTTGTTCTTTTGGCTGGGCCATTTCTTCCTGCTTCCTAGTAGAGCTTGTAATTTTTTTTGCTGATGTCTAGGCATCTGAATATGTTGGTGTATTTACTCTGATGGCTAATTTCTCTCTCTTGCCTATTGTTTTTTTTTCACAGCTCTTCTTTGATATTTGGTTCAACTTATTCTTATTCTTTGAAATTGCCCAGCTTAAGTTTTCAAAATTGGGCCAGGGACTCACTAGTGGGGCATAGATTTTCTCCCAGGGGTTGGATACAGAGTGTGCAAGCAGTTTTTGTCCATGCAGTTTCCAGACTGAGCAGCAGATTGCACTAGTCAATGCACCTTTCCATGGAGGTGTTTCAGTCTGGGTTTTCCTGTGTTCCTGTGTTGAATCTCTAGATTGGAGATTCAAAGTGGGCTCTGCTGGTTGAATTCACTGAAGAAAAGCACCTCACTCTCCCTTCTCTTTTCCCTTGAAACAGCTGTCTGGGAGGAAGATGTCTGTTCCACTCTCAGTCGGCTACAGTGAGACAGGGGTTTTTCCATAGCTTAATATCTTGGTGGTGGGGGAGAGGAGCCCTTCCCGGCTGCCAGTGGGGCTTGGTAACTCATGTTTGTCATTTCAGCTTCTTCATCTCTCTGTCCCTCACCCTCCTGGGAGTTGTGTAGCACTGTCCTGGTCTGCTGACCCCCAAAGCAGGTCCCTCAGACAGCTTTTGGCTCTTTCTCCATTGTTTTTATGAGAGCATTCAGCTCTGCCTGTCAGTCCATTGGCGTCTTCCCCAACATTTGGTTTTATAGATTCTCTCTATTGTATTTTTTACTCTATGTTTCATTTATGTGTACTATAGTTTTTATTTCCTTCCTTCTGCCCACTTTGGGTTTAGTTTGATCTTCTTTTTCTAGATCCTCCAGTTTTGAGTTTAGGTCTCTGATTTGAAATTTTTCTTTTTAATGTAAGCATTTGAAGCTATTAATTTCCCTATCAGCACTACCTTTGCTGCATCCCATACATTTTGGTATGTTGTGTTTTCACTTTCATTCACCTCAAGATATTTCCTAATTTCTCTTCTGATTTCTTCTTTGACCCATTGATTGTTTAAGAGTACATTGTTTAATTTCCACATATTTGTGAATTTTTCTTTTCTTCCTCTATTATTGATTTCTAGCTTAATTCCATTGTGTTTGGAGTAGATACATTGTATGATTTCAATATTTTTGAATTTATTGGGATTAGTTTTGTAACCTAAGATATGGTCTATCCTAGAGAATGAACCATATGTGTTAGAGAAGAATGTGTATTCTGCTGCTGTTGGATGAAGTGTTCTTTATATATCTGTTAGGTCTAGTTGTTTAGAGTATTGTTCAAGTCTTCTATTTCTTTTTGATCTACTCTCTAGATGTTCTACTCATTATTAAAAGTGGTGTATTGAAGATCTCCTACTATTAATGCAAAATCATCTATTTCTCTCTTTAATTCTGTCAATATTTACTTCATATATTTTGGGGGTCTGCTGTTAGGTGCTTGTATATTTATAATTGTTATATCTTCTTGTTGAATTGACTCCTTATCAGTATATAATGACTTTCTTTGTCCTTCCTGACAAGTTGTGACTTAAAAATCTATTTTATCTGGTATTAGTATAGCTACCACAGCTCTTTTGCTTACTACTTGCGTGGGATATTTTCCCCATCTTTTAACTTTCAACCTACTTATGTCTTTGAATTTAAGGTGAGTTTCTTGTAAACAGTCATGGTTTTTATCCATGCTGTCAACCTGTGCCTTTTCATTGGGTATATTCATGCCTTTCATTAAATTTGGGAAGTTTTCTGTCATTATTTCATTTTTTTATATTATTTTATTTTGAATGAAGCTTTAGATTACATAAATGTTACATAGAAAATATAGGGGGATTCCCATGTAACCCACACCTCCCCTTCCCCCACTTGTTATTTTTTCTTTGAATATTCTTTCTTTCCCTTTCTTCTCCTTCTAGGACTCCCATAATGCAAATATTCATATTCTTGATGGTGTCCCAAAGATCTCTTGTGCTCTGTTCACTCTTTTTAAAAGTTTTCTGCTCCTCACCCTGAATCATTTCAATTGTCTTGTCTTTGAGATCACTGATTCTTCTTCTTCCAGCTCCAATATGCTGTAAAAACCCTCTAGGGAAATTTTCATTTCAGGTATTATCTTCTTCAATTCTGATATTTCTATTTTATTCCAATTGAGAATCTCTAAGTGATTCCCATATTAGTCATTCACTGTTTTCCTCATATCCTTTAGTTCTTTCTCCATGTTTTCCTTTATCTTCTTGAGTATCATGTTTTCAAAAGTCTTTGTCCAGTAAGTGCAATGTCTTATCTTTGTTTATGGTTTCTAGTGTTTTTTTTTTTTTTTTTTTTTGTCTTTCTCTGGATGGGCCATCTTTCCCTGTTTCTTTGTCTTGTAATATTTTGTTGCACACTATACATTTCAATATTTTAAAATGGTAACTCTAGGATTTAGTCCCTGAACTGTCTGTTCTTTAAGTTTGTATCAGCTAGTGATATGACAGAGATTTTTTTGAATGCTGGGGGGTAATCAAAATAAAGAAACCAAAGCAAAAGACACCTTTCACAGTCTTTGAAAATTGAAAATCTGCTTTGGCTGGTGGGCCCCTTCAGAGCTTAGAACTCCTATGAAGGTCAGCACAAGGCAGATGCAGAGTCCAGTTCCTCTCTGTCTTATCTGAGCCTACTTGGAGCCAATAAGCCTGCCTCTTTCCCTGGACTTGTGCTTTCTAGTGGCCTTAGGAATTCCTGTGTTTACAATTTATGGGTGTTTGAATGAATGCCCCCTGTACTTCCTTTGAAATAGACTTTCATCCCCACCGAAGTGCTCTCTTTTGTGACAATACAGGTAGTCTGTTGTGCCAGACTGCTTGACTCAATTGTTTCTTATACTGCGTTTTTAAAAAACTTTTTTTTCTTTTATTAGGGAATTTGTGGGTTTACAGAAACGCATGCATAAATACAGGATTCCCATATACCTCCCCACCACCAACACCTTGCTTTGGTGCGGAACATTTGTTACAATTAATGAGAGCATGTTTTTATAATTGTACTCCTAATTAAAGTCCAGGGTTTAACTTAGGGTTCACTGTGTAGTGTAGTGTAGTTCCATAGATTTGTGAAAGATGTTTTATTCTGTTACCATATATACAGCCTAACATTTCCCCTTTTAATTATATTCAGATATATATTTCAATGCTGTTAATTGCGTTCACAATACTGTGCTACCATCACCACCTCTTACCCTGCTTTTATGTTGGCAATGGGCAAAGGCCTTCAGGACAAATTCTGGGAGGGTGAGCCCAAGATACCTTTCCTAGTTCAGATTTTCAGACTTCCTCTTGATAGACTGGCACTGACATAAGGGCACCCCAGTATGCATGTATGGATTACTTTGTTCCCTCTGGAATAGGGCCAGTGGGTGTGTAAGCTGGCTCCACCCTACATTGTGGAGGGGGGGGTCAGCAAGGGCACCAGGAGTTTCTTCTGTGGCTTTTGAAGTTGCATTTTCTGATTCAGCACTTGCCTACTTAAATGCAGCCCTTTAATTTTTCAGGAAGGTTACTTCTTTAAGGATTCTCTGCTGCTTTTGCCCCAGGGGATTGGAACAATGGCCACCCTCAGAGCTAGCCCCCAGCAGTCTGAAGTTGCTGATGAAAAGCAGTGATAAGGGGAAGCAGATGTGGCTCAAGCAACTGGGTGCCCACCTACCACATGGGAGCTCCCCAGTTCTGTTCCCAGTGCCTCAAAAAAAAAAAAAAAAAAAAAAGAAGATGAGCACACAATGAACAGAGAGCAGATGGCGAGCACAAACAACTGGGGGTGGGAGAAATAAACAAATAAAATGAATCTTTAAAAAAAAAAAAAAGAAAGCAGTGATCAGTGACCTGACCACACATCCTGGACTTTGTAGGTCTAGGGTTTCTTGTCCCACCTTGGCACCAGCAAGCCATGTCAACGGCCTGCCCTGCAGTCCCTCTGCTGCCTGCCATGGGGATGGGGGATGGGGGATGCAAGGAAATGTGCAATTCACTGGTCTTTACTGCAATTTACCAGCCTCTTCCTCCTGCTCTTCCTTAGATGCTTCACAGTGTTTTGCTAGACTCCAGAGTTTCAAAATAGTTGATTCGGACAGTTCAATAGTTGTTTTAGCTGAGGGACTGTTTGCTGGGGCTTCCTACTCTGCCATCTTCCCACCTGTTATGTTCCTTAAAGGGTCAAGTTTGCATATCTAGAAAAGAGAATGGCTTTAGATATTCTGGGGGAGGGACATAGGGAGTGGAAGTGCAGAAATTTCAATAAAACATGGAATTGTGGAAATGAGGTGATTGGGCCCTTGTAGAGAACCAAGTTTCCCTTGCTCTGTACTTTGTATATGATGATCCAGGGAAGTGAGGGGTCACATCTAAAGTCCAAGAGTTCACTTAGACCAGAGAATCGAGCCAATTGGGGTCACCAAACAGGCAGGTTTTGTAGGAGCTGTGGGTTTCACTTATCATTATAGGCAGAAAAATCTCCTTTATCCTTGGCACTAGAACAGGTGGGCAAGAGAAAGAGTGAGAAAGTTAAGCTGTTGGTGCAAGTTCCCTTTTTGGATGTGTCCGTCACTTGAGTAGGACAGCCACCTTTCCTATACAAAGAGTTGTCAGTAAATTGTACCTGCTGAGCAAAGTCTTAATGAGGAACTATCTTTCCAGGTTATCAGGACTAGTTTGAGAAGTGTCTTAAGCCAGTGGAATTGGGGTTTCTGCTCAAACTCTGGATGCACGCTATGCTCTCCAAACAAGAGGGGCTTACCCAAGGCCCAGCCCACTATAACTTAGGACCATGGTCATTACTGCTGGTCAGACTTCCAGCTGCAGGTTTCTCCCTGGAGTCTGCCTCTGAGATAGCAAGAACTCTATCTGGCATTTGGTACCAGTCTCTGCCCACCGTCTGCCACTCTGTAAATCCCTTAGTCCTGCTGGATCCTTCGAACAAAGCTAATCTGCTGTCTGACACCTGGGCTTGTCACCTTTAATTCTAGGCTTCTGAACTGCTGTCTCCAGGGAAATAAAGGAAAGGCTTTCTCTTCTGCCCTCACATCCTCTTGATGTCTATTATTCCACTCATGGCTTCTGCCCCAAGAGGCACATAGCTGTACCTTTTTACTCTTCTATTTAACCATGTAAAGTTGTTCCTGAGGTGTTTTTTTTTTTTCCTTTTCTTTTCTTTTTTGAGGTATGGGGCCGGGGTCTGAACCTGGGACCTTGTATGTAGGAAGCCGGTGCTCAACTACTCAGCCACATCAGCTCTCCTGAGTTGTTTTTTTGTTTGCTTTTTTTTAAAGGAGGCACTGGGAACCGAACCCGGGACCTCCCATGTGGAAAGCAGGTGCTCAACTGCTTGAGTTTTTGACCTGCCCATTTTTCAGTATTAATTCTTGGGAGTAAAGAATCCCAATGGCAATAAAATAGCTCCCTTTTAGAAACTGTTTTTTAATAGAAAGGTTATGAACAATGAGAAAATTGAAAAAGAAGTTGTTTTTTAATGGTGGAATTGCAGGTATTGTGAAAGTTATAGGGGAAGTATCTTGAGACAGAGGGATTATTTACAGGTGTCCTCATCTTCTACCTTCACCTCTATATACTCAGCCTGGAGAGGGTGGGTTTGTTCTACCCTTCCATCAACCTTTTAATGATTGGGCAGATAGGCTGGTTGGGTGATTGCTGTTACATGGTGGGGGGCAGGGCAGAGTATATGTGTGTGTGTCTGGTACCCAGGGAATCCTGCAGGTGGCCTTGTAGTACTTGAGGTTAGCCGATACATTAAAACATATACATAACAGAGCAAGGAAGAAAAGAAATATGAATATATAAATATAAGCGCCCTATATTTTCTTCCTTGCTCTGTGTATACGTATGTGTGTGTAAACTTTTTCTCTCTTTCTCTTTCTTTCTCTCTCTCTCTCCCCCTCTCCCTCTTTTCCTCTCCCCCCCTCCCCCTCTCCCTGTCTTTAATTTATCATCATCTACCTATCAGCACTACAACAGAGCAATCTCTTCAGATAAAGCAACTGGTGCTGGCTGAAAGCAAAGGACACATGGGATAGGTAATGTAGGAAAGAAGTTAAAAGTCCATCTCTGGCCTCATGGCCAGTTGTAGAAACTAGGATTATGGCAGAGTCCCATATTTTCTTTCTTGCTCTGTTATGTATATAAATGTATGTAATTACTACTTTGCTTTTTTTTTTAATTGGAAAAGTTGTGGGTTTGCAGAACAATCATGCATAAAATTCAGATAAAATACAGGATTCCCATATACCACCCTATTTTTAACACCTTGCATTGGTGTGTGGTACATTTGTTACAACTGATAAAAGGACATTTTAATAATTGTACTATTGTTATAGTCCATGGTATATATATGTGTGTGTATATAAATTCCATTACATTCCATGTTTGTGATGTGTAGTTCCACGGATTTTAATAAAATCTACTTTTTAACCTCTCTCTTTCCTTTACTATTTAAGATGACTTATTTGTGGTAAACTGCACAATTTAATCTTAGATTACAGGATATCAAGGTGGGAATGGGACAGGACTAGAAGTGATTCAGAGACTGAGGGAATTTTGATCTCCTTTTTGGGGAGTCAGAGAACCAAAGTTAGTTTATTCCCTCTCTCTAACTAGCTGCATGGCCTTGGGCAAATTGGACAACTTTTTGAGCTTCAACTTTGTCATCTGTACTATGAGGATTGGAATCCCCATTTGATCCATCGCAGGGTTGCTAGAAGGAACTAACGTCAATAACAATAATTGTTGTTCATTTAACAAATTCTTACCAAGAATCATCCAGCCTCCATGCCAAGCACTGGGAGCATAGCAGTGAGTGAACAGTGGTATGCTGATAAACTAGCTTTCAAAAAAAGGGCCTGATTTGTAGCATTTGTCAATTTCCGTGGTGTAAATATTCCTACCATGGCTGATTTCCAGGTACCTATGTAACTTCACTGAATGCAGAGCTGGGCAGAGAAAGAGAGATGTGCAAGGAGCCCTCATGAATCAGCTCCTGAAGATTACAGGCCAGAGGGGCAGAAACAGCCACCAAACACATAGTCAGCCTGGCAGCAGGCTGGGATAAGTGCGACAAAGGCAAAGAACAGAGCATTATAAGAAAGTAGTACTGGAAGAGTTAGTTTAAGGACTGATCAGGGAAGAAGTGACATTTAAGCTGAGACCAAAGGATGAAGAGGAATTATTCAGGTAACTAGAGGGAGGAAGGGGAAGCAGGAAGAGCAACTCAGGTAGAGGAAAGAGCATGCACAAAGGCCCTGTGGCCAGAAAGAGTTTGGCCATTTGAAGGCACACAATGAGCTCCGCAGAGTTGTGGGTAAATGAGATCAGAGAGGAATACAGAGGCCAGATTAGGCAGGGCCCTGCAGGCCAGGTGAAGGGTGAGGGTTTAAACCAAAGCACATGGGAAGGCTTTGAATGCTTTAAGCCTGGAAATGGCATGAACTCTCTAGTTGGAAAATGAGGAATGGATTATAGAGGGGCAAGCATGGAAGCAGGAATACTTCTTAGGAGGCTATTGCAAAAGTTCAGGAGAGAGATGTTGCCTGCAGTGGAGATAGAGGGAAGTGGACAGAATCAAGATAAAATTTGGAGGCAGAATTAACATTTACTCAATGGACTGTTATTTTTCCCTTTAAAATTTTTATATTTAAGTTAACATACAATACAAGTGATTTTTGGGGGAATACAGTTCTACGATTTGTAACACATATGGATTCATGTAACTACCATCACAACGAAGATTCAGAGCCATTCCATTACCCCCCGAAAAAACACCCTAGTGTAATTCTTTTGTTGTCCCACCCTTCCTCAGTTCCTAACAGAGCTAAAAGAAGTGGGGTGGTGACCTGAATCCATATAGAACCATTATCCATTTAGGTCCCAACTGTGTTACAGATGACCCTTTGTACTCAGAAGCATTTAACCAGGCCTAACCTTTCCCAGGGGGTTATTTCAAGAGCTTGATCCTTCACAGACTTCCTACTGCACCAGCGTGCTGGGTTCCCATCCCAGCAATCACAGAAGGGTGCGGGGAAAGACTGTGGGAGCCAGGTGAATGCAGAAAAAATTTCCACATCCAGAGAAATATTCACAGAGTCAGTGACGGGGGGGAAGACAATCTAATTTTAGGTATATAAATAATTTAGGTCAGAATATTCCAGGTAGTTTTACGTTATAGCTGAAAACAAACCTCAATTTGGATGATTATAAAATGATATCAATAAACATCATTGCTAAAAGCATAAGCATTTTAATTAGCTCATCTGCAACTCCGCAGTGCCTGCTGAGATATAAATATATATATTTATAATATAGATTGTTGTGAATATATTTCTTATTAGTTGCATTTCTTTCTCCTCCTTTCTCGTTATTGCTTTGTCACAAAATGTCTTCTATCTTTTGAGTGAGGGAGAGTTCTGTTTACTTGTATTCTGGGGTCACAGAAAATGGGCACATCTATTTTCTTTGGAAAGGGGAGAGGGTCCAGGAGGCTCATATTATCTCAACTCACAAAAGAACATCAAGTATTGCTTATCTAGAATTGCAACTTCCTTGTTCCCCAATTCCAGTGAAATTTTGTGATTGGACAAGGGACTAGAAGATATACAGCTAAAAGAGAAGAGGGGAAGAAAGCTCAGTTCTGGGTAGGTTTTTTAATATGCCTTGTCCCACCAGGTCTTCTCAGGAGTCCTGTGAGGCAGGCTGTGATTCCAAGATTCTGAAGATGGAGAAACCAAGGCTCAACCATTTGGTTGTGTCTTAAGTCCAGAACTCAAGCCTGGGCCAGAAGATGAGCTATATCAGGGGTCAGCAGTGACTTCTCTCCCCACCTCATTTGACCCATCACAGGGTCCCAGTGATAGCTGAAGGTGCACGAGGAAGGTGAGAGCTCTTAGTAAGAAAAATAAACAGGGAAAAGAATATGCAAAAATAGAAAATTGGAGGCAGAAATAGAAGGGGAACAATTACAACCCTTGATATCTGTATCAGTGAAGAACCTCTTCAAGACACCTCAGAGTTTGCAAAGTTCATTCATATCCACTGACTCTCATTTATAAATAGACACACCTGGTTTGATGCCCATTTCTAAGAAATGGTCATACACCAGACTTGGAATTGACCTCTGTTTTGGTTATCTGTTGCAGCTACAACAACTTAGCAGCTACAACAGCTACAACTGACTAGGCAGTTCTTTTTGCTTCATATGACATTAGCTAGAGTGCTGGGATGGCTAGCAGGTCCAAAATGCCATCACACACGTGGCTGACAATTGGTGCTGTCTGCTGCTGAGAGCTCAGCTCGGGCCATTGGCTGGGGGCTTCAGTTCTTCTCCATGTGGATCTATCCATGTGGCAACTTGGGCTTTCACACAGCAAAGTGGCTGGGTTCCCAGAAGGAGTATTCCAAGAGGACAATCCTCAATGTGCAAGTGCGCATCAGCCTCCTCTTGCATCGTGCTTGCTATTGTGCCATTGGACAAAGGTTGTCACATGACCAAGGTCAGAGTCATTGTGGGAAGAGGCTACACAAAGACCTGAGTACAGGCAGGTGTGGTTCATTGGGGATCACCAATGTAACAGAAACAGTCTACCACCATCTTCAAGAACTTGCTTTGTACCAGCAGCACACAAAATTTTGCTCATGGCTCAGTCCCTGCCTGAGGTTTCAGGTCCTACCTCAACTTCCTTGACAAGCTCTGTTAGAATGTTCTTTCTGAAACTGAGTTATAATTGGCCTTCCAGTTTTACCCACTGCCTTGGTTCACTTTATGCAGTACACTGTGCCAGGAAATATGAACACTTTATCCCTCCCGTAAGAAACCAGCTGTCCAGCTAGTGAGATTAAGCTAGCACTCATGAGAATAATCAAGAGCAAATTGGCAAAGGAGTGACAGAAATTCAGAGAAGGTAGAGAGACAAATAAGGATATCCCTCCCTTCCTTCCCTCTTTTTCTCCTTCTTCCCTTTTATTCTCATATTCTATATCCAACCTCTTCTGACCCTCTACTCATCTTAGGTTTGGGTCCTTCCTAAGAAGAATGAGGTAGGAGTGAATCATGTTCATCTATTATACCCAGTTATCCATTGCTGCATAATAAATTCCCTGACTTAGTGGCTTAAAATAACAACAAATATTATTTTTCATGATTTTTGTGGCTCAGGAGTTGGAGAGTGAGTTCTGAATCAGGGCTTTTGTGAGGTAGCAATTGCTATGTCAGCTGGAACTGCAGTCATCTAAAGGCTTGACTGAGCTAGAGGATCCACTTCCAAGACGGCTCACTCACATGGCTCACAAGATGGCGCCAGCTATTGGTGTGAGACTGCAGTTCCTCTTCACAAGGGCCTCTCCATAGGCTGCTTGAGTGTCCTTAGGACATGGCAGCTGGCTTTGCCCAGAGCAAGCAATCCAAGAGACCAAGAGCTGGGTGGAAGCTATCCTTTTTATGACCTACCTTTGGAAGTCACATAGCATCATTTCTGCCCTATTCTGTTTGTTAGAAGTGAAACCCCAAGTGTGGCCAGCTGTCAAATGGAGGGGAAATCAGCTCTATCTTTTTTAGGGAGGAGTGTCAAAGAATTTGTAGATGTATTTTAAAACCACCACATCTGTATTTCGAAAAGGATTACTCTTGTGGTCACTCACCTTATGCTCTCTCCCTTTAAGTAACTCCAGGGAATGAAGCAGACAAATGATTTCTCAGTAACCAAGTTCTCATTCCTCTTTGTAAAGAAGTTGTCTTCCCACACAGGTTACAACTGATGCTGACACTTGCAAGACTGAAGGGTGACTCTCAAAAGCCAAAAAGCTTTTGAAAAGGCAAAGAAAGTTTGAGTGGAGATGATGGCCAGGAAAGAACACTATCAGTTAGGCAAATTATGAAGGGCAGTACTTTTCATTGTCCATTTGGGGGCCAGGTCCTGTCTGAGGTGAATTTTTCATTACTGTCCCTTTGCTTCCCTTGAAATGAAGTGTGTTTAGACCGTGTACTTATTTCTTCCCTCCCTCTCATGCATTCTCCATGGACTTCATTAGCTCTGATTTAGTAAAGTACATTACACACCCAAGGAGTCAGTTTAACTAATTTCAGCTCATCAGGTAATATAACTCTTCTCTCTAGCGACTTCCCTTGGAGGAATCTGCAAAGATTAGATTTGCCCGGCTGCTGGGAGGATTACCTGAAAGGAAAAACATGCAAATTGGAGTAAGAGATCCTCAACCCTTGGAAGGAAATACCTGGGGCATGAAAGAAAAAGGTTTTTGCCTCCCCCTGCCTATCTCTTTCTTCATTCGGTTTTCCCACTGTGACCTCATTTGACCACCTTGCTCAGGCTGCGTCCTGCCTGGCTGGCTCAGTTGGTACGAGAAGCTTCAGCTGAGAGTCCTGGTTACTTCAATGCTTACTAGATTACTGTGGAATGAACAAGTGGGAGCGGGTGTTGGGGGCAGAATGAGGCTGGGGCTGAATGCTCATGTAAATCCTAGTTTAGTTGAGTCTCTTGGCCTTGATTTTCTTCTTTTGTGAAGTGGGAGGGGCAGAGGGCTGGGGAGCCCAGGCGTTCCGTGGTTCTGGGATATGGCTATGCTTTGGAGGAATTAGAACGATAGTCACCAGATGTGGCAATATCTAGAGATATGCTTTTAGTTCAAAACGAGTTCTGTGCTGATGTGATGACAGAGACCAGAGAAGGATGCTTTTTATGACCCTCATTCCAGTTAGAGCACTTGACCAATCTGTAGCATAAAAAAATGGAGTGGCTCCTCTTCCATATCTAGCGCCTCTGGCCCAAATGCTCCTCTACCAGCAGGTGTACTGAGTGAAGATCCTACGGAATTACTTGACAGAGCTCGCTCAGCATGGTAAGGGGCTGTCAGGAGAGTGAGTAGGGCCTCCTCCTTTTCAGTCATAAATGCTTTGTCGGAGGCATTTCCTGCTGTTTGAGAATGCACCGAATTTGGGCAGTCAAGGGATGTTGATTCAGAGTCTTTGAGAATTAGAAGCAATTTTAGAGGTAATTTGGTATGACTCCCTCATTCTTCATATGAGAATCCCTGTACCCCAGGAAGATGAAATGCACATTTAGCAAATTAATGGTTAGGCTAGGACTAATACTGGACATTTCTAATTGAGAGTTTTCCCCCATGATAGGCCTGCTCCTGTGTTCAAGGAAAAAGTCCAATCAAAGTTCTATAGCTTTCTTTTTTTTTTTTTTTTTAAAGATTTTATTTATTTATTTATCCCCTCCGCCCCCCTTGCTCCTTGTGCTTGCTGTGTCCATTTGCTGTGTGTTTTTCTGTGTCTGCTTGTCTCCCTTTGTTGGGTCGTCTTGCTGCGTCAGCTCACCGCACCGCGTGGGCTGGCTTGCCTTTGCCAGGAGGCCCCGGAAATTGAACCCGGGGCCTCCCATATGGTAAACGGGAGCCCTATCACTTGAGCCACATCCGCTTCTCTCTATAGATTTCTGATGCCGGTATTAGGTAAGGCATAGTCTAGGGCCTACTACATAGTAGTAGGTGCTCAATAAATACTGGTGGAAGAAATGAAGTTCTATGACGTAACTGTTATAGGCTCTCCCAAACAGAAAGGTCTAGGATTTATCTTGTAGATTCCTAACCTAATGGTTAGCAGCCATTATTCCAACTCTAAACCCCCCATCCCCTTAGTGCCCTCTTCCTCGAACCTGGCTCTTTCTAGAAATACTTCAGAGATATTTTCCATTTTATTTATTTTATAGTCCATAGTCTTATCTTTGTCCCTTTGTATTGTAATGACAAGACCCAGATACATGGATATTATGGCTCATGTGCAAAAACTGGGCCACTTTCAAACTGATTTATGGGACCTGTCCAAGGGCAGGTATATGTAAAGTCGTTATTCAGGATTTAAAAAGAGACATGCAAATAAAAAATGATATATCTTTATTGATTTAGGAAACTGTAAAGTTCAAAGTTATTTACAAAAGTTTCACTCCTTTTGTATTCCTAAAAACTCATTTTCACTGTTATTAATTCTCTACTTGTGGCCTCAATAAGGGAATTACAAATTTAATTGATTTTGAACTCACTAATTTTGAGCTTAATGAAATTGTTTATTTCAGTAACTTCACTTTCCTTTCTTTTCTTCACCATTAAACTTGGTGATATAAGTCCCAGACTGATTTGCCTAACAGCTGAAGGGGCTAAAAATAAGAGATTGCATTTCTGTGGAAGTTTTCCAATTTTATATCCTGGATGATGTACTGGATCAAGAATTCATTTTGGCACCTTCTCTTAAAAGACATTTTCTTTATAATTCCATATTTGTCTTATTATTTAAGAAGATATTGAGTCCCTACAATGCTTAAAGAATTTTAATGGCTTCTCATTGCCCCCATGAGAAATCCCAAAGCTTTAGCATGGCATTCTTGGCTCTTGATGATCTGTCTGCCAATCTACCTCCTTTTCCATATTTCTAATTACTGTTGCCACACCCTCTTTTATCCTTGCCCCTCAAACACACCACATACCATGAACTTCAATGACAACAGTGCATTGGATATCTATGGCTGCATAACAAATTAGTCCCAAACGTAGTGGCTTAAAACAACACACGTATATTATTTTGTGGTTTCTGTGGCCAGGCATCTGGGCAGGGCTTAGCTGAGTCCTCTGGTTGAGGATCTGTCATAAGGCTACAATCAGCCAGAGCTGCAGTCCCCTCAAGGTTCAGCTGGAGCAGGATCTTCTTCCAAGCTCATTTCTGTGATTGCTGGCAAGATTCTGTTCCTCTGGGACTGTTATCTGAGGGCCTCAGCTCCCCACTCACTGTTGGCTATGGGATACCCTCAGTTCCTTGCTAGATGGTCATCTTATTAAAGCAAGCATGCAACAAGGGGGAGGTGTGGTGGCAAGGGAGGGAGAGAGAGAATACCAGCAAGATGGATATTACAATTTTTTGTAGCCGAATCACAGAGGTAACATCCCATACATTTTGCTGTCTTCTCTTGGTTAGAAGGAAGTCAGTAGGGTCAGGCCACCCTCGAGGAGAGGAGATTACAACAGGGCGGGAATGCCAGCAGGTAGGGATCATTGGGAACTATGCCAGATGCTGCCTGCCACAAAAGTATTTATAGTTAGCATTTACTGAGTAGATGCTATGCAGCAAGCTCTCTGCGAGGGCCTTTCTATACAGTATTTCATTTAATCTCCACAATATTCTATTGACTAGATAATGTTTTCACTATTCACTTTAGCGGCGAGGAACAAGAGGCACAAAAAGATTAAATAACTAGCATGTGGCAGAGACAGGATCTGATCCCTGGTGTTCAGGCTCCAAAGCCTTGGAGCAGGAGCCAATTTCCTCATTTCCTCATTCTCAGAGATTAGCATAGGCTCTGTGACATAGGAGCTTGATAGGTACTGAGTAACTGTATAAAGAAGGAAAGAAGGAAAGAAAGGAGGGAGGGAGGAAGGAAGGGAGGGAGGAAGGAATGGATATAGATTTGGGCCACATTTAGATCAGTGTTTTTGACCAAACTCTGTCTAAATAATAAATTACCTTGTGGCTAAATAAGGTTGAATTATCTTTAATTAGACAGGAGAGCTCTGAATTTCAGGTGCAGAACTCCAGAGAGGAGGTGGAGTTTTTAAATTGTTCTCATTTTGTACAAAGCAGACTTCATTACTACTGAGAACTTCAGAAGGAAATCCAAGAAACCAGAATGCCAGAACCCAGGATGAGAAGCTGTAAGAGAGACTGCCACAAATGCAAGGGAAATATTAGAATGGTTTTTGGAAGGTGAAATTAGTAGCTAACTGTTGGCAGGATTTTTAATCAGACTTCTTTTTCTTAAGGACAGATGAGATTGAAGTCAGCAGGCAAATTGCTGTGGCAGAATGGGTTGAGAGAAAATGTGCAAGCAGGGTCTAGACAAAGAGATGGCTCTTCAGGCACCCAGAAGATCTGGACTCAATAACTTCGATTTTTATCTCTCCATTTTCAGGATTTACTAAGGGGTTGGGGTCTCGTAGTAACAGGTCAGGGGGGGCTCAACAGTTGTGGCTCATAGATACATCTGCGCTTATCGCTTCTCGGCCTTTTGGCTAAGATCAAGTGTAGATACATCTGCGCTTATAGTTGTCCCAGAGAAACTCAGCATTTGAGGATGTTAAGTGCACACAGCATGGCGGATGGTTATAAAGTGCTTTCTCATGGATCTTATTTGTGCCTTACAATGGTCCTCTGAAGTGAAATAGTCAGGAACACTGGAAAGACTTGTCCACTTGACCAGCCCCTTTTCTCCCTACTGGGAAATCATGAGGTAATCAAGCCACCATAAGATGCCTTGGCAAGCCTGGGCCGTAATTCCAGTTTTGATGTCACCAGGCTAATTGGCAGCACACTGGGCTGGCGGACTTTAGGGTCAGGGTCTCCCTGCCTTGGGATGTGCTCTGTCAACTCTCACCTCTCTGGGTCTCTCTTCCTCCCCCTTTTGGATAGACACTTCTTTTTTTGTTGTTGACTTTGTTGTGTTCCGATTATTACCAAGGATACATTGCTGTCTTTGCAGCGGGCACAAGAAGCGTTTTGTCTTTGAGGTACCATTTGTACAACTGACCTCAGACAGTATTTACTGGTTTTATAATTTAGTCCGGTTTCTCAGCTGCCTGCAGATCGACACCTGTTCATGGGCATTATTCTCTCCAGTTTATAAATAAGGAAAAGGAGGTTGAGAGAAGTTGGTGTGAGGTATTTTTTTTTCAGGGCCACATAACCAGTAAATGGCAGACTGTAATGCAGGTGGTCTGACTCCAAACTCTGAATTCTTTCCATTCCTGCTCTTGCCCCATGCTGTTTCCCTACAGAGTTACCCTGAGGAGAATCCCAACTGCATTGTCCCTTTAATCTTTGTTTTTATTTTTTTTGAGGTACCGGGACCTCATATTTGGGAGGCTGGCACTCAACCACTGAGCCACATTGGCTCTCCTGAGTTGGCTCCCTTGTCTGTTTGCTCATTTTTGTGCTCATTGTTTGCTTCATTGTTTTTCTTATTTGCTTGTTTTGCTCTTTGTTTATTTGTTTTCTTTAGGAGGCACCAGGAACCAAACCTGGGAACTCCCATGTGGGAGGTGGGCGTTCAACTGCGTGAGCCACATCTGCTCGCTGTCAGTTTTTGTTTGTCTGTGATGACTTTGAACTCACCCTCATTTCTGAAGGACAGCTTTGCCAGATACAGAATTCTTGGCTGGCAGTTTTTTTCTTTCAGTACTTTAAATATATCATACCACTTTCTTCTCGCCTCCATGGTTTCTGATGAGAGGTCAGCACTTAATCTTATTGAGTTTCCTTTGTATGTGATACTTTGCTTTTCTCTTGCTGCTTTCAGAATCCTCTCTTTTTTCTCTGATATTTGTCATTCTGAATAGTAGGTGTCTTGGGGTAAGTCTTTTCAGATTTATTCTGTTTGGGATGTATTGTCCTTCTTGGATGTTAATATTTATGTCCTTCATTAGGTTTGAGAAGTTTTCAGTCATTATTTCCTCAAATATTCTTTCTGTCCCTGTAGCAGTTTGACAGTTTGATGAAGTTATGAATTCCAGAAATAGATATTGGATTATGCTTGTAAACTGATCTGTTCATCTGGGCATGATTAAGTTATAATTGGGGCTTTGATTGGGCCACGTCAGTAGGGCATTGAGCCCCACACCTTGGTGGGTGGGGAATCAAAGATAAAAGGCATGGCAAAGGACAGAGTTGGAGTGATTCTGATGTTGGAGTCTTGAGCTGGAGCCGTGGGAAGTAAGAGAGCTTGGTTGTGAGGAAGGAGAGAAGGCCCTGGGAAAAGACATGAGCCGTTCGCCTGAGAGTCTACAGCTGTCCTTGTGGAGAGAGGGAAAGCCTAGAGGGCCTCATAGTCTACAGCTGACCTTGTGGAGGAAACAGAGGAATTGAGCCCAGAGAGAAATGGAGCACTGGGAAGAGAGGAACCCAAGAAGCCTGAACCCTGGCAAACGTCAGCAGCTGTCTTGCTCCAACACATGGCAATGGATTTTGGTGAGGGAAGAAACTTATGCTTTATGGCCTGGTAAGTGTAGACTTCTACCCCAAATAAATACCTTTTATAAAGACCAACCAATTTCTGATATTTTGCATCAGCACCCCTTTGGCTGCCTAATACAGCCCCTTTTCCATTCTCTTCTCCTTCTGACACCAATAATGCAAATGTCTGTGCATTTTGCATTGTCATTCAATTCCCTGAGACTCTGTTCCATTTTTTTCCATTCTCTTCTTTCTTTCCTCTCCTGTCCTTTCCAGTTCATATTTTTTGTCTTTGAAATCACCAATTCTGTCTTCAAGCAATTCAAATCTGCTCTTATGTGCCTCTAGTGTATTTTTCAACCTCATCCATCGTGTCTTTCATTCCCATAAATTCTGTTACTTTTCTTTGCAGTCTTTCAAATTGTTCTTTATGCTCACCCAGTGTCTTCTTAATACCCTTTATTTCTTTAGTCATATTTTCTTCAAATTCTTTGAAGTGATTTAGGAGGGTTGTGTGATTATCACTGATTAATTGTATTAAATCCTGGATCTCTTCAGGATATTTGGTTTGTTCTTTTGGCTGGGCCATCTCTTCCTGTTTCCTAGTATGTCTTGCAATTTTTTGCTGATGTCTAGGCATCTGAACATGTTGGTGTATTTACTCTGTGGCTAATTTCTCTCTCTTGCCTATTCTTTTCCCCCCACAGCTCTTCTTTGATATTTAATTCAACTTATTCTTAGTCTTTAAAATTGCCCAGGTTGAGTTTTCAAAATCTGAACTAGTGGGGCACAGATTTTCTCCCAGGGTTTGGACACAGAGAGTACAGTTTTTGTCCATGCAATTTCGAGTCTGGCCAGCAGATTGAGCTAGTCAATGCACCTTTCCACTGAAGTGTTTCAGTCTCGGCTTTCCTGTGTTGAATCTCTAGATCGGAGATTCAAAAGTGGGCTCTGCTGGCCTAATTCACTGAAGAAAAGCACTCCATCCTCCCCTCCCTTTTCTGTTGAAACAGCTGATAGGGAGAAAGATGTCTGTTCCCCTCTCAGTTGGCTGCTGTGAACCAGAGGTTTTACCCCAGCTTAATATCTTGGGGGTGGGTGAGGGGAGCCCTTCCTGGCTACCACAGGGGCTTGGTAACTCATGTTTGTCATTTCAGCTTCTTCATCTCTCTGTCCCTCACCCTCCTAGGAGTTGTGTAGCACTGTCCTGGTCTGCTGACCCCCAAAGCAGGTCCCTCAGACAGTTTTTGTCTCTTTCTCCATTGTTTTTGTGAGAGCATTCAGCTCTGCCTGTTAGTTCTTCACCATCTTCCCACAATCCCCCCCTTTAATCTTACAGTCACATTTGGGATAAACCATGTTATTGGGAGAAGTTGGGTGAAGATAGAAGAGGAAGCTTGAGAGAAGTCTGGACAGAAGAAAGGTAAGCTTAAAGAAAGAAGGAACCAAACAAGGCAGGAGTACAGGGGTGTTTTGTCCCCTTGCTATCTTGGGAAAACATGAGTGATTTAGTGATATGGGGAACTTGAAACACAGGTGCGTAGATGGGTGATGCCATGACCAGACCTGCCCACTGGTCATGTGGCTGGCCACATCTTCGACTATCATCTTTTCTTACACTAGAGCATCTCTCTGTCAATGGATGGCTGTGTCTCTGGGTGACAGAAGCTGTTGTTCCACCATCAAGAATACTTGGAGGGAACGGATGTGGCTCAAATGGTTGGGCGTCCGTCTGCCATATGGAGGGACCTGGGTTCGATCCCCGGGACCTCCCGGTAAAATAAAAAAAAAAGAACTTGGAGGTGAGGGGCATGGTAGGGAGGCAGCTGTCACACTTGAAGGTCTGGAACACAGCAGAAGCAGCCCCTGCAATGGGGTATGCACCCTGATTTTCAATCTAGAAAAATAAATTTTAATCAGCAGATTAAAAATGTAAAAACTGTAATTAAGAATGAGTGTATACCTCCATTCAGAAAGAACATCTTCTGTTGTCTCTTTCCAGCTCCACTCATGCCCCAGGGCTTTTTTTTTATTCCCCAACTTCCCTACAGATGACCTCTTTAGATCCCAAAAGTCTTACTATACTAGTGCATTCATTTTTGTCTGCCTTGGCTCTGGCAACGTCTTCTCCTCTCTTCTTAGCCACAGGAGACCGAGTGAGTTAGTGACTATCTCAGGCCATACTTCACCTCCAAGGAACAAGGAGAGACAGATCATCTCACATTTTCTCTGTGTCTGGCCAGTTTACTCCTCCTGGGCACACATTCAAAGCAACCATCACGAAAGGAGAAATTAACCCCATGAAGTCAGGACCTATATTTATAACAGATATTCAACAAACCTTCACTGAACCGCTACCATGGCCAGGTTCTTGGGTAGGACAGCTATCATGGAGGAATAGATGTACGAAGTCAAGCAGACAACATTGTACATGGCCCCGCTGCTTTCCTCTTTCCCTGACCCTGAGCAATTCCTGGATACATGCCCTCATAGTGCTGACGTGATGTGGAAATTGCCAGTGTCCTGAGCAGAGGTGCTGGGAAAGGAACAGTGAAAATTCCCTGGGACAGTGTGGGCTCTTGAGCAATCACCACACTTCCCACTGGACTTCACAACTGCCTTCAGAACCCAGACGCTCCTCCTCTGGCTTTCTCTAGAGGACCTGCCTTGCCTCTTTCTCAGGGAACCACAATACGTCAGCACTTGGTCATTAAATTATCTGTGTTCCAGAGTTTCAGCTCCACGACTGCCCCTTATTTACAGTGCTGCTTAATTGCTCTTGAGGGAACCTGCTGACATCCAGAGGGTGTGTCCACCAAGAGGAAGCTTTTTCTAGCCTTTACCTCCCAGGATCTTACTGTGTTCAGCTGGCCTGTTGATTAGGAAGTCTGATAGGCTTCTGACCTATACTTTATTGGGGGAGGGAATGGAAGATGTCACTGGGCACACTGACTTGAGCAGAGATGACAAAGGATCCATGGAGACAGCTTGAGCCAACTTTGCTTCGTTCACAATCCCATGGGCTCACCCAAAGATTGAGCTGAGTCCTACTATTAAGGAACTGGGCAAGTCAAAATCTTTCTAAAGAGATTTTGGATAATTTGTCTTTACAGATTATACTACAGAAAAACATCCAGAGAGAAATGATACATTATTTCCTATTAAATTTAAAGGACTCTTTTTTGGGGTTATAAATAAACCCTTTATCACTCACTTGAGGGTAATAAAACTTGTAAATTTTCTGCTCTAAACTTTTAAGTCCCAGTGTGCCTTTTCCTGCCACCTGGCTTCTGTCTAGCTTTACCTCACTCCCTACCAGTTGGTGTGTGTTTAGGGAATGAAAAACAATTTTAATATTTGCCAAAGTAAAATTAAATTAGGTTGGTAAATCTGCTGTTTAAAAGGGCATGAGATAAATCCCCAGACTAAATATAAATTATTTCTGGATTGTCTTCTGTTTTCAATTCTTTCTATTACCTGTCTCTTATATTACCATTGGTAATCAGAGGTTGAACATATATATATATATTTTTTAAATAAAAACAAAACAAAGCACTGTAAATGAAAAACCACAACTAAGGGACAAAGTAGGAAAAATATGAACAAACTATATGAACTATATAGGTGCTTTGTCCATCATCATCAGTCCATTTGTCCATCCATTATCCATCCATCCATCCATCCATCCATCCATCCATCCATCCATCCATC
>JAKSZT010053846.1:1329671-1569859 GCA_026826555.1 Tolypeutes matacus
ATATTCATATTTCACATGATGTTTCACTATGTTATATAGACCCATGCTACATTTTTTAGCTTTCCTTCTAGTCATATACATGACCTTAGACTTTTCCTCTCAACCACTGTCATACCCATATAATAGCACTGCTAGTTACAAACACTATGATGTGCTATCACCATTTCTATTCATTTCCAAAGATTAACAACCTTTTAAAAAATCAATTCTGCGCAGATTAACACTCAGCTTTCCATTCTCTAACCTCATTTTATTTTCTGGTGACCTATTTTCTAGTTATTATTTCCATGTGTTTACTCAATATATTTAGTTTACTATAGGGCAATCATACAGTATTTGTCCTTTTGTGTCTGGCTTGCTACATTCCACATAATGTCTTCCAGGTTCAACCATGTTGTCATATGCTTCATGACTTAATTTCTCTTTACCTCTGCATAATATTCCATCATGTGTATGCACCACAATTTGTTTATCAATTCATCAGTTGATGGACATCTGGGTTGTTCTATCTTTTGGCTATCATGACTCATGCCGCTATGAACATCAAGGTGAAGGTGCCTGTTCATGTCTCTGCTCTCGGTTCTTCTGGGTATATACCCAGTAGTGGTATTGCCAAGTCACATGACAAATCTATATTTCACTTCTTTAGGAACTGCTGAACAGTCCTCCACAGTGACTGTACCATTCTACATTCGGTGTGGGTCTATTTTATTTTTTTAAGATTTATTTTATTTATTTATTCCCTCCCTTGTTTTTGTGCTTGTTATCTGCTTTCTGTGTCCATTCACTGTGTTCTCTCTGTGTCTGCTTGTCTTCTCATCTTCTCTTTAGGAGGCACCGGGAACCGACCCTGGGACCTCTGATGTGGAAGAGAGGCACTCAATTGCTTGTGCCACCTCAGCTCTCTGGTTTGTTGCATCTCTCATTGTCTCTCTTCTTTGTCTCTTTTTTGTTGCATCAGCTCTTTGGGTGGGCCAGCTTTCCTTCACCAGGAGGCCCTGGGAAATGAACCTGGGACCTCCCCTATGGTAGATGGGAGCCCAATTGCTTGAGCCATATCCCCTTCCCCATGTGGGTCTATTTTTATCTCTTGTGCTGAGTATTTTCTGGGGTCTTTTTAATCTAGAAAGTCAAATCTTTTTGTTTTGGGACATTTTCTTCAGTTATTTTTTTGATAATTTCTTCCCATCCATATTCTGTTTTCTCTTTCCAGAATGCCTACCTTTTAGAATCAGACCTCTTATATTTTCTACCGTTTTGCCTTTTTGCTGTACTTCCTGGCAGGTTTCCTCAACATTATTTGCTAGCACTTCTTTTGGACTTTTCATTTCTTTCATCATATTTTTAATTTCAAGGAGCCTTTTTTGTTGTTATCTGAATATTGTTTGAATGTATTCTGGTCTTGTTTTACTGATGCAGTACCTTTTCTGAAGATACTAATGGTAGTTTTTTCTTATTTAAAGTATCCATCTTTCTGCATAGTCTCTGCTCTCTCTAAAATTTTCCTTATGTTTGTTGTCTTTTTTATTCTTGTTAGAGGATTTCCTCAAATATCTTGTTTTTTTGGTTGTCTGTTGGTAATTAAAATGGACATCAAAAAGTTCCTTTGAAGTTCTGTGTACATGGGTTGCCATTTATGGTTTTTACCATAAAGTTAAGACTGTACCATTTCACTGGGGAGCTCCTTATATCAATACCCTTAGGTCTTATCTATTTGACTGGCTAGATTCCTCAGGGAAGTTTCTTTTAGTCTCCTGGTTGAAGGATTTAATCTGACTGATAGTGTGCTGGGAACTGAGGAAGTTTGAGAAGTCTGGGGAAGTGGGGTGGAGTTTCAACATTCAGTGAGGAACTTTTAGTTAATGCCCCTTCTTTTGGTACAGTAAGTTTGTCTCTCAATTGTTCCTGTTATGCTCTATTCTAGAGACCCCCATTTTTACCCTCTTTAGAGTTTTGGTTTTCAAAGTGTGATCTGTGGACCACTAATGGTCCCTGAGACCCTTTTAGGAGGATCAGCAAAGTCAAAATTATTTTCATATTAATATCAAGACTTTATTTGCCATTTAACTCTCATTCTCTCATGAGTAGAGTGGAATTTTCCAGAGGCTACATGATATGTGATATTACAGCAGATTGAATGCAAAAGCTGATATGAGACTCCAGCTGTCTTCTATTAAGCCAAATATTGGAGATCTGCAAAATGTAAAGCAATGCCACTCTTCTCACTAAATATTTGATTTGGAAAATAATTATTTTTCATAAAATATGTTTATGTGCAAGAGGTTTATTGCTGTTATTTTAAAATGAATGTATAAATAAATATTTTTAAATGACTCAGTTTTAATTACTAACATGATGAATATCAATATATATAATCCTCATAAACAGAAGCTCTTTGGGGTACTCAGTAATTTTGGAAACTGTAAAGTGGTCCAGAGACCAAGAAAGTTGAGAACTGCTGCTCTAGAGAACAAACCTCCAGCATTCCACTAGGCTAGATGACAGACAGTCAACTGGCCAGAAGAAACTTGGGGAAGGATCTGAGGCTACTTTTTTTAAAACTTAAAAATCCTCTTACTTTTCTACTGTCTTTTATCTCTTCCTATCAGAGTTTCCTGATACCATAGATAGAAAAGCTGAGAGACAGAGCCTGGGTCCCAGATAGAAAATCTGAGAGACAGAGCCTGGGTCCCAGAAGACATTGTTAAGTCAATGAATCAACCAGCCCTGAAGGCTGACCTACCTCTGGAGATGCTTTCTGCTATGTGAAATAATAAATTTCCTGTTTGGGTTGAGGTGGTTATTAATTGAAGTTGAAAACATAATGAAATGCCAGATAGGAAAGTGTTTCAATAAGTCAGGAGTCGTTGAGTTTATAGAGGATGAGAACTAAAAGTTGTCTTAGGACTTGGCTACATGGAAGCTATAGGTGACTTGACAGGCCATCTTCAGTGGAAACTAGATTAGAGTGGCTTCTGGCATTCCACCTCCCCAACCCCTGCTATTTTTCCTTCTTTGTCTTTTTCTTAGTCTCCTTTGTCTTCCTTCTCTACCAGACCACAAAATACTGGAGCTCTTCACAGCTCAGTCTGAGCTTTCTTTTCCTCTCTATATTCTTTCCTTCATGTCATCCATTTCCATGGGTCTAAATGTCACCTTGCTCCAGGTATATATTTCCAGCCCAGATCTCTCTCTGCATTCCAGATTCACGTATCCAACTGTGTACCTGACATCTCTAGTTGAATATATCATAGATACGCCAGATTTAACTTTCCCAAAGGAAGTATCTTGAGTCTACCATCTCCTTACCCTGCTCCTTTCCCTCAGCTGTGTCTGGCTCAGTTCATAAAACTACCATATACACAACTGCTCAAGCCGAAAAGTCATCCTTGATTCCCCTATTTCCCTCACTAACTCCTTCTAATCCATTAGGAAAATTTATTGAATCAATCTGCAAAATATAACTGGAGTCTTCTCTTTTCTCCTTGTCTAATACCATCATCTTGACCCATGTCACTACCATTTCTTACCTGCATTATTGCAAAAAACCTTCCTGCTTCCATTCTTGCTCTTGTTCCATTATTGCTCCCCCTCCCCCCAGCAGTCAGACTGTTCTAAAAAATAGAACATAGATCATGCTTCTCTCTTACTTAAAATCCTTCAACTGATTCTTGTCTTTACAAAAAATATCCAGGGAAGTGGATGTGGCTCAAGTGATTGGGCTCCTGCCTACCATATGGGAGGTCCGTGGTTCGGTTCTTGGTGCCTCCAAAAGAAGACAGCGAGCTGGTGCAACAGGCAGGCACAGCAAGCTGACACAGCAAAATGATGCATCAAGAGACACAAGAAGAAAAACAAAATGAGAGACACAACAAAAGCAGGGAGCAGAGGTTCCCAGTTCCTCCTAAAGAGGACGAGCAGGATGGCGAGCTGGTGGGATGGGCAGGCACGAAGGGCAGGTGACACGAGCTGATGCGGCAAGATGACGCAACAAGAGATACAAGAGGAAAAACATTACCAGACACACAACAAAGCAGGGAACGGAGGTGGCTCAAGTGATTAGGCGCCTCCCTCCCACATCGGAGGCCCCCAGTTTGGTTCCTGGTGCCTCCTAAAGAAACAAAGAAGACGAACAGACACAGCAAGTGCAAACAGCTAGGGGGTGGGGAGAAATTAACAAATAAAATAAATCTTTAAAAGTATCCAGACCCCTTTCCATGACCTAGAAGCCACATTGCATGATTTAGCCACTGCCATTTTCTTCAGCCTTCTTGTTTAGGACCCTTCTCCTTGTTCACCTCTCTCTAGCTATACTGGTAGCTCTTTCAGTTTCTTGAACAGTCTGTTTACTCTAGTCTGGATGTTCTGTACAACCCCTCCCTGCTTGGCTAGCTACTTCTATTCCTTTAAATTTCAGCTTAAATGTCTTTTCTTTGGTGAGCATTTCTATCCATTTTACCTAAAGTTGGGTTCCCCTGATATTCTCCTTCTCAGCTCTGTTTTTTTTTTTTTTTTTTTAATTAAAAGTTTTTTCATTACATATACAACAGTTTGGGGTTATTGTATAAAACTATTTCTGACTATTCTCTGTTTGGCTGAATAGTAGAAAAGTTTTCATATTTGCTAAATTTCTCTGGGGTGACAAGGTGATCCCCATTATGGTCTAGGTTGATTTTTAGAGGGCCAGGGATTTGATTCTTATAAGAGTTTAGTAGCTTAAAATTCCACAGGAGAAGTAACAGGAAAGCCATCTGGGACGAAAGTCCAGAATAATTATTTTTGAACTTTTCCAACTGAACCCATTAGAGATTCATTTAATAATGTTAGATCCCTTCAAAGATTCAGTCTTTTGTCTCAGACTTACTAGACACGTTATTGACCCAAATGTCTTGTGACTTCCCGTTCTGTTTTTTAATAATAGTGAATTGATAATCTTGTTCTCATTTGTTGAAGTCTGCAGCTACAGTGTACCCGAAAGGGCCCCAGAGGGTGGGAAGAGAAACCCAATCCTGGGATTTCCGGCTCAAGGGCAGCTTTTGCTAGAAACCAGCGAGGTCAATGGTTGGGGGTTGATTTGATTGCTAGACAATCATATGATGACAGACTCAGAGTATATTTGAAGCCAGGGTGTCTACCTCCTCATCTGGCATCTTAGTAGAACAGTATGCATACATTTTCTTCAACTGGATTTTGGACTATGTAGCTCTAGGGACATATTTTCATTGGAATGTCATGAAAAGCAAAACCTAAAGCAAGGAGCCAGGGAATTCCTATACTCTGTCCTTTAGCAAATTTTGATAATCCTCATAGGGAAGAGGAAAATGTCCTTGCAGGTGGTATGCTAGGAGGCAGTGGCAGGAAGTCAGTGACATAATGTTATATGCTGAGCTTTTATCGTGTGCTGGGCACTGTGCTTTACCTAATCCTCTATTACTATCTCTATTTTACAGATGAGGAAATGGAGGCTCAAAGAAGACCTGTGAATTGCCCAAGGTCACACAGTGAGTAAGTGAGAGGATTTGAATCCTAGTAACTGACTGCAGAGGCTGCATACTTGCTAACGAGCACATTGTTCTGGGAAAGCCTGACCTTATAGTAGAAAGAACCTGGGTTTTGGAGTCAGACAGCCATGGACTTACATCCTGCTCTGCAGGTACTGGCATGAGATCTTGGGCAAGTCACTTAGGTTTTTGGGGCTTCATCATCTGTAAAACTGGCATAACAACACCTGCATTGCGGGGCTATTGTCGAGGTTAAATGAGATCCCCCTGTATATAAAGTGTCTGGCATAACTTCATGAAGGAAGACTTCCAAATGGCCAATGAGTTCATTAGTCATCAGGGAAATGTAAATTAAAGCCACAATGAGATACCGCTTCATACTCACCAGATTGGGTAAAATTGAAAAGACTGACAATATGGAGTGTTGGTGAGGAAGAGTGAAGCACTGACAACTCTTCTTTGCTGCTGGTTGGGAATGTAAATTGGGACAGTGGTTTTGGAGAATTGGCAGTATCTATTAAAGCCAAACATAAGCATAGCCCATTAAAATAGCCCTGCAATTTTACTCCTAATCATATAGACAAGGGAAATGACAGTTTGTGTTGCCTAGAAGACATACAAGAATATTCACAGCACTATTCACATAATCCCCAAACTAGAAAGAGCCCAAATATTCATCAGAAGGAGAGTGAATAAACACGTTGTGATATATTCATACCATGAAATACTATTCAGAGACAAATTACTGATATAAGCAACAACATGGATGAATTTCACAGACATTTCGATGAATGGAAGGGGTCAGACAAAAAAGTGCACATACTATTATTCCATTTGTATCAAGTTCAAGAATAGGTGATAGAGGTCAAAGGAGTGGTGATGACTCTAGAGAAAGACTGAGAAGAGGCACAAGGGAACTTGCTGAGATGTTAACATGTTCTTTGTCTTGATCTAGTCATGGTTACATGGGTATAGACATCTGTAAAAATTTTATCAAGCTGCATATGTAAAATTTGTACACATTTGTGTATGTAAGTCATACTACACACAAAATGTTAAAAGATGATGTATCTGGCTTATAGTAAATGCTTAACAAACGTTAGAACCTTTCCTTGCCTTGGTGCCTCCTGGGAAAAAATGCAAAATATGGCTTGCCACAGAGTTCCTTCCACAATCATGTATTCTGATTCTGCACTAAGGGGATATGGGGATGGTGCACAGGGCATGGTGGGAGATAGGGCCTCACACAGAAAGCTTGGACATGACACAGATTGTGTGACATACTCTCAGAGGGGACCAAGCAAACACCAACTGAACATAGATAGAGAAAGCTTCATTTCTACTGTGTACCTGTAGGAAGCCTTGTGGGGGAGGTGGGACATTCCAAACAGGTGATGGTGAGGCAAGGGAGCAGAGTGCGGAAGTGGAGAGAGCTCAAGCCATGTCGGGAAGAGTTGAAGAGCTCTGTTTATCCAGGGTACATAAGGAAGTGTATGTGGGGGTGTAGGAGAGAACTCGGGAACACAGGTATGAAGCAAGTCATGAAATGACTTGAATGCTAGGATGATTCCGTTGACAATAGGGAGCATTGAAGGTTTTTGAGTTGCATTGTCAGGATTGTGCTTTTGGAGATTACTCTAGTGGATGAATGTGGCATGGGTTGTTGTGAGCAGAAACAGCAAGAAGGGAGACTGATTGTGTCCCAGAAAGAGGGGCAAGGGGCAGAGGAGCCAGGGTGGTTGTCATGGGCACAGGCTGATTGCTGACAGGGCTCAGATGTTGTGGATGCTGCTATTCTCACTCACTTTCTACCAGAGAAAGCCCAGCTGATTCTACAGCCAACTGACCAGAGCTTAGACATAAGGGTTTGCATCAGGAATGCTGGGCATAGAGAAGCTCCTGTCCCTCGAGACAGGGATACTTGTCCACTTAATTTATTGGATGGGGAATGGGATGGTACAAAGCAGGTGTGACATCTCAACTGGAGACTGTTTTAACCTGATCCCATGGGGAGCCCTGGAGCATGACTTGCACCATAGAGTTGATCTCATCTTGAGATAAGGGGTCAGCATTTTGGACCTCTCTGTAAGCCTGCCATTGGCACAGGTTGTCCCTGGCGGTAGGGGTGGGGAGCGTAACTTCCTGGACAAGGCAGCTCCTTTGGCCCAGGGCAATTCTTTGTAGGAGGGGCAGCTGTGAGCCTCTGACAGTAAATACTCACTGGGATGGGATGGGGGATGGCACTGACATGGAAAACAGGATTTGAGTGGGGACACCAATGCATCCACTATAGCTCCTATCCCTGAAGGGGATGCCCTTCAAAGCCAGCTCTTTCCTTCCTGTGTGATGGTCTCTCTGGGCCATCCATCCTGAGTGGGCCCCACCCCCATCCTTTCCTCCCTTGACCTTCCCCTTGTCACTTGATTGTCAATGACTCTTTACCAGCCTTTCTCCCCCACAAGGCTGAGCTCCTGTAGGACAGGAACTTGGCACTGTCCTTGGCACAGGAGACAAGTGACATTCTCTGGTGTCCTGCGTCCCCTGCCTCAGTAATCATTAACCTCTGGACCCCCACTCCTGCCCTCTGCCCACCCCACAGACTCAAGTCATCTTATATGACTAAATCATGACTTCGGGAGACGCTGATGAGCCACATGTGAAGATCAGGCAACCTCAGCTGAACTGAGAGTAAGCCTTATTTTTTTGGTTATATATACCTTTAAAAAGTTTAATTTAAAACAAATTTTATGGTAAATTTCTTCTTCTTACTCCCCAAATGGCACAGTGGAAGACAATTTTGCCGTGCCCCTCTTGGAGAGAGAACAATCCTGGGGGATCTTGAGGCTGAATAATTATTTCCGTCAGCAGGAAATCAGTACTTTGTGCCTGAACTGAACAGGTACTAGGAGAACCTGACTGTTTAATTTCCTTTAAATGCCATTTGCATGTGTTCAGTGCTGAGGGTATCACTTTGAGATCAAACGAGAATTCAAAGAAACGAAGAGGAAAGAAAGAAGTGACAGACTCAGAAGGCTGGCGAATGGTGATAATATATAAGAAAGATTTCGGTGATTACTGACAACTGCATGGGAGCCCAGGGACATCCACAGCCAGACCCCCTTGCCCTCCCCACTATACCTGTGAGCCATGGAAAAGCCAGCAAGACCCCGGATGTGTCAGCCTTCTGAAGACCTGCTGTGATCACTTCCTGGAATGAGCAGTGGTGAGTCACAGGCTCCCCAGGTGAACATCTCTCTTTGTAAGAAAAGCAACTTAGGGAGCTGCTTAAACTTTTCTTGGCTGCCTCTTAGGGCACTGCAGCTGGTAGATGGTAAAAGAGTGAGTAATCCCATCAAACAGCCAAATGAGGGGCTGGGGAAACCGAGGGGCCAGGTATCATTCATCTTATGTAACTGACACTCAAAGTATGTTGAGGAGGAGGCAAGGTGAGTCCTCCAGGAGCATCTCGACTCTCTTTTGTGTTCTCTTTCCCCCTTTGCCAATGCCCACAGGTGCCTTCTCTCTACATTCAATCTTTATCCATCTTTTAAAAAAATTTAATTAAAATTTTTTTTATTACAACTTTATTTCAAATTCACAGGAATAAAAGAACAGAAAAAGGCAGCTCAACAAGTTATGGAAACATTACTCCTAAAAAATTCTTTTTCAGGCACTTTTATCTCATCTAATTCCAATTGCTAACTCAGTTCTTCCTCCAGTGTTCAGAAAGATACACAGATGAAAGCAGATTAGTTAAATGACATACTCAAGGTCTCCTTATTAATGAAAAAAAAAAAAAAGGAAGAAGAGAAAGAATCATATTCACATCTCATAAAATCACCCTATAATCTTTTTTAACCTTTGGAATTAATATAGTACCAACTTTGCTTTTGCTACAGAAACATTATAATGTTATTGTTAACTATAGTCCATAAATCACATTAGTTATATTTTCCCCATGTATAGACACAGTCTAAACACCTGTCATAGAAGAACATTCCTGTATGTATATTATTAACCACGATCCTCATCTACTTCCAAAATCATTATTATACATTCCCAATATTATCTTCCAGCTGGCCTCCAATTAACATTAATTTTCCTAGACTACCCCTTTCAGGCACAATCACATCCATAAATAGTGTTTGTTACATTCATTATAATGTGTTACCATCAAGTCTAACCATTATCACATATTTGCATTTGACCTTATTAAACATTCTACATACACCCAGCATCTTATTCTCCTTCTCATCCCATATTCCATCTCCCAACAATCTACACTTCCTATTCAAACTCCATAAGTCTACTCATTGTATTTAGTTCATATCGGTGAGACCATACCATATTTGTCCTTTTGTGTCTGGCTTATTTCACTCAACATAATATTCTCAAGGTTCTACCATGTTGTCATGTGCTTCCTCAACTGAGCTCTTCTTACAGCTGAATAATATTCCATAGTATGAATATGCCACATCATGTTTAGCCATTCATCGGTTGACGGACACTTAGGTTGTTTCCGTCTTTAAGCAATTGTGAATAATGCCGCTATGAACTTCGGTGTGCAGATATCTGTTCACATCCTTGCTTTCAGTTTTTCTAAATATATTCCTAGTAATGGGGTTACTGGATCATATGGAAGTTCTACATTTAATTTCCTGAGGAACTGCCAGATTGTCTTCCACAGAGGTTGAACCATTTTACAGTACTACCAACAGTAGTGTTCCTATTTCCTCTCATCCTCTCCAGCACTTGAAATTTTCTGTTTTTTTTAAATAATGGCCATTCTGTATGGTGTGAGATGATATCTCATTGTAGTTTTGATCTGAATTTCCCTAATAGCTAGTGATGTTGAGCATCTTTTTATGTGTCTTTTGGCCATTTGCATTTCTACCTTAGAAAAATGTCTGTTCATTTCTTTTGCCCATTAATGGGGTTGCTTGTCATTTTGTCGTTGAGTCGTGTGATCTCTACATAACGTGGAGATCAACCCCTCATAAGATATATGGTTTCCAAAGATTTTTTCCCGTTGAGTAGGCTGCCTTTTTATTTTCTGACAAAATCTTTTGAAGAACAAATTTTGAGGCAGTCCCATTTATCTAGTATTTCTTTCATTGTTCATGCTTTAGGAGCAAGATCCAAGAAACCAACACCAAGCACAGATCTTGAAGATGTTTCCCTACAGTTTCTTCTAAGAGTTTTATAGTTCTAGTTTTTATATTTAGGTCCTTGGTCCATTTTGAATTAATTTTTGTATAAGGAGTGAGATAAGAATCCTCTTTCTTTCTTTTAGTTATGAATATCCAGTTTCCCCAGCACCAGTTGTAGATAAGCTATTCTGACCCAGCTGAGTGGGTTTGATAGCCTTGTCAAAAACCACTTGATGGGAAGCAGCTGTGGCTCAAGCAATTGAGCTCCTGTTTATCATATGGAGGACCCAGGTTCAATCTCTGGGACCTCCTGGTAAAAAGGAAAAAAAAAAAAAAAAAAAAAAAAAAGGCACGGTGTGGAGAGGCTCAGACCCCTGCTTGGCATGGAGAGGCTCAGTGACTCACCAAAAAGACAACGATGCAACCAGATAGCAAAACAAAAAACAAAACAAAATAACAACAACAACAAAAAAAAACACTTGACCATAGATTTGAGGGTCTATTTCCAAAATCTTGATTAATTCCATTAGTCACTCTATCTTTATGCCAGGACCATGCTGTTTTTACCACTGTAACTAGATAATATGCTTTAAAATCTGGAAGTGAGAGTCCTCCAACTTCGTTCTTCTTTTTAAAGGTAATTTTTTGGCTATTTGGGGGCCTTTACCCTTCCAGATAAATTTGATAATTGGCTTTTCCAATTCTACAAAGATGGTTATTGGCATTTTTATCAGGATTACATTAAATCTGTAGATCAGTTTGGGTAGAACTGATATCTTAATGATATTTAGTCTTCTAACTCATGATCAAGGAATATCTTCCATTTATTTAGATCATCACTGGTTTCTTTTAGCAAATGTTTTATAGTTTTCTGAATATAGGCTCTTTATGTCCTTGGTTAAATTTATTCCTAAATGTTTGATTCTTTTGATTGCTATTGTAAATGGAATTTTTTTCTGACTTCCTCCTCAGATTGTTCATCAGAAGTGTATAGAGACTACTGAATTTTGCATATTAATCTTGTATCACGCCACATTGCTGAAATTGCCTATATGTTCTAATAGTTTTATTGTGGATTTTGGGGGGATTTTCTAAGTATAGGATCATATCATCAGCGAATAATGAAAATTTTACTTCTTCCTTTCCTATTTGGAAGCCTAATTGCTCTAGCTAGAACTTCTAGCGCAATATTGAATAACAGTGGGGAGAGTGGGCATCCTTGTCGTGTTCCCAACTCATGGGAAAGTGTTCAGTCTTTCGCCATTGATTACAATGTTCGCTGTGGGGTTTTCATATATGCACTTTATCATATTGAGAAAGTTTCTTCTATTCCTATCTTTTGGAGTGTTTTTATCAAGAAAGGATGTTGTAATTTGTTATATGCCTTTTCTGCATCAGTTGAAATGCTCATGTGATTTTTCTTCCATTTACTAATGTGCTGTATTACACTGATTGATTTTATGTTGAACCACCCTTGCATACCTGGTATAATGACGTATACTTTTTTTGATGTGTTTTTGGATTTGGTAAGCAAGTATTTTGTTGAGGATTTTTGCATCCATATTCATTAAAGAAATTGGTCTGTAATTTACTTTTTTCAGAAAGTCTTTATTTGGCTTTGGTATTAGGGTGATGTTAGCTTCAAAGAATGAGTTTAGTAGTGTTTCTTCCTGTTCAATTTTTTGAAAGAGTTTGAGTATGATTGGTATTAGATCTTCTTTAAATGATTGGTAAAATTTACCTGTGAAGCCATCTGGTCCTGGACTTTTCACTTTGGGAAGGTTTTTGATGACTGTTACAATTTCTTTATTTGTGATTGGTTTATTGAGGTCTTCTATTTCCTCTAGGGTCAGTGTGGTTTGTTCATGTATTTCCAGAAATTTGTCCATTTCTTCAATGTTGTCTAGTTTATTGGCATATAGTTGTTTATAGCTTCCTCTTATGATTTCTTTTATTTCTGCTGGGTTGGTATAGTGCCACCCTTCTCATTTTGGATTTTATTTATTTGCATCTTCTATTTTCATTTGTTAATCTAACTAAGGGTTTATTGATTTTGTTGATCTTCTCAAAGAACCAACTTTTAAAAAAATCAATTTTATTGATACGTATTAATAAAGCATAAATCCATCCAAAGTGTACAATCAATGGTATTTGGTGTGATCACATATTTGTGCATTCATCACTTCAATCATTCTTTGAGCACGTTCATTATTCTAATAATAATAATAATAACAATAAACAAACAAAACTCATCACCTCTCAATCCCTCTATGCTTCTCCTGCTGTACATAGCTGCTATTCTTTTTCCTTCTCTCTGTATTTTTGTAAAAACAGTCTTGTATATGCAATTTAACACATATTTGTGTTTTACATGAAGTTTTACTATCTTATACAGTCCCATGTTACAGTTTTTAGCTTTCCTTCTAGTAATATACATGACCTTAGACTTTCCCTTTCAACCACTGTCATACCCTTATAATAGCTCTACTAGTTACAAACACCATAATATGCTTTTACCATTTCTATTCATTTCTAAAGATTTACTAACAACCTTTTAACCAATTATGCACAGCTTTCCATTCTCTACTATCAGCTTTCCATTCTCTACTATCCTCCTATTTTCTGGTGACCTATATTCTAATTATTAACTTCATGAGTTTACACAATATATTTAGTTCATAATTGTACAATCATACAGTATTAGTCCTTTTGTATCTGGCTTGCTTCACTCAACATAATGTCCTCCAGGTTCATACATGTTGTCATATACTTCACGACTTCATTTCTTCTTACCACTGCATAATATTCTATCATGTGTACACACTACAATTTGTTTATCCATTCTTCTCTTGATGGGCATCTGGGTTGTTTCCAACTTTTGGCAATCATGAATAATGCTGCTATAAACATTGGTGTACAGATGTCTGTTCTTGTCTCTGCTTTAAGGAACCAACTTGTAGTCCTGTTGATTTTCTCTACTTTTTCCTCCATTTCATTTATTTTTGCTCTAATCTTTATTATTTATTTCTTTCTGCTTGCTCTGGGATTGATTTGCTGTTCTTTTTCTAATTCCCCCAGATGTGCAGTTAGGTCTTTGATTTTAGCTCTTTCTCCTTTTTAAATATAAGCATTGAAGGCTATAAATTTCCCTCTTAGCACTGCCTTTGCTGTATCCCATAAGTTTTGGTATGTTATATTCTCATTTTCATTTGTCTTGAGGTATTTACTGATTTTTTTTTTTTTTTGTAATTTAAGAGTGATTTGTTTAATCTCCATATATTTGTGGATTTTCCCTTTTTATATCTGTTATTAATTTCCAACTTAATTCCATTATGATCAGAGAAAGTGTTTTGTATAATTTCAATGCTTTTAAATTTATTGAGATCTGACTTATGTCCCAATACATGGTCTATCCTGGAGAAAGATCCATGAGCACTTGAGAAGAATATATATCCTGCTGTTTTGGGATGTATGCTCTTTAAATGTCTATTAGATCTAGTTCATTTATTATATTATTCACAGTCTCAGTTTCCTTATTTATCCTCTGCCCAGATATTCTGTCTAATGCTGAGAACGGGGATTGAAGTCTCCAACTATTATTGTAGAGAAATTTATTTCTCCCTTCAGTTTTGCCATTGTGTGTGTCATATATTTTTGGGCATCTATATTGGGTGCATATATATTTATTATTGTTATTTCATCTTGGCGAATTGTCCCTTTTATTAATATATAGTAACCTACTTCATCTAATAGTTTTGCATTTAAAATCTATTTTATCTGATAATAGTATTGTTATTCCTGTCCTTTTTTGATTGCTATTAATGTGGAATATCTATTTCCAATATTTCACTTTCAGCCAGATTGTGTCCTTGCATCTAAGATGAGTCTCTTGTAGACAACGAATAGATGGCCCATGTTTTTTCATCCATTCTATCAGTCAATGACTTTTAATTGGGGAGTTCAGTCCATTAACATTCAATGTTAATATTATAAAGGCATTACTTACTTCGTCCATTTTATCCGTTGGCTTTCTGTTGTCATATCTTACCATTGTCTGTCTTTTAACTTTTTCGATTTCTCTTACTTATGTTCTTCATTTCTACACTCTTCTCCAGGGTTCTCTCCCTTGTCTTTTCCTATCAGGCTCTAACACACCCTTTAATATCTCTTGTAGATCCAGTCTCTTGATAACATATTCACTCAGTTTTTGTTTGTCTGTAAAAACTTTAAACTCACCCACATTTCTGAAGGATAGTTTTGCTGGATAATGAATTCTTGGCTGGTAGTTCTTCTCTTTCAGTACCTTAAATATACCATACCACTGCCTTCATGTCTCCATGGTTTCTGAAGAGAGTTCAGCACTTAGCCTTATTAAAGTTCCCTTGTAAGTAATACAGTGCTTTTCTCTTGCTGCTCTCAAAATTCTCTCTTTACCTTTGGCCTTTGACAATCTGAATAGTAGATGTTTCAGAGTAGATCTATTTAGGATTTATTCTGTTTTGGGTACGTTGTCCTTTTTGAGTATTGATATTCTTGTCTTTCATATGGGTTGGGAAATTTTCAGTCAGTATTTCCTCAAAAATTTTTTCCTACCTCTTTTTTTCCATTCTGTTCTCCTTCTGGGACACATATGTTTGTGTATGTTTGTGTGTTTCATGTTGTCAATTCCCTGAGACCCTGTTCCACCTTTTTTTTGGGCATTCTTTTCTCTGTCTCTTCTCCTGTCTTTCCAATTTCAAATGTCATATCTTCAAATTCACTTATTCCTTCTTCTAATATTTCAAATCTGCTGTTATCTGCATCTAATGCTTTAATCTCATCCATTGTGTCTTTCATTCCCATAAGCTCTGCTACTTTTTTTTTTTTGCAGCCTTTCAAAATGTTCTTTATGTTCACACAGTGTCTCATTAATATCCTTTATCTCTTTAGTCATATTTTCCTTCATTTCCTTAAATTGATTTAAGTAGGTTTGTTTGAACATCATTTATTAGTTATCTTAAATCCTCAGTCTCATCTGGATTCTTGGCTTGCTCCTTTGAATGGGCCATATCATCTTGTTTCTTAGTGTGGATTGTTATCTTCTGTTCATACCTAGATATCTGCTTATGTGGATGATTTTGCTCTGTTGATCAATTTCTCTCTCTGGCCTAGTGGTTTTATTTCACAGCTCTTCTTTGTTTTGTAGTTTAAAATTTTCTAACACTGTAATATTGCCCTATAGTCAAAACTGTGGCAGGGAGCTGCTAATGGGGCCCAACCAGGTCTACCATGCCTGGGAAAGAAACGAGAGAGATCAGTCTGCCTTTCTTTACTTTTCCTGGCTTGCCAGCAAATGGCGTTCCTTAGCAAACCCTGCCATGGAGATGAATCCTTCAATTTCCACTACCTCTTCTGAACTAGTGAATTATGGTAGTTACATTCACCAAAGAGAAACCACAGTCAGGTCTCCGCCACACCCTCCCTCTTCCCTGGGAGGAATCTGTCCTTTCCCCTCTCTATTTAGCCGCAGGTTTTACTGCAGCTGTTTGCTTCAGAGGTGGGGGGTGGGCAGTGTTCCCAGCTGCAGGGGTATCAACTCATGATTTTCCCTTTGGCCCCTCTGTCTCTGCATCCCTAGTCCCTCCTGGACAATGTGTGCAGCACCTTCCTGGCCTTCAGGTGTCCCCCAAGTGGCCCTCTCAGACTACTATGCTTTCTCCCCTATTTTGCAAGAGAGCTGCACTCTGCCTGAGCTACTCCAATGCCATCTTGGATGGTCTCCTCAGTCTTTATCCATCTTAAAGATTGTTTTCAGAAAAGGATTCAGTTTTAACATGAAATTCAAATGTGTTTTAGGAACCCCCATGTGCAAGGTCCTTGGCTAATTGCTGGGGTTTCAGAGATCACTGTTTTACTGGCACGTAGCACCATGATATCATGGAGGAAGGTGTACTTTGCTGTTTGTGGGGGGATGGGGGTTAGAGTTGGGTGAGTTTGACAGGTAAACAGGTAGGGTTAAGGCTTTCCAGGAAAAGGGAATAGCCTGTGGAAAGACCTGGAAATCTAAACAATATCATGGATTCAGGGCTCTCCAAGCAGTTTGATATGCTGCAGAATGAAGTCAAGGTGTATGGATTTGGCTTGAGGTGAGGGATGTGGCCAAAGAGCTTGACAGAATCCCTATTGTGAAGGGCCTTAAGATCATCCAGGGAGCGGATGTGGCTTAAGCAGTTGAGTGCCCACCTCCCACACAGGAGGTCCCAGGTTTGGTTCCCAGTGCCTCCTGAAAAAACAATAACAAACAGCAAGCAAAACAAACAAACAAAAAAACCCATTTCAGGGACACGGATGTGGCTCAGTGGTTGAGCACCAGCTTCCCACATATGAGGTCCTCCTGGGTTCAATCCTGGGCTCCTGGCACCTCAAAAAAAAAAAAAAAAAGATCATCCATCATCCATAAGATCGTTCATACGAAGGGGCAAATGTCCAGTGAGGCTTAATATCTCTCAGTTGTAATTGCCGGGAGTGGGGATGACAGAAAACCCTCAGAAGTGGGATTTTAGGAGTCAATGCACTGGTGAGTGAGTTTTTTCTTGGGCAAGGAAGTTGCCCCAGCTGCCTGTAAGTCATCCACACTGGCAATTCTGCCTATTGATTGATGAACGTCTTTTTCTGCCAGGTGCAACTGGTAACACCTGAGCATAAGAAGAGCGGCTATAGGATGACCAAAAGCCAGATCACTTGGGAAAAGGTGTCTCATTTTTTTCCAGAACTCTCTGGTTAGTGTAGCTTTCTGATCTTCTTTGGCTAGTAGAACCTGCCAGAAGTTAAAAAACTTTATTAGATTTGCAAAAAACTGGTAAGTTGGGTACTACTCAGAGAAATAAGCATAAATGAGTGCCTCTTGCGTTCTAGGTCTTACAAATATCTTGTTTCCTCTGTCTCCTCTAACTCTCTCTCCCTTTCTCTTTATTTCTGTCCTTATTCTGTTCCATTCTCAGCAGTCCTTCATCTCTCCCTATCACTTCCCAATTCCAATCCCAAGAATGAGGGAAGAATGATCTTTCGTCATCTCTTTGGCTGGGATTATGATGAAAGGCTGCTGCTGCTGAAGAAATGATAAACCCTGAGGAAAAGTCAATCAAGAAGGAAGTAGTTTCTGGCAATCAGAATGAAAACCTGATTCCCTTGTTCCAACCTGACTCTCCATTCACTGTTATTAATAAAGAATATGGTGTGCGTAGGACCAGGACATCTTGGACATTTCTTTTCTGTATAAATCTCTGTTGCTCTGTTTGCTTTCAGAGGACACAACCTAGGTAAAGAATGACTTTGTAATCCCTGTACTTAATATAGTCCCTGAACCATGGGTGGATAACAGCATATATTTGTTTAATAAATGGAAGAAAAGCAGAATGAACCAAAAAGTTGGCTTTTTAAAGTTTCCCATGAGTTTAGATTCTGATACATGGGACTTGGCATTATCCTGAATTACTTAATGCTGCCTCTGAACTAGCTCTGGAACATACCAACTTTGACTAATCTCTTGCCTGTAGATTTACTGAGAACCTATAATGTCCTCAGAACAGTATGTGTGGCTGGGAAATGCTGAAGTACCCCCCAGGTCGTGGACTCCTATGGCTCTACTAGGGCAGAGCTGCTCTGTGGTGTGCTCATTGGCAGGACTAACTTGCTACCACACCTGGTTTGTCCCAAGACTTATTCATTCCTAAGTCCCTGCTGCCCCAGGAATCTAATGGCCAATGCTCAACAAGGTTTTGATGAGTGAGTGACTGGTAATGCAAAATCATTAGGGCACACAGTGTGGGCGTCAGTCATTTGTGGGACTAACTTTAATGTCCATATCTTCTGGATTTTGATATGTGAGGACTCACCTAAGCTGAGCAAAACAGATCTAATCTTGCTTCTGTCCTGAATTGTTTTGTGACCTTGGACAGTCCTTGGAAGAAACAGGCCTCTTCTCAGCATCTATAAAATGAGAGATTTGGATCAGAGCTTCCCTGATGTTCTTTCCAGCTCAAATATACTAATACTTTAAGTCTGTAATAGGAATTTCTCTCCCTAGACCTTTGGATTCAAAGATGTTAAAAAAAAAACACAAAAACATGAGCTCTGAGAGTTGGGGCAGTATGCAAAAGACCCTAAAAGAGTACCTGGAGCTTGGAATCTGCTTCTATTTTGCTTAGAAAGCATATTTAATAACTTGGGGCTTTATTTTTGTCCCTTGTAAAATATCGACAGGAAAACCTACTGTCTGCTCTGGGGTGCTATGGAAATTAATTGGTTAACGTTTGTGAGTTGCAAAAAGAACAAAAAGTGCTGTATGCAAGAAGCCATATAAATGCTAAGTGTTATTGTTTTTCATCTGATTCTCCCCAATTCTATTTCAGTTTCATATCAGAGTGATCGTAACAGCATCAGTTGGGGCTCCTCTGGCTAATTACACTGCCAATAAAAAGAAAAAAAATCCCTCTTAAATTTCCACTTTAATTTCTCTTTGTCTATGACCCCCTTCTCCCTGCTCTCCAGTGCATTGTTCAGACTTGCTAACTACCCCGGGGTCAGTAAAAATAAGCATCTTCTGTTTTCTCTCCATACCTATAGCGTTCAGTGAGAGACTGACATTCTCCCCATAAGTCAGCAAATGGTTCTTTGATGCCTACAGGCAAAAGGATACACAAATGTGAATGGATGATACACAGGTGAGTAGCTCCCCTTTAGGGCCTCCTATATGTGTGGGAAGGATAGAGACCAGACCCCTCTCTAATCACAGATAACCGCTCTTCAAGGAAGAGTGTGACAAGCTTGGTAAGAGTAGGGCAGTGGTATTCTAAATGCACCATCTAGTAAATTGTGGGGTAATTGATAATGAATGCAGACTCCCTGTGCATTAGTTATCTGTTGCCATAATAATGCTGTATAACAAACCACTCCAAAACTCAGTGGCTTAAAACAATAAGCGTTTATTGCGTTCAAGAGGCTGAAGATTGGTGATTCAGGCTAAGCTCAGCTGGGTTGTTTCTCTGGTCTCAGCTGGGACCTCATGAGGTCTTGATGCCAGGCCACATGTCTGGGGGTCAGCTGGCTTTTGGCAATCCAGGCTCTCCTTAGAAGGGATAACTGGAGGGCCTCAGCTCTGCCCCATTGTCTCTCATCCTCCAGCTGGCTAGCGAGGGCATCTCATTCTTATAACACTGCAGAGGTACAAGAATAAGAGGGGAGTCCACAAGGTCTCTTGAGGCCTAGGCTCAGAAGTTGCACATTCTAACTTCCATCTAAGCAAGTCACATGGTGGAACCCAGATTCAAGGGGTGGGGAAAGAGACTCCGTTTTTTCAGTAGGTGGGTGGATAGGGTGGGCGGGGGGAGGGCTACAAAATCACAGGGCAAAGGGCAGCATACAGGAATGCTGACATTACTATGTTGAAATGTAGTCAATGTATTACAACATGCTTCGGCCATTCACTGTAAACCAGTTCCCCAGGTCTTTCTGATGCAATGATGTTTGAAAACAAGTAGACACAAGCAAAGAACAGCAGAACATTCAGGACTTGGAGAAGCCAGGAAATTACTGGGTGCTTGTTCTGGTCTTGTCTCAAATGCTCCTCAGCCTGCCAGCTTTCCATTTCCTCTTATCAAGAATAACCAAATTAAGCTTCTTCAGCTGTCAATGATGCCATGTCCTGTGACTCCTGGGGGTGAGAGGGAGGGTCAGTGCTGACTGGAACCTACAAGAAGGCCTCTTGGAACTTGGGAAGGAGCCCTAGCAGGCTGGGAAGGACGTCATGACAAGTAGGCAGCATGAAGTCAAGAACAAAAGTTCAGAGACTGGAGAGCCAAAGGGTGTGTGTGGTGTGGCTGGAGGAGAGTATGTGGGAGAGACGTTTGGAACGATAACTAAACCCAGATTGTGGTGCTCTGTCAGTGGCTGGGATGTGGGTCCTCTGTTGAGGAAGTCTGATCATGGAATCGGTGTAGAAAGATGGAAACAAAATTGCCATGTATTAAAAAAGGACATCCACTTCCAAAGTTGGATTTCACATCCTTGAGACTCTTTCTATAAAACTGCTGTGCTGAACCAGCAGGACTTTTGGGGTGTAATCATATAGAAATATAATTTTTCTGTCCTTATTGTTTTGTTAAATATATTTGGGGGGACTAGTTCCCCTTGATTGACAATTCAGTTGAACTCCATGACTTATCTGGTCACCTTGGGTGCTCTGGTTAGTAATTCATTGTCCAGTTCCTGTGCAGGGGTCAAAACTTTGAACCTGGTTTAATGTGATGTATTTTCCCTACGGCCAGCTAAGGGTTGCTGAGGACAAGGAAGTCTGCAGTCGGAAAAAGGGCTGCAGATTGCTTCGTCTTGCTTCCTGTGTCTTCAGCATCTACTCTTCCTAACCCAACTTGCTAATCACAGTTTCCTCCCGTCTGGGGTTTAGAGGAACATTTTTTACTTGACTGGTACTAGTGTCAACTGGCTGCAGTTCTTTCTGACTTTGTCTCTTGGGGTTCTGTAGAAACACCCTGTCTTGGGTACTAGTGATTTCTTGAGGAAGTTCTGCCAGGGAATAATAGTAAGGTAGTGGAGGAAACTGGATGGGGAAGGAGAGACAGCCAAGCAAGTGTGGGATCTCAAGCAAAGTCCCATGGAGAATGGCTTTAAGTTGATGACACAGAGGGACTCTGGAGTATAAATTATACCTCAGTTTGTCCTGACTTATGGCAAGGCTTTCACACCGTCTTAGTTTGCCAGGGCTGCTATAACAAAGTACCACAGTGTGGTTAGCTTAGAGGACAGGGATTTACTGTCTCCCTGTTTTGGAGGCTGGAAGTCCAAAATCAAGATGGCAGCAGCACCATGCTTCTCTGAAGTCTGTGGTGTTCCGGTATGGCTCTCCAGCAATCCGTAACTCCAGCTCTGCCTCCATCACACGGATCTCTCCCTGCTTATCTGCCTCCTCCTACCATGTTCAACTTTCCTCTGCTTATGAGGACCTCGGTCATATTGGATTAAGGCCCGCCTTGATTCAGTTTGGCTTCACCTTAACTAATAACTTCCCCAAAGGTCCTATTTACATATGGGGTCATATCCCTGGAAATGTGACTCAATTCATAACAAACAATGGCTAGGCACCATCACTGCAGAGGGACATTCAGGGACATAAACTTGCACTCGCAGTAATGAACTCTTGCAGGCAAAGCGACTCCATTAGCTCAAGGGTAGGCCTCCGAAGAGAATTGCAAGTGCAGGCTGTTAGGAGCAAAAGCACACAGAGGTTGGGAAAAAGGGGGTCAGAAATGGTGAAAGGTATCCTAGAAATAAGGCATGCTGACAGTGGACAGTATCTACCATACCTCCTCTTCCCTGAGGGCCTCTCACTTGCAATTCCTTTGATGCAGGTGATGGACACTCTCCTAGCTCTTTTTTTAATTAAAAAAAATTTTTTTAGAAGATACTTAGATTACATAAATGTTACACAAAAAATATAGGGATTCCCATACGCCCCACCTCCCACACTTCCCACAACCTCCCTAATAAACATCCTTCATTAGTGTGGCACATTCATTGCAATTGATAAACACATTCTAGGGCTTTGCCACTGAGCATGGACCATAGTTCACACTGTAGACCACACTCTCTCCCACACAGTTCTGCATGTTATGTGATGATATAAAATGGCCTATATCTGTCGTTGCAGTGTCACTCAGGACAATATCCAAGTCCTGAAAAAAAACCCATATTACAACTGCTTCTCCTAGCTCTTAACCCCCTCCTTTCTCAACCCCCAGGCATCTGACAAAAGCCCCAGCTTCTCTCTGCTGAGGGCCATACACCTCCTTCAAGTGTCTCTCTTGGGTGGGATCAGGTGGCCCCATCCTACTCTTTCTTTCTTGCAAGGTTCACTTGCAGGTTACTGATTCCTAAGAAACACAGATGCATTTCTTTTCCTGTGAGCTCTGGGAATGGAGGGCTCCTTACCCGGCTCCCTCTCCTTTGACTTCCATGTCAACTTTCAGCCAGCCCATCCTTTGATCTTAGGATTGTTCAAGGAAGAGTCAGACCTCAACCCGCTGTGACCCCAAACTGTAACGGGTACAACTCAGTGAGTCACAGTACAGCTATCACTGGAGGCATTGTCAAGTACTCCTCCAGCCATCAGCTCCCAGCCCTTTTATATGGATTTGAGAGTCTTGTAATATATATATATATTTGCTACCTCTTTTACAAATTCTGCAGATGCTCTTTTGGAATGTGCCTTAGGGTAAATTTCCATTTCTCACATCCCGTTGCAGTTATTTCGTGTGACCTTCTGTAGAAAAGATGTTTGGCTGAGTCCACGAACGTGCCTTGAGTACTGGCTCCATGCTGGTCTGCAGGGAAGCTGGGAAGAATCAGTGCTGCTTCCTGCTGTCACCAGGGGTTGTCAGGACGGTGGGGAAGAGGACACTGAAAACACCCCTCATTTAACCAGTTTTGACAAGCCAATCTGGCAGGAAAGTCTTTGAACACATGGCAGAAACCAAGGCTTATATTTGCGCCCCCTCCTTTTTTTTGCAACATAAAATTTTTTTTTGAATGAGTGAATGAAAGAAGCTGCATCTTCCAGTTTTAAAAGGAGTATTATTTTTCATTCCTTGAGGTCATGATATTAAGAGACGAATGCCCCAGTGTCTTTACAGAGCAACCACAGAAGAGTCCTGGAGGTGGTTTTTGCATCTCTGGCCTCTTGTAAATTGACAGTGACCAAGTAAACTCTTGTGATGTGAGGCTAATGTGTCAACTCAGCCAGGTAATTGTGCCCAGGTGTTTGGTCAAGCAAGCACTGGGCTAATTGTAATACAAGGACATTTATGGACTTTTGTCACCAGTGAGATTACTGCATAGATGGCTGATTACATCTACATCACTTGGAGATTGCCATCAGCAATGAGTGATGCTTTACCCGATAAGTTGAATGCTTTAAAAGGGGAAGTGATTTCAGCATTCAAAGAGAATTTCCCAGCTCATCTTTGGACAGCCAACTTCTCCTGGAAACTCATCAAGGACCTTTCATTGGACTTTCATCGGAGCCCCTGATTTGCAGCCTCCCTTCGGAACCTGGACTTGTGCATCCCCACGGTCACATGAGAGACTCTTATAAAATCTCATATTATTGACAGATATCTCCTGTTGATTTTGTTTCCCTAGAGAACCCTGACTAGTATACCTCCTCAGAAGGAAAATTGGAGGATCCCTCAGACTGAACCCCCAACCCCTGCCAACTGAGGACTGCGACTGTGGAAGGAGGAGTACAAAACACCCGGGTGATCCTGGAGAGGAATCAAGTTTACTCCTCAGGTGCTAGAATTTGAAAGCAGGGTAGGTGGGAGCTTGCAGGGGCTATGATGGGAATAAGCCCACTTGCCAAAGGCAGCCTGAGAGTTTGTTCTGTGTAGCAGGGTGAACTCAGCAGCTACCACTAGGTGGCTGCCAGTTCTCTGTTCCTATCTCTTAACCCCTTTTAAGGTTCACTCCCTCTCTTTAGGCCTTTGTGCTGTACATCGTAACTGCAGGAGGTGGTGGTGTACATTGCTTTGGAGCCTGAAAGTTCAATCCAGGCTGTGCCACTTTCAAGCTCTGTGTTTCTGGACATGTCATTTCATCTGTCTGAGCCTCAGTGTCCTTGTCTGTAAAATGGGGGCAGCCATGCCTACCTTACAGGATTGTGCTGAAGATGAAATAGAGATGTCATGTGGGTAAAGGACGTGCTTGCAGGTGGTTTGAAACCGTATGTACCCCAGAAAGGCATGTTCTTAAATCAAATCCGTTCCTGTGGGTGTAGACCCATTGTAAGTAGGACCTTTTGATGAGGTTATTTCAGTTAAGGTGTGGCCCACCTCATTCAGGATGGGTCTTAATTCTCTAACTGCAGTCCTTTATAAGCAAGATGAATACGGAGAAAAAGAGAGAAAAGCCACAGAAGCAAGAAGCTGAAGGCAACAAAACCCGGAAGAGAAAGGAGAGACCAGCAGACGCCGCCACGTCTTGCCATGTGGCAGAGGACACAGGATCACTGGCAGCCAATCTTTGGAAGGAAAGCATTGCCTTGATGATGACTTGATTCAGACATTTTTTTTTTTTCAGCCTCAAAATTGTAAGCTAGTAAATTCCCTTTGTTAAAAGCCAACCCATTTTATGGCATCTGTTTTTAGCAGCCTAGGAAACTAAAACAGTGCTCATTTCTCCCCTCGCCTTACTTGCGGGCTTTGGAAAGAAAGGTGAGAATGACCCACTTCCTCTCTGGGGCAGCCTCAGTCTGTGGTCTGGGACCTGATCAGTTGTGGAGAAGCCAGCCTCATTTGGCATTGTGCAGTGGTCCTGAATTCCTGAATTCTGTGGCAGGAAGGAACTGCAGGGCTATGTTGAAAAGCTGGGGGAAGGGAGACCCAGAGAGTTGGGTGGCCCAGCTGCCACTTGTTTAGAGAGCAGAGGATATGTTCTAAAGTAACTCTTTCCTCCGGGATGTACAATCCAGGCCCCATTCTTTATTCCAAAAGGTCTTCTGTTACATGGGGAGCTGTGGTCAATTTCCAGACCAGGTGCTTCTCCCTCCAGGAGCTTTCTTGACCACCTAATATCAAGTGGATCCCTGGTATCCCTGTGTGTAGCTTGCATGTTTACTTTTGTCCCACATGCCCTGGACTATGAAAGGGTGATTGGGACCTTCTTATACCTCGAGTGAAGCCTATGTCGTAGGCCTTCATGACTGTTTTTGGATGAATGGCCAGGCCAGCTGGGTCCATTCTGCTGTTGCTTCACCCCCTGGCATTTGGGACCCCAGCTTGATCTCGAGTTCATAGGGCCCCCCTCTCACCCAGGGAAGACTTCCTGCCCCTTGGGGAGGTACCAGCCTGGTGGCAGGAAACTTAAAGACATCTGGCCTAAGCTAGCGGAAGCTCATAGCTTCTCTGATTTGGCCTCCTTTTTCTCCCTGAAATTTGGAGAATGACCTAAGTAGATGTAAAATGTACTCACCAAGAGAGAGAGTTAAGTATCTAGAATTACCAGCCTACCCAAAGCCCGCTAAGTTCTGGGTGGCACCCCCTGCCCCCACTACACTGCTTCATGTCTGACGCATGTAGTAGATACTCAACAGTCAGGAGCCGCCATACTCTGCTGCCCTGTCCACCTGCTCTCTTCTCAGCACTCAGCTAGAGAATGCTCACTGGGTGCTGGGCCCCGTGGCTGCGAATCTGTGTTGGGAGGGAGGTGTCAGCTTGCTCAGGCATGGTGGGGGATCTCAGGGGACTGGTGACTCCCTTAGAGGAGGCCCTATTGCACAGAATGCCCCTTCCCTGTGCTAAGCAGAGCAGGAAGCTTTAGCTGGATCATTGCATCTTCCTCCAAGGACGGAGCTGGCAAAAGTGGAGGGTGAGTGATGCAGATAAACTGCAGTGATCCTGTAGAGAAGGCAAGGAGGGACAGCTCAAAGAAAATCTATGGGGGGTGGATTTCAGTGGACTTGTTGGAATGGGGTAGAAGAGGGCAGAGTAGAGAGAAGAGTAAGATGAAACTCCTGGGGAGGGCCAGGGAAGCAGAGATGTTTTTAAAGTCTAAATAACATGAAGTAGTTCCGTGGCTTTTCCTTAAAACCACATTTTATTTGAAATGCACAAACATCTGGTTCTTATTGTTTCATGGTTATATTTTTCCTTGCTGCAAAATTCTACAAACGAGACTAAATGCTCCAGTAAAGATATTTCTCAGTTGTGATGATCATATTTTTACTCAGGATAATAAATAGGCAGCTTGCTCAGAGGATCGGTGGCTGTTAGGCCTCTCAAATCCTAGGAAAATTCAAGAGGGGGAGGGGGAATGATTTCAGCAAAGCATGATTGCTCTACCCGTGAGGGCAATGCCTGATTCTTAGTCCAAGTTCCTCCCTCCCCCCCTTCCACTCCCCTTCTGTTTTAGTTTGTTAAAAACTGCAGAAAGCAATACACCAGAAATGGGTTGGATTTTACAGCGGGGATTTATTAGGTTGCAAGCTTATGACTCTGAAGCTGTGAAAGTGTCTGAGTCATGCTTTCTCCCCAAAGACCAGCACATAGAGGCATCTGCTGGCCTCTCCCTTCTCTTCCAAGTTTCTTTGCTGCAGCTTCTGGCTTCCTCTCTCCCAGGTTCCATTGATTTCAGCTCCTTACTCTTGTTGCTTTCTCACTCAGCTCCTGTGGCTTTTTATCTGTGCGTCTGTGTGTTTCTCTCTGTGTTTCTCTCTGTATCCATCCTGTTTATTCATCTTACTCTAGTAAGAGGATAAAGACCCACGCTGGGTCATGCCCTACTGAGGGAATCTAATTAAAAGGTCTCACCTACAAAAGGTTTACACCATCAAACATTTATTGAGCACCTACTGTGCACCAGGTGGAATCAGAACTAACAAGACAGATATAGTCCATTCAGTGTAGTTATGGCAAGAGATGAGAAGTTTCATTTATTCATTCACTTATTCATTCTTTTATTCAATGCACATTCATAGAATGCGTGACATTTGACAGTCTCTGTGCTAAGTATTGGGGATTCAGGGGTAGACAAGAGAGTTATGATTTTTGCTTTAGTGTGATTTATAATCTGGGTGGGAGAGATGTTAAACAAGGAAGTTCACAAAATAAACATATAATGACTTTTTTTTTTTTTAAATTTTTTTTTTTTTTTTCCCCCCCCCCCAATAATGACATTTTGAAGGATGCTTAGTGGTCTAGGCAACAAAGATGCAAGTTTTATGAGTATGTTTTACTTTCTGAAAAATAATTTCCACCTTGAACTATAGAAATGAACATTTGTGAATTAGATTAACTGTGGGTGTGTGTGTGTCACAAGGTGTATGTTTCTTTCCTCATTCATTCTCAAGAGTAGATAGCTTCTTGTGGGAAGCACAAGATCTCAAGGTAATGCCTTGCTTCCTTGTTGGCCACTCTTATCACCAAGAAAACTGAAGGGGTCATTGGTGGGTCAGGAAACAGAATTAATGTGCTATATAAATGGGGCCCTTCAGGACTGTTGTTGGAAAACCAAAGGCCAGCCAGGGGTCAGTGAATTGCCACCACATTCGGACACTTCTCATTGACGCCAGTGGTTTTGTTTTACTCCCAGTGGCTCCAGTCCTCATCTAGTGAGGGACAGGGTCCTGATACTTTATGTCAGAAGTGAGGTAACAAACAGAAGGCTGCAAAGACCCCCCACAATCCCATCACACCACACAGATTCGGTTTGGGAGAGGCAAAGACCTTGGCCAATTTCTGACTGTAGGTCTTTAAACAAGTTCTTCTCCTCCCTGAACTTCAGTCTCTTCCTCTATAAACCGTGTTGATCTCACAGGATTTTGTGAGCATTTAATGATACATGCTTCCGTAAAATTGCTTTTAATTAGCTAAATGGCTGAATTTATTACTGTTATTGGTCATAGTAGTAATGAGGTCCTTGGTTCCCACTTCTGCAATTACAGAGCTCTTGAGGGATTTGTGGCAGATGTTTTCCAAAGAGGGCCACAATATCATCTCCCATCTCACATGCTTTTCCTCAATGTGACCTCAAGGGGTGGAGTCTATTTCTTCATCCCCCTGATTAGATGGACCCCATGACAACTCTGACCAATGGAATATGTCAAGGTGCTACTGTGCCAATTCTGGGTGTAGCCCTTAGCCAGCCTGGCAGCTTCTGCTTCCTGCCTCGTGGAAGCCAGCTGCCACGTAAGGACTATCCTGAGACCAGCAAATTGGAGAAGCCCTGGTGGATGAAATATCACGTGTAGAGAGAAAGGCCAAGGAGCACCAAGCATCATCTTGAAAATGGATCCTCCAGTCCCAGCTTCCTGAATTCCCGGATTCGACTCAATGAATTGTGGAACAAAAAAAATGGTTGTTTTAAGATGCTAAGTTTTGGGCATTGTTGGTTACCCAGGAATAGAAAACTAATGTCTTTTTTCTTCATTCAAGTCTGTCTTTTCCCCAAGGCCTTGGCAAATGTGTTGGACTTGGAAAAGCACAGACTAGTTCAGCGCAGAGGGTCTGGTGTTCGAGTCTTGGCTCAAGGATCTATTAACTGTGTGATCAGGTTAAAACTTTGAACTTCAGCTTTCTTTTCTATTACGGGGCCTCCTGGGTGTGTGATGAGGCTGCAATGAGCCAATCCAAGTGTCAAGCATCGGTTGGGAATAATAGAAGCTCCTGAAGCTCCATGGGATACCTACTGGTCAACCTGACAGCCCTGGTGAGGCATTTTCCTTTCAGCACTTGAGGCTGGAATATTCTGGAGAAGGAGAGAGGATTGAGTAGGGCTGCATAATGTGGAAGCTTCTGGTTCTGCTCATGATCTTGTGTGTGTAGGCCAGGCCCCTGTGTAACCTCTATGTTACCTCAATTTTTTTTTTAGGTTCTGAGGATTGAACCTGGGACCTCGCATGTGGGAAGCTGGCGCTCAACCACTGAGTCACATTGGCTTCCCTGAGTTGGTTTTTTCGCTTGTTTGCTTGGTTTTTATTTTATATTTTTAGGAGGCGTAGGAAAATGCTACTCCCTCAGTAATTATCTCCGTTTTACCGATGGGCTAGCTGAGGCTCAGAGAAGTTGATAAGTCTTGCCTAAGGATCTAAGCTAGCAATGATGTGGAGCGAGGATAAGAAATCAGGTCCTGGGACACCAAGTCCAATAAGATTGGAGGCAATCACATAGAATTTTTTACTTTAGCACCAGGCGAAGATATTCAAGAGGCATATAATTATTATTTTTCTTTTTGTTTTTAGTTTATTTCTTTTATTGTTGTTTGCTGTCTTTTGTTTTTTCTTTTATTTGAGGCATGCCATTCTAATCTTAAAGCACTGCAACGTGGCGAATCCTTGAACTACACGAAAATTATCGAATTCCTTTAAAGTTGCAAACACCAGAAGTTTATTCCTTTCAACTGATCGTCCTTGACAAAACAGGCTTCAATGACACCTTATTCCTTCTGTTTCCTAGTCGGAGGTTCTTCTGTTTCAAGCGTTCCGCAGTTCTGGAAATTTTCCCTGACAGGAGTGGAGAGGCTTTTGACAAACAGCTTTAATATTCTTTGTGTCTGTGTGGCTGGTTGTAATAATCCTGCAAGCTTACAAGGTCACTGGTAAGATTAAATCCGAGTCATCGGGGGCAGATGTTGACACATCATTATATAAATCCTGATCTGCTGAAGGAACCTCTTCCCCATGAGCTATGATTCACTGGCCAAATGAACATCCCCACATTCCACCACAGCCTGCTGAGTGGGGACTCCACACTCCATTAGGGAAAAAGCTTGCCTTGCCACTTTCCTTGCTCTCTGCGGCGAGAAAGCCCTACTTTTGGTTGCAGAAGAAGCGTGGCATATAGAAAAAGTGAGTGTTTCAGAAGACCTGGGTTCCTGTCTCATCTCTGCACTCACTGTGGGATTTAGGGTTTTTTTTAACTTTTTGCCAGTTCTTCATAGCGCTTCCCATAATTTGTGCTTACACATTCATTTATTTGTTTTTTATATTCATTCTGTTTTGTTTTTTATTGAAATATAGTTTAATATGTTTCCCCCACTGCTCTGTAAGCTTCATGAGGGCAGGGAGTCTGTTTATTTCACTATTGCCTGCCTAGTACTCTAAATATATTCACAATGAGTGAATACATCTGTAAATGCCTTTTCATTAACAATATGTACCATGTTGCTTTGGGTCAAATTTTTCTTAATTACATCTTTACTTGTCTCAGGGTATGTTTAGAAAATTCCTTATTCTTCAAGGCCAGGAATATTCAAGGTTTGGCTTTATTATTTCATCATCAAGAGTAGATACTCAGTAAATGTTTGGTAATCAATTGAGTGAGTGGATGAAGGAGTGAGTAAAGCAAACCAATCTTAATTGGTAGAATAATAAAGATATTAGCTGGGGAATGGATTGTAGAATTCAGATAAAGAACTTGTGGAATAAGAGTCATGAAGGGCGGCAGTGAAAACAATGGATACGTTTATCACCTTCTTCCTTGTTCCCAACTCATGACTGAGCTGAAATTTTTTTTTCAGGAGGTACTGGAGATTGAACCAGGGACCTTGTACATGGGAAGCAGGCGCTCAACCGCTGAGCTATTCCGGCTCCCTGAGCTCACACTTTTAAGGATGCCGTTGCTAGCCTTATTTGGAACAAAGAGAGGTGTTAGGGAGTAACCCTGATAAAACCCTCGGATTCTACACACACACACACACACGCACACACACACACGCCTGCTTGAAGGGCAATATTATGGAAAGAAGATGAGCTCAAAGGTTAGAAAGACTGGGTTCAAATCCTGGGACCTTGGGAAGGTCATGTAAAAGGGTCATAGCCACACACACCACTGGTATCACCAGGTACAGATTATCAAATAGGGTTTATTGGGAGGAAATTCACAAGCAAAGTAGGAGAGTACAAGCAATCCTCTGAATTCTCAAATTTCTGAAGCTTAGGTCAGGTCTAGAGATGGGCAGTCCAATGGCCAGAGAGAGGGGAGTCACTTCCATAAGACTCTCTGTATTTGTGGAATTGGGGAATGACAAATACATGACAACAGGAGCTCCTTGTTCTTACTGGGAATGAGAAGCCTGCGAAGCCCATGAGTTGGGCTTCTATGAGACTCTTCTGCTGAGGTAACTAGACCTGCTGACCTTGTTCTCTGCTAAGCCACCAAAAGTGAGGGAGAAAATGAGCCTTGAGAGAAACGGATGTGGCTCAAGCAATTGGGCTCCTGTCTACCATATAGGAGGTCCAGGGTTCGATTCATGCAGAGTGCTGGCCTGTGCAGGAGTGCTGGCCCACCAAGCACTCGTCGCTTTGTGCTCACTGTCTGCTCGCTGTGTGTTCTTCTGTGTCTGCTTGTCTTCTCTTTAGGCGGCACCAGGAACCGATCCTGGGACCTTCTGGAGTGGAGAGAGCTGCTCAATCTCTTGTGCCACCTCCGCTCCCTGGTCTGCTGCATCTCTTATTATTTTTTTTTTTTTACCAGGTGGTCCCGGGGATCGAACCCGGGTCCCTCCATATGGGAGACAGATGCCCAACCAGTTGAGCTACATCCGACCCTGCTGCGTCTCTTATCGTCTCTCCTCTGTGACTCTCTTTGTTGCATCATCTTTCAGTGCCAGCTTTCCTGCATGGGCCAGCTTGCCTTTCACCAGGAGGCCCTGGGAATCGAACCCTGGACCTCCTATATGGTAGACAGGAGCCCAATTACTTGAGCCACATCTGTTTCCCAACAAATAGCTTTTGATAGCATATGCCTCCATGTTCTGTGGCCTCTTCAGGGGATTTCATGAGAGAAGCAGCACATCCCTGTCACTGGCTGGCTCTTCCCTCTGAATTAGTTTGCAGTCAATCATGGTATCTAGTGAATTCAACAGGGGAAATTTAATATGAAGAAGTACTAAGCTATATAACTGTCAAGATGGAAAAGAACACTAAAAGACACCCAGGGAAGGATAAACACGGAAGGGTGTTCAGACCTCATTGAAGAAGGTCTGGTTGCAGTGTCCTGGATCATAGAGAAGTTTGTTGGGCTGCAGGGGCCACAGTTAGTCTATACTTAGTCTACACTGTGTAAGCAACCTTACGGGGCAGAGGCGAGCTGAGGGCATTGGAAGTGCCACCAGAAGCCTGGAGGGGGTAGTGTCCCAGATGGCAGCAAGGTCATGCTAGATGGTCACAGAGGGACTGCCTACTCTGGGCATGTAGCTGGGGCAGAGGGCCACTGGATGTCCCACCTCCATGAACCGCTCACAGACTGTACAGCTAGAGCTAGAAAAAGCAAAGCATAGCAACTAGAACCAGGAAGTGTCCCTTTCTCCTGCAGTGTCCCTCCAGCGCCCTCTACTGACAAAGCCTAACATTGTACCCACTGTAAAAGAACTGATCACGGAGCCCAATCCATTATCCCAGCAAGAGCCAATGAACTGATGACTGTCACACCCTCTTGGTGGTGGTTCACTGGGTTCAATCATTTAAAAATATTTGACTTCCACTCTCAGCACCAAAGAGGCATTATTGTCCGTGAAGTTGGGAAGTTGTTCAGAGGATTCCAGAGTGAAGATCCTTCAGAGATGGCTCTCCCAGAGGGAAGAGCTGGAATGCCAGCTTTGCCTGGTAGCAGTCATTTGGGCTCAGCCTTTCCCCCCTGAAAGGGAGGCATAGCCATTTGCTGGGACTAAGCCTCAGCTCTGCCACTCAGCAGCTGCATGACATTGGACCTGCTATTCAACCTTGGCTGGGGCCTTACTTTCCCCAGCGGTGAGATTAAATGAGATAATAGATGCAATGCCCTTTACCCAGTGGCTGGCATGTAGGAAGCTCACAGCAAATGGGAGCCAGTCATCGCTATTACTGAACCCACCACCGTGCTCTTCACAAACTTGGGGTAAAAATATGGTCATGCCGCTTCTGTTATTTCAATCAGTTAAATGCCATTGTTCCATCAGCATGAAGTGCCCCTTGAAGCTTCCTTCTCTCTTGAATTTCCAAGGACTCTGGGGCTCAGTCCAAAGGGCATCTTTCTACTTCCAGACACGAAGCGGAGGCTGTTGTCCACTGCATGGCCTCTTGTCCACTTTGCAGCGATAGACTTGGTAGTTCAGATGCCGGTGTGTGCCTAACGATGCTCCAAGCCTGGCTCAGAAGCTGCAGCTCCCCTACCCATATCATCTGCTCAGCCCCACTCCCTAAAGCAGGGGACAGCAACCATTTTCTGGAAAGTTCTGCATAGTAAATATTTGAGGCTTTGCGGGCAATACGATTTCTGTCGCAACTCCTCAGCTTTGCCTTTGTCATGCAAAAGCACCCATAGACAATAGGCAATGAACGAGCATGACCGTGTGGGGAGGTATGTCCAGTATGGACTTCCGCGTGCTGGGACCATTGCATCCCTAGGAGCTCACTGGCTTCTCTCTTTTCAGATGAGATTTTATCTCAGGTCTCACTAACTTGCCATGCCTTGGTTGGAGCCCCTGACGACACCCTGATGAACTGACCTGTCTTTGATTTTGGAGGACTGGGGTTGGGGGAGCGGTGTCTGAATTACTTCCCACCTAGAATGTCCCAGGCTGCTTCTTTAAACTTTGTCTTCAGGGGCCAGCTCTGTATACTCAATGGCAGGGTTTTTGCTTTTGCTAAGTTGCTCTAAAAGCAAGCTGTTATGTGACTTAGCCCCTGCTTTGATGTACCATGAAACAATGAAGAGCCATTTCCCTGTTTAAGCAGAAGCACGGACAAGACAACATCAACAAACTGTACCTGGCTACATTGTTTTATTGTTGCTATAGTTACTGAAGGTAAAAAGCTTTTGCTATAGAGAAAGGATCATCTGCTATTGTCCCCTGGGAATTTTCTTGGCCAGAGAAGATACAGCAAAGTTGAATATACCAGAGAAAGAATTTTAAGGAAAAGCTGGGGCCAACAGAGTGAAAGATTAAACTCATCACCTAATGGGGGGTGGTGGTGGTGGTGAAGCTTCCCAAGAGGGACAGATTGCCATCATGCCTTGATCCTGGACTGATGTGTGAGCCTGGTGGCTGCTTGCCCACCCCTCAACCCCATATGAAAAGGTTGCCATAGCCCCCTGGCATTTTCCTGCGCTTTCTTTTCATTCTATTTAAATCCTGGGGTTGATGCCGAGATATTTATGCCCTTTTGATAACTGCTGCTTAAGCTGCTTCTTTGACAGACAAATTCTAATTAAATTGTATAATAAGTTGCAGAAACACAACTGATCTGGGTGCTTTTCCTGTGGTGTGTCACATCCGAAAAAGCCACATCCTGCAACTTGCAGATACATTTTTAGGAACTGTCTCTGTGAAATCTCACTGGCTGTTTCTCCAGAGATGTTGGTTAGGCTAACACTTCTTCCCTTCCCTCTTTTTTCCCTTACTGGAATGCTATTTTTAGGCAGCAAATTAATTGTAGGGAAGTTCAGGTCAAAGAGATTTGTATTTCTTTGCAGTCAATTCCTGTCCTTGGCTTTGGAATGTTACAACAGCCAATTAAGTGGCTGAGCTGGGATTTGAACCCAGGTCTTTCTGTCACCCTACATTCTAGGAAATAAAAGAAAAAAAATAAAAAAAAACAGCAACAAAAACAACAAACCAATGAGGTAGTCGTATGCTTGCACTTGGGCATAAGATGTGACTTGGATTTGCAAATAGGAGGGTCATTGTAGTGGCAATGTTCAGGAAGCTGTAGAAATGTGGACCTGGAACTTGGGTGACAAATCCAGGATGGAGATTTAATTGTGAGAGTCTTCTCTTCCGGGCTTCATTCATTCATCCAACGCCATTTGTTTAACCACAACATGTGGCGTGTTTTACAGGTTGTGCTGCAAGAAGCACCGAAATGGAGTCAAGACAAACTCTATATGGAATTCTGCCTTTACTTGCTCTGTGCCTTTAGGCAACTGACTTATGTCTCTGAGCCTGGTCAAACCATGAATTTGTTGCTTGTGGGGGCATTTAGGCTAACTTGGGCTTGCTCACATGGCAGGGGCAGGATTCCAAGAGCGCATGTGGAAGCAGCGCCACTTGAGGCCTGGTCTCAATGGCTATTGCATCTCATTGTATTGGCCAAAGCAAGTCCAAGGGCAGCCCGAGTGGGAGAAGCTGCAACGAGGGACAAGGACTGAGAGAGAGAAGAACTGTTGCAAGCTGTCTATATGGGGCTGGTTTCCATTTTGGGACCTTCAAAGAAAATAAGTGATTCGTATCAAGTGGTCATTTGGTCATGTGCTCTGCCTATGTGTGCCCTTAACAGTGGACAAGGGATTGAAACTTACTAGCTGTGTGGTCTTGGGCAAGATGCTTAACCTGTTGGAACCTCGCGTTTTTATCCTAAGTTTCCACAAATCTTTATTGAGCCTGATCTATTCTGGGCACTAGAGCTACAGGTACAAAAAAAGGAAGCGATTCTTGCGAGCTGCTGTAGTTTTATGGATCAGAGACTTGGGGAGTGAAGGATGTTACTGCCAGCCACTTTTGGAAATAAAGGGTCATCTTGTTTAAAATACACCGATCCCTTGCTTGCTGTTCAGGTCAGCCTTGAGCCTGGCTCACTGGGCTATTGTTTTATCGAAGGATCTCTGAGGAATGGCAGACGTACTGTGTTTCTTATACTCTGAGGCACGCATTTCCCCATGGGAAATCTTCTCTTGTTAGCTCGGCTTTTGAATTGCTTGACCCCTTTGGGGAATATGGGTTGGTAGAGGCTTCAAGTGCATCTCATCTATATTGTGCTCATTTGTCCTGGTTGATTTTCAACTTTGTTTTCCAGCTGCGAAAAACATATGTACGGATGGCAGTAATTGGGAATTTAATAATTTTTTGATGTTTCTTGTGGTGCTTGGGAAATCCACAGAGAATGATATATATATTTTTCAGTGTTTCCCCATTCTGTGCTAAAATTCTAACTACACATGGGTTTTTATTTTCTCCATGGTTCCTTATCATAAATAACTATGCTATTTTTATTAGACCTTTGGAAACATGGAAAATAATCAGTGCTCTCTTTCCCCCGTCAACCCCGATTTTTCCTTTGATGAGTCTCTAGGTATTCAGATTCTAGGTTGGGTAGTGTTGAGGTCTTGTCTGGCTGCCACATATTATGATTTTTACATATACCATGACTCTGATGATAGAATCTGTTCTTACAGAACCAATAGGTCGTCCAGGGTATAGAGAGGTGAGAGAACAGAGGTCAAGGTTGGCTCTCAACCTTAGTTGCCTTTGGCATTCAGTCTTTAAACTTTATATGGATCTGAATGTGTTTCTTGGGTGCAGCAGTAAATTAATTTCTCTTCTGGTCTGAATTCTCTAATTTTCATGTTGGAGACACATGTGGCATTACCCCATTTGGGAATGCTCTTTGTGAGTTTTGGGGTGGGACAACTCATCTTCATTCCTTCTTCTACTTTTTGACCCCAGTTGAAAACATGAGTGGCTGGTGGCCACTGAGAGGCATGGGATGGCAGAATCAGGCAATTAATTATAGCTTCTATTAATCATCTGGAGATAGGGGAGAGCCATTAGCACGCTTCCTAGGAGAGTTCCAGAAAATCAATGTGGGCAGGACATATAGTTTCATTGCTCTCTTTGACTGGATCTTAAATGTTCCTTACTTTATTGATACTGCGGATGGTTTGACCTGCCCATGGATTATTATGATGGAGACTGTATTAGTCAGGATTCCATCAGGAAACAGAACTGATAGGCGATATCTGTAAAGAGTATGAGATTTTATAAAATTGTCTCACGTGACCATAGGGATGCAGAAGCCCAAATTCCATAGGGCAGGCTGCAAGCCAGGGACTCTGATGAAGGTCCTCCATTAGTTCCCCAGGAAAGGCTGTCTGTCTGAAGCAGAGATGGAAATTCTCTCTCTGAATGCTGAAATCACTTCTCCTTTTAAGGCCTTCAGCTGCTTGGAGATGACACTCATTGCTGATGGCAGTCTCCTTAGTTGATTGTAGACGTAGCCAGTCATATATGCAATCAACTCACTGATGATCAATGCCCTTGTATTACAATTAGCCAGTGCTTGCTTGACCAAACAACTGGGTACCATTACCTGGCCAAGTTGACACATTAGCCTCACCATCACAGAGACTTTATGTTCCCTGCTTCCATGTTCACACCACCTACTCACACTTAAATACTCTGATGTCTGACCAGCCCTCTCTCTACTCCTGAAGCTGCTTCTGTTTTTTAAAAGCAGTCTAGAAATTGCATCAGCCAAAGACTGTTCCTGTTCTACATCCTGTGGCATGAAAATGCTGTGATGATTCCTTTTTGAAATGCTCACCCTTCTTGACCTCTGTAACAGAAAACTCTCCTGGATCTGCCTCTCCTGGTCTCATAATTGGCTCTTCCTCCAACCCTGCTCCTACACATTTGTAGTCCTATAAGTCCTGCCCATGGGTAGCCTTGTCTCTTCTCCTCTCTCTCGGCAACCTCCTGCACTGCCCCAGATTCCTTACCATTCATCAACAGTGATTCATCTATCTCCATAACAGCTGTAACATGTACTCCAGACCCTGAGTATCCCTCTGGCTTTATGCATCAATATGACCCAAAACCAAGGCTGTCTTCTCCCTCCCCAAATTACCATCTCTTCCTGGAAATCCTCATTTCTACTATTTTCCCCTCGAATGGGTCATACTTACTATCCTTGTCTCTTGGTCCACTTCTGTAGCATTTCCACCCATTCTATTCTCACTGCCTGTAGATCCTCACCTTTGACTGCTGCTTCCAGTCTTTCTAACTCTTCTCCATCCCTCCACCTCCCAACTCACTCCTGTGTTGTTGAAAATAGGAGTTGGTTAACCTGACTTCACCATTTTGTATTTCCCACAATGACTACCAAAGTGCCCACGTTATAACTCTTTAATAATATATATGTTGATTTAAAAGAATTCTAATCTTTTACATTCCAAGCACAATCTGACAGCATTGTCAAAAATGTAGAAAACAAAAGAAAGAGAGAAAAAGATCCCTCATAAATCTACCACCCCAGCACACTGTTCTGATCACTTTGGGATATTCTCTCATTGGTTTTCCCAACCTTTTGTGTGTGTGTACTTTACAAAGCTGTCATGGTTCCCCCACTTAGTCCACCCAGATCACACAGAATGGTTCTCAGCTACATCGTAGCCATTAATATTGCTCACCAAATATTCCTGGCTCCCTGCCTTCTGGGGACCTGGCAGGAGTATACTCCCAAGGCCCCTGTGGTTAAGTAAGGGCAGGTGACCAGTTCTGCCAATGAGCAATTGCAGGTATGAGACCTTCCCTCACAGAGCACAAGTCCATAAAGTGGCTGTTCCATCAGCCTGGGTCTGGAGTGACACAGAGCCCATGATGGACGTAAAGGCGGAATGAAAAATAAACTCTTGTTATAAAAAGCCATTACGGTTTTGGGTTTGTCTGTTACTGCAGCAAAACTTTGCACAAGCTGACTTAAATAGGCTGCAATTTCTGGAGCTGGAGATGATCTGATTTAATGCCACATCACTTTGCAGATAGAGAAACTCAAGCTCAGAGAGGGGAAATCTCCTGCCCAAGCCATGCAGCAACTTGGCCTTGGCACTGGAGCCCAGGTCAGCTGTCTGCTTGACCGTGTCTCTCCGTTCAGCAGCATCCTGGGCTCTTTGTGAGGCCAGCCGTGTGGTGCTGCCCTGCTTTTCCTTGATGCTCTGTAGTCACACTTCTGCTGCAGAGGATGTGGGTCAGGCTGTCCCTGGTGTCTAGGCCTGCTCTAATCTGATACCTTGAAAGGTCATTTGAGAAAGCCTGGGGACTCACTCTGGGTACCCTCTGCAAATTGCCGTGACAAAGGTGCCCACATCGGCACAACAGCCATTAGAAGAAAGCGTCCTCTTCCAGAAGGTAGCCCTGAGTTTCATGCAATGGCATTTCTGTGCAAGTAAAAGTTCAACAATTCTACTCTGGAATTATCCAATGGTGACGAAATTCTCAGATTCAAAGGTATAAGGATAATTAGGACTCTTGTTAATCATTCTCCATCCCTCTCCTCTTGCCCTACCCCCAGCAATGAGATTCACACAGATTAATTACTGCCTGCTATAAATAAACGTAGAGAAAAGCAATCTGCATAGGAGAGGCAGAGGGTAACTGTCATTTAATATATCACAGCTTTCCGCACACCTGTTCTCCTTTGCAGTTGCCATGGAAACCACACTTTATAAGAGAAGCTATGCATAATTAGCATGGATGGAGGTCTATATCAATCAGAATAATTTGGAAGAATACTAAAAGCCCAAAGGAGCAGGCAAAACTACTTGTCTCAGTAGGAAGGAATCAGACCTCCACTGTGTGGTAAATGAGGAGGCAGTTACAGTAGGAAATCAGCAAAATTAGCAATTCTGGGTCAGCTGAAAAGCAGAATGAGAGCCTTCCTTGACTAGAGAGAAAGAAAACTTTGTCATTGAGTTTCATTTTTTTTTTCCCCCTCTTAAATGCTATTTAGAGCTGCACAAAGGAAATATAAAGCCAAACAAACACATAAACATATTTCAAGGTGATGGGGCTTGGAAGACAGGATCTGCCCATTTGAGTGGGGGGACTCGACATATCTGGGGAGCTACGGGAGGGGCGGGTCGCAGGCTGCAGGGCTCCTTCAGTGAATAGTGAGCAGCTTTCAATCAAGGCATGGGATTTTATGAGTGACTTGAATCACCAAATTTATTTTTATTGGGGGCAGAGACTTGCAAACTAATCTAGTTCAAATGCCCTTGTTTTCAGAGAGGAATGGGAAACACAAATGCAATTTGCTCTAGGTTTCAAAGCCATCTACTGACCAATCTTGAACCAGGGCTTGGCTCTCTGATCTTCCAGTTTAGTGCCCTTCTCCGAGGCCACTGATCCAAATCACCCATGGATTAGCCATCCTGGTTAAAATCCCTGATGTCCTTTATTATATTGGGGTGTGAAACTGTGTCCCTGGCACAAGAAGTCATTCAGACTTTGGCTTTTTCAATTTTTGACAATTTCCCTTCGTGTATAGACATGCAAGTTCATTTATGCATTCAGCAAAAATTTATAATTTATAGTGGGATGATAAGATGTTCTTTGGAGATATATACAAGACTGCCTGTAAACTCAATTTTCAGAGGTCTTACTGGACTACTGTTGATATTAATTACTTTCTAGTCATTCATTCCTTCATCCAACCTTTGTGTACTGAGTACCTACTATGTGCCAGCTCTATTCTAGGTGCTGGAATACAGCTATGAGAAAGGCATGCAGATCTTGACCATCCATGGAGCTTGCATTCTCCTGGCGAGAGCCAGACCATATATATAGGAATGGGGAAGCAGATGTAGCTCAAGTGGTTGAGTGCCTGCTTCCCACGTACAAGGTTCTGGGTTCAATCCCTGGTACCTCCTTAAAAAATGATATTATGACATAAATATAGGAACAAATAAATAACATAATTTTCGATGGTGATAAGGTCTGTGAAGAAAACAGAGCATGGTAAGGGGCCAGGGTTAGGTGTTTGGATTTTATCCTAATTGCAATGAGGATTTGAGCTGGTGTGTGTGGGGGAGGAGGGGGCAGGGGGAGGGTTGACTTGATCTGAATAATCCAAATAATCAATACCTTTCCTTTTTCCCCAAAGAAGGATATGAGGCCACTGCTCTGGGGGATTCTGGGCTGCCTGTCAACCTCAAGCCAGCAGGGATCCATGGGCATGTGCCCAGAAGCTTCTCTTGCCCCCAGAGCAAGCCTTGGGGATAACGGTGAAGGAGGCCTAGCTTGAGTGTATGGCTTCTCTTTAACCTTTTCTTACTTGCTCATTCTGTGCTTTTTCTCTTCGTGGACCCGCTAACAATTAAAATAATAATAATACCAGCAATGGAAGAGCAAGAGTAGCAAACTTTTATAAACTAAACCCTTACCATATGCCTGGCATTGTGCAAATTGCTGTGTGGCGTTGAACTCATTAAGTCTTCAAAGAGTACAAACATTAACTTGATTTTATAGATGAGAAAATTAAGGCTAGAGATTTAAAATGTTTTTCCAAGGCCAAATACCTAATTTAGTGGTGGTGCTCTGATTTGAAACCAAAACCTGTCTGTACTCAGAGTCTATGCTGTTAACCTCTATACTAATTCGATAAATCAACGAGTAGCAATATGTTAAGAGGGAAGGCTTAAATCCTATAGCTCCCAAGTCAGGGGAAGAGGGAGGAAGGAGAGCATAAACACTTAGCGTCTACTATGTGCAGAGAAATATGTCAGACGATAATCTCCCCCAGTCCTCACAACTACCACCTCAAATCCTCTCTGGAATGAGATAGCATGTGAATAAACACTTCTTGCAACAATGCCGAGGATAGTTACTGTGCGCCCTATTTTCAAGATGAAGAAATGGAGGCTCAGAGATGTTGACTAACTAGACCAGGGGCTGCCAGGTTTTGGTCTTTGGCCTGTGGTCCTCCAAGGTCATCACAGCAGAGGTTTAGGGCAGCCCTGCCTAGGAATTTGACTGTGTCTTAATGGACATCAAGGTTGCTCTCGAGGTAGCCAGGCAGAGGCTGGAGTGACTGCTGTCCCTGGGTGGGTTGTCCTTGGCCAGTGTCCTCATCTGTAGGTCTTTAAGGGACCTAGGGATCAAAGCATAGTGGGGTCTGCTGGTGCATTCCTCGATCCCTGCAGGAAGCTCAGTGCTCATGCTGGGTGTGGCTACCCAGCTTTCCTATTCACGATGGATAAAGGACCCAGGGAGCTGCGGAAGGGTTTGCGACCCAGGTGCCCAAGGAGCAATGGTGCACAGCCCAAGTGTGGCCTGTCAGGGGTGGGGTGAGGGAGGTATGCAAGGCCCCCTAATGGCTACAGCTCCAGCAGGGAGGACCCACTTGTGCTCATTTGTAGCTGATGTGATTCCCCATGGAGTCCAAGCTACTGGGTGGCTCTTGTAACCATGGGGTGCATGGTGCAAAGACAGCTTTTATGATTGAGATGAAAATGTTCAACCATATTTACAATCTGTTCACATTGTCACAAGAAATTTTAATATTACATTTGTCAGTGAAAGAAGTGGGAGGGATCTTAGAGTTTTGAAACACAATTTCAGGTGTTGAAATTATTTTGAAGAGTTGTAAGAAACGGTTTTGAATAGTTTTTATCACCTCCTCGTCTGAATGGTTTTTATCATGGTTGACCATCAAGAATTTGAAGAGAACATCATTAAATTGTCCTGATCAGTAATTGAATATAGGCATTTTAAGCATAAAAAGTTTTGTTCATAGAAACAACCTCAAGTTTCTTGTTAAAATTTTTGAAGAGATTTTATTTGGAAGTTTTATTATATATATATTCATATTTAGTATCTTCCATGATACTTTATTTTAGTTTTCTCATATTTATACAATAAAGAAAATAAGAGGACAATCACAGCTGTGGTAAGCCAAGAGAGCCAAATACAGTCTGCAAAGGAGCGATCTGAGTCAGTTTGTAAGATGGGAGGAAGATTTTCCTGGGTACCTGGGGATAAGCAGATCTGGTCCTGCATCTTAAGACTTGCAATCTAGGGGATGGTTGGAAGATGGTATCTTGGAACTCTGTATTTTCTTCATGCTTTTTCTGTAAATATACAACTTCTCTAGAACAAACACAAAAACCAATTTAGTTATGTTCTTAATCCTCATTCCTTGTGGGTCTGAACCCATTGTAAACAGGATCTCTTGAGGATGTTATTTTTAGTTGAGATGTGACTCAACTGAATGAGACTGGGCCTTAATCTGGATTACTGGAATCCTTTATAAGTGGAAGAAATTCAGACACAGAGAGAAAGCCATGGACAGGAGCCAGGAGCCAGAAGTCAACAGAACCTGGAAGAGAAGGAGAAGAAGACATCACTATGTGATGTGAGGCAGGGATACAAACCAAGAAACCCCAAGGATCACTAGCAGCCAACACTGAATTTTACAGACTTCGGGAGAGTGCATTGCCTTGCAGATGCCTCTATATTTTGGATTTCTCCTAACCTCAAAATCATGAGCCAACAAATTCCTGTTGTTGAAGTTGACCCATTGTGTGTTATCTGTCATAGTAGCTCAGGTGAAACTGAGACAGGTGGCTTATGACACAAGGTAACCATCTGTGTCAGTTAGCCTTATGCTGCATAACAAACTGTTCCCAAGCGTATTAGCTTAAAGCAGCCACCATTTATTGCAATAGCAGATTTGTGGGGGTGGTTCTACTGACCTTACTGGATGTGGTTGGGGGCTCTCTTGTGTCTCTGAACAGCTGGGGGCTGGCTGGTTCCATATGGCATCATATATCTGGCTATTAGCTGGCAGTTGGCTGGGACCATGGGGAACTGGGCTTTGTATATTTCACCCTCTGCTGGGCTAACCTGGGCTTGTTCGCATGGTGGCAAGAGCAGCAAGAGATCAAGCTCCAGTGCACGGGTGCTTTTCAAGCCTCTGCTTGGGTCACATTTGCTTCTGTCTCATTCCATGAAGTGAGTCACATGAGCTCAGGATAAGTGTAGGGGTTTTCTACCAAGGGGATAGGTGAACAAGCTGGGTCGTTATTGCAGTTAATCAACCACATGGTTGTTTCAATTCACGGTTGCCAAGGCTAGACTCGGGAGGTACAGTGAACATTCCACCCCAGGTCAGGAAGGCTAGCAGGAGGAATTCAAGCAAGTACCCTGCTTTGGCTGATGTGGGTGACTTAGTCTTTTCCAAACTATAATTCCTCTCTGTTTTAACTGACCTGTTATTTTGGACACTTAAAATATATGTAGGGGAGCAGATGTAGCTCAAGTGGTTGAGCGCCTGCTTCTCAAGTGGTTGAGCACATGCTTCCTATGTACGGGGTCCCGGGTTTGATCCCTGGTACCTCCTAAAACACACACACACACACACACACATACATGAAGGTGTGAACTTACAAAACAATCATGCAAATGTGCAGAATTCACAAACAACACCCCTCCACCAACACATTACATTGTTGTGGAACATTCGTTACAGATTATAAGATAACATCATAATAGTGGTAACTATTACCACTAATTATGATCTAGAGTGTACATTTGGTATATTTTTTCCATATCTCCCTATTAGTAACACAGTACTTCTTTGACGTGATGCAAGAATATTACAATGTTGCTGTTAACTATAGTCCATAGGTTACATTAATTGTAATTTCCCCGTGCATCTCCATAGTCTTACCACCTTCATTTGTTCTAGTTCATACTCTTCTACTTCCTCTGGGTCAGTTTCTTCCTTTTAGAATGCATTATGCTAATGCTCTTTGTGTTTGGAAGCCAATCACTTCTCTAAGCAGTGCTTGTCCCTTCTAGATTTAAAACAATTTAATACACATTATCTTTTTCCTTTACGGTCAATAGAGCATTTATCAAAAATGATGATGGTGCAATTCAGGGTGAAGAGTTTTCTCTGGACTGTTTTTATTGATGTTACCCTGGGCCTGCTAATCTTATTGTTTAGGCACAGTTTCTTAGAAAAATGAATACTTCAGCCTTTAAACTGGAATGGGTATTTTCTTATGGATGCCAACTGTAATGGTATTTTTAGGGCAGCAAGACATATCCTTAGCCCAAGCATTCCTCTTTATTCTAGAATCTTATCAATGGTTATTTTGGCCAAAGTTTAGCATGAAAGATGGAGTTTCTGTTTACTCCTTTGGCTTTTATATTATGTATTTGTAGTGTTGTACCGAATATGGTTATTTATATAGATATACATGAATAAAATATGTTTAATAAGCATGCATAAAATATATGAACTTGAAAACTGTTCCCTGGTGGAATATTATAGTCTTGGCTGAAATATCTTAGTGACTTCCAAAAGAAATAATCAGTTCCACTCTAATGCATTTGGTTCCTGCCCAGGAGGTCACACTATACACAACAGTGATTCCCAATTTTTGTTGTTGTTGTCCTACGAGTCTGCTGGGAATTTCAGCAAAGCTCTGTGTAGAGGACAGAACAACAACAAACCAAAAACCAAAAACATTTGGGCTGGTTCCTACAGGGGCAGACAAGATTTCTGACTCTATTACACCGTTTTTCATTTTGGTCCTTTAAAATGAAGAAATATGATGCTGTAGCAGATTGCAAACATGTTTCCTATTATCTCCCCTTTCCTGTGTCCACCCCCTTTGCAAAGTCCTCTCATCAGGAAGTGAAGTCTGTTTCTCCACTTTTTAATCTGGCTGGCCTTGGGACTTGCTTTGGCCAATAGAATTTGGCAGAAGTGGTGGTTGCCAGTCTTGAACTCAAGAGGCCTTACGTACTCACCTCTCTTTCTCGGGACTCCATTCCCTAGCTGTGTGATCAAGCCTAAGCTAGCTTGCTAGAGGATGAGAAACAATGGGGCCAGAACCAAGTAAGCCCAAAAAGCTAAGACAGGGCCCCCAAAGAGCAACAAAGCTCTCATCTTCAGCTGACTGCGGATGCATGAATGAGCTCAGCTGAGATCACAAGCCTGGCGCAGATCTGCAGAGCCACTCAGCTAACTTATAACCCCGTTAGCAATAAGAAATAGCTGTTGCTTTCAGCCACTAAGTTTTGGGGTGGTTTGTTATGTAGCAATATCTAATGGATACTGATTGGATACAGAAAGTGAGCTCCTTGAGGGAAGGCTTCATGTCTGATTCTTCTAGTTATTGCCATTTTCTAGCGCACAACAGGTGCTTCTTATTAATGGTTTTTTAAAATTTAGGAATATGGGATTTGTTTAATTTTCTGGGGTGGGGGTTTGTCTGGTGGCACTCGGATGTCCATATCCCTTATAAATGATGGGGTTTCTCTGAGGGAAATGGCTTCTGTAACAGAGATGTTAGTTGTCCTACAATATCTGTTCTCATTTTCTTACTTAGTTCTGAAAAACAGTTTTTAGCTGCACACATGGCTTCCTACAATTCTGGCCTGCTTCACAGTTAGGTTTAGTTATATGACAAAGAACTGGCCAGTGGGCTATAAGTGGAAGGCGGGAGCAGATGCTCCCTTTTTCTCCTCCCTCTTTCCTGGTGGCTGGAATGCATATGTATTGGCTGGGGCTACAGCAGCCATCTTGGGCAATGGGATAGAAACCAAGTGTTTAGGGTGAGACAGCAGCACATGTAAGGATTTTGCATCCCTGATGACTTCGTGAAACATTCTGTGGTCTATGTTTTCAACTATTCACTCCCTCTTCCTGTAGGAGAATCATTCACTGTCACCCAGTGCCATGTGATTAGCAGTGCCTTTGTGTAGACTTCATTCTCTAGGCTTGCTTTGGCCAATGAAATGTGAGGAAAGTGATGTATCACCCCCAATTAGAAGCTTTAAAAGCTACTGCTTGTTTTCCTAAATTTCTTGCTCATTCCCAGTGTCACAAGATCAGTTTGTCTCCAATAGGGGCTGACCCTTTGGCCTGGGTCATGGAATAAGAAGACACATGGAGCAGAGCCAGAGCAGCCAACTTATTACCACATTTGTGAGAAATAAATATTAACAGTTGCTTTATCTTTTACATTTACATCGCTAATCTCCCTGGAATTGTTTTAGTCTATGGTGAGATGGGGATCAAGATTTATTTTTTTCCCCATATGGATATTCAGTTTGACCCAGCACCATTTATTGAAAAGGCTGTTTTCCTCACTGCTCTCCTGTGACATCTTTGCAATAAATCTGTTTCTAGATGATCTATTTTTCTATGTTTTTAGACTATCTATTCTGATCCATTGGTCTGTTTTTCTATCCTTGTACAAATAACATTTTATCTCTATTATTGTGGCTTTATGATAAATCTTGATATCTGGTATATAAATCCTCCAGGTTTGTTCTTCTTTAAGACAGTCTTACCTATTTTTTGGCCCTTTGCATTTTCATATAAACTTTAGAACTGATTTGTAAATTTTGGAGAGAATTGGCACCTGTAAAATATTGAATCTTCCAACTCAGGAACATTGTATATATCTCCATTTACTTAGACCTTTAATTTCTCTCAATAATCTCTTATAGTTTTCTGTTAGAGGTCTTACATATATTTCTTTAGATTAATTCCCAGATACTTAATGATTTTGGTGCTATTGTAAATGGTATATTTAAAATTTTTTATTTTCTAATTGTTGCTGGCATAAAAATACCATTAATTTTTGAGTATTGACCTCTGAAATAATAATCTTTCTAAATTCATTTATTAATTCTAAAGGTTATAGGTTATTTTGGATTTTTCATGTACATAATCCTATCATCTGTGAACAATGACAATATTCTTTCTTTTCAATATTTATGTCTTTAATTTCTTTTTCTTGCCTTATTAAGCTAGCTAAAACCTTCATACAATATTGAATGGAAATGGGGATGGCAAGAATCCTTGCCTCGTTCTCAGACTCAGGGGAAAGGATGTTATCTTTTAAAAACATTTGCTTATTTGATAAATGAAACATGGGATCTTATCATTTTAATTTGAATTTCTCTGATTATTATTAGTATGAAATTTTGTCATGTGTTTAATGTGCGTTAAATTGCTAGTTCATGTTCTTAGCCCATCATTTTATTGAGATATCTTTTTAATTGAAATGTAAGAATTCTTTAGATGTTATAAATTGTTTCCCCTATCATACATAGAATTTTTTTCCATAGGTTATTTTTCATTTATTCATTTGTAATTTGCCTTTTAATTTTCTATATGGCATTTTAAAACATTTTATTATAGAAAATTAAAAACAAACATAAAAAGAACTGTATAGTGCAGTATGATATATTTGCACTCTGATGTGCACCAAATTTCAAATTACTGTCTATGTTTTATTTATGGTATTTTAAAAATTTATTAAAGTTTTACATTTTTGTATGGCCAAATATTTTAACCTGTTTTTCCTACTTTGTGGGATCTTTTGATGCAGAAATTTTAATTTTAATGTAGTTTAAACACATTAATCTTTTCTTTTGGGTTTGACATTTTAATGTCTTATTTAAGATGTCTTTTCATATTGCAAAGTCTAGAGACACATGTTTTCTTCTAAAAGAATTCCATTTAAGCATGAAAGAAGTATGCATTTTCTAGGTGTGGTGAGCAGTGTTCGATATCTATCTGGTTAATTAAAAATATCATTTTCAATTTTTCTATATCTTTATATCTGTGGCTATAGTATTTCTATATCCATATCTTCTGTATTTTAATTAACTTCTTGATTTCTTGCTGTATCACTATTTATGCACACACACAAAACAGGCTAAACAGATGATAGTGTGCATGTGACTCTCCATTTATATCATTTAATTTTACTTTTTCTCCCTGATCCCCAGGCCTTGAGACATAATGTTTAGCAAAGTACTCAAAAGTCCATTATAGCTTGAATAAGATGTAGTGAAGTTGGGATACTATAAAAGCTCAGTGATCTGTGGACTGGTTTTCCGTTAACCCTAAAGGAATACAAATATTAAAAAGTAAAAAAAAAAAAAAATATTTACACGTATCCATTACATTTAATTGAGAAATGTATATATTTGTTCATCTGTGTTTACTTTTTAGTTTTTAATTGTTTATGTTTTCAATTATTAAATGTACAAAATAAAGTTAAAAAAAAAAAAAGTAAATCAGGGAGACGGATATGGCTCAAATGGTTGGGCGTCTGTCTCCCACACGGAGGTACCTGGGTTCGATCCCCAGAACCTCTGGGTAAAAGTTTTTTTTTTTTTTTTTTTTTAAATTATCAGGGAAAGCAGATGTGGCTCAAGCAGTTGGGCACCCACTTACCACATGGGAGGTCTTGGGTTCAGTTCCTGGTGCCTCCTAAAGAAGACGAGCAAGACAGCGAGCTGACGCTACGGGCTGGCATAGCAAGCGAATGCAACAAGCTGATGCAACAAGAAGACAACGAGGAAACTCAATGAGAGACACAACAAGCAGGGAGCAGAGGTGGCTCAAGCAATTGACCACCTCCCTCCCACATGGGAGGTTCCGGGTTTGGTTCCCTGTGCCTCCTAAAAAGAAGACGAGCACACAATGAACAGACACAGAGCGCAGACAGTGAGCACAAACAATGGTGGGTGGGGGGCGGGAGAAAAAAAGAAAGAAATCTTGGAAAAAAAAAAAAAAAGTAAATCAGAGTGGAGTGGGTGTAGCTCAGTGGTTGAGCGCCCGCTTCACATGTATGAGATCCTGGGTTCAATCCCTGGGACCTTCTAAGACAAAAAAAGTAAATCAGAAAAACCCAACTGCATGGAAAGAGCCTGAGATCATCAAGGTGTGAACCAGCAAGATGGCAGCGTGGCTCTAACTGGCTGCTGCCACCAGGGGGCAGAGCGCGCGGCCACACAGGACTGCCTGCCTTTGCTTTTCTTAAGTGCTGGAGAATCTGAGAGGGACAAAAGGGAGACAAAAGAGAAAAGCGGAGAGAGGGAAAGGAAAGTGGAGGGAAGAGGCATGAAGAAAAGCCCTGAGACCAGCGGTGGCAATTCCCCGGTGTTGTGATGGCTGAGACAGAGCAGGGCTTTGAAGAGGGAGACATGAGACTGCTAATCACATAGCCTGCAGCAGCCTGCAAGGCTGCAGAGGATGCTGGCCAGCCCAGCAACTCTCACAGATGTTTTTGTTTGGCTAGTGCAATGATTGATTTAATCATACTATTCTTACTTTGAATGTCTGTATGTGGGCTATGGGTTCCACAGGAGGGCCTTTTAGCAGGCGGCTTCACACGTTTGCAATATTTACCGGGTTCCCCAAATAATCCAAAGGACTATTAAAAAAAAAAAAAAACAACAACAACCTAGAATGCCAGGAAACTTTTTGTTGGGATGTGACTTAACTTATATTGTATCTGTTTATGGAATTGAGAACTTAGGTCTTTGACAGTTTGATCTTTTGATGAAAATATTTGCCCTCAAAAGGGACATGGACACCAAAACACCAATGAGATTAGGCTGACTTAGACGTGTTGTCCCTGCTTTGGAAGGATAGACCTTCTCCATTGTTTATGCATTTGTTCTGTTTTCTAGTCATTCATTCATTCAGTATGATGGAGCACCCATATGTGCCAGGTACTAGGATGGCAGTGAAGTGCTGCTAATTGTTCAATAACCATTTTCTGATTAAAGTGGCCCTGATTTGGAGTGCTTGCTAATTTCTGTGGTGTAAATACTTCTACCATGGTTGATTTTAAGCTATCAATGTTGTGGCACTAAGCATGGAATTGGCAACAGTTGGTAGCGATTAGCCTGGTGAACTGACACAAGACAACTGCAGCACACGTCTATGTAAGGATGCTGTAGACAAACGACGACCAAGACTTAAAAAGTCTAAGGCAAGATGTAATGTGAGAGTAGGAGGTAGCTAGACAAAGGTAGTGGTGGAGTGGAGAGTGAAGGAGAGGGTATTCGGGTAGAAGAACAGCTTGTGCAAAGGTCCTGTGGCTGCAGCACAAGTAACAAGGAAAGAGGTCATCTGATGGAGAAGTTAAGAGGCATTTTTCTCTCTGGATTCTGAGAGGTTGGGGAAGGAGAGCCTGATGTGTCTCCCCTATAATTAGAAAGAACAGTTTGTTATGCATTACCTTTACTCATGGTTCTCAAACTTTAGAATGCATCAGAATCTCCTGAAGGGCTTGTTAAAACACAAGCTTGCTGGATCTGGGGTTGTGGCCAGGTCCTGCTGCTGCTTTGAGAACCACCGAAGTAGTTGGATTTATTAGCTCTACACCATGTTTTTGTTACTCTTTTGTTTTTTAGGGTCTCTTTGCTTACAGGGAATGTCTCCTGGTGGGAAGCAAATATTTTGCTGCATATTCTGTGTCCCATGAGGTTGTTTTTCAGAAATAACATACTAACTGCAAAGCAAATATTGATAAGCTATAGTTTAGAGATATCCCTGGAAAGATAAGGTCTTCCTGCAGACCGAGGTGACTATTCTTTGAAGTACAGGCCCCTCCCTTTTGGGTGAACAGGTTTCCTACAAAAACCTAAAAGTTGATATCCCGAGAAGAGAATGGCCCCACAGTATCATCTGGCATGCAATGGGTAGCCTCATTTTTCTAGGAAAGGATTCTTTGTTTGTGACCTCTTACCTACTACGTGTAGAGTCTGTTCTTCAGCTTTGGAAGGGATCAATTAATCAATCATTTATCACTTATTGAACATCTATGATGTGCTGTTTTGGCTGCCTCTTCTTCCACCTAGAGCTATTTTCCATGTCTTCTGACTTCTTGGGCTTAGCTGAAATCTCGCTTGTCCCTTTCAGTGGCCCCATGCTATCTAGTGCCTTTGCTTAGGGAAGCTTCATCCTCTGATATCCCCTGCAAGGGAGTAATGTCGGACCCTTGTCCTTCCTACATCCCCGTTCTGCTTCTTGACCATTGTATTAGTCAGCCAAATGGGTGCTGATGCAAAATACCAGAGATCGGTTGGTCTTTATAAAAGGTATTTATTTGGGGTATATGTCCACATTTACCAGGTCATAAAGCATAAGTTACTTCCCTCACCAAAGTCCATTGACATGTGTTGGAGCAAAACAGCTGCCGACGTTTGCCAGGGTTCAGGCTTCTTGGGTTCCTCTCTTCCCGAGACTCCATTTCTCTCCAGGGTCAGCTCCTCTGTTTCCTCCACAAGGTCAGCTGTAGACTATGAGGCTCTCTAGCCTTTGCTTCTCTCCACAAGGCCAGCTGTGAACTCTCAGGCGGATGGCTCGTCTCTCTCCCAGGGCCTTCTCTCCAACATCAAAACTCCAACATCAAAACTCCAATATCAAAACAGCTTCCTCTGTCCTTTGCCATGCCTTTTATATTTGATTCCCCCACACAGCAAAGGGTGGGGCTCAATGCCCTACTGATGTGGCCTAATCAAAGCCCCAATTATTACTTAATCATGCCCAGATGAACAGATCAGTTTACAAGCATAATCTAACATAGATTTTTAGAATTCATAATTACATCAAACTGCCAAACTGCAACAACCATCTTACTGGTTTTTCTTTTCCTCTGGAGCCTGTGCTATTTCTCTAGTTCAGGGTCAGCAAACTACAGCCTGTGGGGCAGATCGTGCCAGTGGTCTTTTTCCGTATGGCCTGGGAGATAAGTATGGTTTTTACGTTTTTGAAGGATTGTTAAAAAAAGAGAGAGAAAAGGACAAAGAAGACTATGCAACAAGCCATATATGGCGCCCAAAGCCAAAAATATTTGCTATTTGACCCTTTACAGAACAAGTTTGTCAACCCTGCTCTAGGTTATCATCTACCGTTAGCTGCCCTCAGTGATTTGTCATCCTGAATCCAACTCTATTTCACCGTTCTCACCATTGCCACCCTAGTCTCGTTACATTTCAAATGCTAGAACACCACTTGCCACCTTATACGTGCTCAATAAATGTTAATTTTTGTTGCTATTGCTGCAATAGCCCTCTGAACTGGTTTTCCTGCCTCTCCTTGCTCCTGTAGGGAATGATCGTACTCACAGCAGCAAGAGTGAGCTTTTAAAATATAAATTGGATTCTCTCACAGTCTTCCCCTGCTCATAAGGCCTTGCATCAGTGGTTCTCAATCCTAGCTGCACAGTAGGATCAAAGATGCCTGGGATTACCCCAGAGATTCTGATTTAAATTGGCCATGGGGTAATGCCCAGTTCTCCACGTGATTCTAAAGCACAGCCAAGGCTGAGAGCCCTGCTTCCACATGCTGCAACACCCCCAGCCCCCGGTCTCATTTTCTGTCTTTCTCTCTGATGGTTCTCTGATACCATGGCCATTCGGATATTCTTTTCTTTTTAGATTTATTTTGTTTATTTCTCCCCACCCCCTCATTGTTTTGCACTTGCTGTGTCTGTTCGGCTTCCTTGTTTCTTCCGGAGGCACCAGGAACCGGACCTGGGACCTCTGATATGGGAGGGAGGCACCTAATTGCTTGAGCCACCTCCGCTCCCTGCTTTGTTGTGTCTCTCATTATGTTTTCCTCCACGTGTCTCTTGTTGCATCATCTTGTTGTGTCAACTTACCGCACCTGCCCATCATGCCAGCTCGCTGTCTTCTTTAGGAGGCACTGGGAACCGAACCCGGAACCTCCCATGTGGTAGGTGGTAGCCCAATTGCTTGAGCCACATCCGCTTCCGCTGATATTCTTTAAACATCCCATATATGTTTTGAACATCCCCAGATAAGCACCTTGGGTTTTTCTCACTAGCCGTTACCTCCTCCCTCAATGCTCTTGCCCCAAATATTCATCCTACTTCTTCCCTTATTGCAATTAAATCTTTGCTCAAGTTCCTCCTCAGATTTATACCTTTTATCCCTTATTACATACATTTGTTTGTTTGTTGTCCTTCTGCTCCTACTAGAATAGACCAGATGAAGGCAGGGGTTTTGTTTTGTCCACTGCTAAATCCCCAGTGCCTAGAAAATCAGTATTTGTTGAGTAAATGATCAATGCCTAACTTCTTAGATGATCTTAGAACCCCCCTCTCCTTTCCTCATCCTCTGCCATCTTTCAGGATTCACTGGTGCCCATGACCCTTATGACTTCTTGGCCTACAGTTTCGGATGCTTCTTGACTCTGCAGACGTCCACCTTCATCTGGGAGTGGGGACAGTTAGGGTAGGGAAGGGGAGAGTGTTTCTGGGTATGTCACCTTGATCCTTATAGTCTTGCTTGTCCTGCCTACCTGCCCTGACTTCTACCTCTGTACCTTCCTGGTTCTCACATACCTTCTGGCTTTGGATTCATTGCTTCAGCCTGACCTTGAGCTTTTGCGATCTGGACGATCAACTTCCTTTCTTGTGAATCATTGTGGAAACTCGACATCCTTCCTCTGCCCCCTCCAATCCAGTTCATTTTCCTTTTTTCCAAGTCCAGGCTTCACCCTTGACCACCCATGTCATGGTCCCTTTTTCTGGAGCTAAGAATAACAGAAGTCATTGGAAACGAGAAATAGAAGACACAATTCTTGCCTAGTCTGCTTTTGGGAGACACGATATCCTCACATGAAATTACAAAGTGAATTCAAGAGGAACCATTCCAAGAGGGCAAGTGTGAATTAAGCATACTTAGTACTGAAAGATAAAAATTGCTGAGAATTTTCATAATTGAGTTACTGACTTTTCTTTTCTCTTCACTGTTCTTGACTGGTGAGTGTGTCCCTTTTTGATTGGGAGGCCAAGCCAGTGAAGAATTTTCTTTTCTGCTGTGTGAAAACCCCGTTAGTAATTTCACCGGGATGCTCAGTCAGCTCTTGGAAGCCAAGTGCTTCTGCTTTGGAAATGAGAGATTTGGTCAAATCCGCTTTTGAGGATTCTTACCTATAACACATCTTATTGAAGTGTCCTTGGTTACTTTTATCTGTCCCTTATCGGTGCATTTTGGTTCAGAATATAACCACTTTACCCTAAAGATCGATCATAAAAGGGTTAAAAAAAAAAAAAAAAAAACAACAAAACCCACACCCTACTTCTTTCCAAAATATCCTTTATTATTAATCTACTACTAACCAACAACATACTTGATAAATTTTCCAGATACAGTTATCCATGTCTGGACCAGATGCATGTGTATCCCTTTACTTATTTTATATTCCTAAATAAGCAACAATAGAAACAAGGCACAAGTAAGAATGGGCTAGTCCATTTTCATTTCATTTGACAACTGACTATCTGCTATCTCCAGAATTCTTTTATCCCATGCTGATGTATTGAGAAAGTAACGAGTCACAGACATTGCTTTCCGGTCTATCTGGAGAGATAAGGCATGTGCATGTGGGCCCAAGTAATTAGTAATGCAAGGCAGTAAATAACCATGGAAAAGTGAGTGAGTTTAGGCATGAGCCATTCCCAGAGTTCATAGTACAGATTAATCTGGAGACCCAAGGTGAGTAGCAGACTCCATGCGTGAGGTAGACAGTTTGCTGGATATTGGCCTCTGCCCCTGCTTCCACCCTCTCCCTACCACATTCCTTGTACTAGTGGGAGTAGGCACCCTGCCAAAGAGCGAGGGACTGGTGTGAGGGGGCATGTTGAGGAGTAGTGGAGACTGAGGTAGCAAGGGAAGGGAAGTCTAAATACTGAAGTCGCATTAGAGCGAAACTGAGGACTTTGAGCTTGAGCTTACAGATAATGGGCAATGACCTAGGGGAAATGTAGAGGACAGAAGAAGGTAAGAACCTTGTATTTTAGAAACACTGGTGGGTGGTGATATGCAGGGGGCTGAATTAGGACAAGGCAGATAAAGCAGTATGAAAACCTAGAAACAATCTGGGTGTGAATGAAGATCCATGAGATGGAGAGACAGAGAGGGTTGGATTTTACAAAGGAAGGTACAAAAAGGACAGAGTGGCAGATATCAGGGCTGAATAAGAAGGAAGAGGCTGATGTGACTTCTTTTTTACCCATGGAAATTGTACTGAGAGAAATCAGCAAGGTAGGAGAGCTCTGGTTTGACTCGGGATTGGGGGTTAGTGATGCCTTCAGTTTCGAGTCTCTTGTTGGTGTGATGAGAGTTAACCATGCATGGGGGACGATTTAGTGGACAGTTGGAGTTTAGGTGAGAGGCTGGAGTTGAAGGTAACCACCTGACAGTGGTCAGCAGAGGCGCACGTGAACTAGAATCAGATGGCCGATGGGCCAGTTTGCAATCAAATAGGGAAAGGACTACCTTTATTTGCAAACCTTTTGTTCATTGCTGTTTATGTCCTTTATCCTGCTTCATCTTCACCACACCCACCACCCTTCACTGTAGAATAGCAGCAAAGAAAGAAGAATGGCCAAAGAGGGAGAAAGAACCAAAGTGGAGTATCCTTTTGCAGGGATGGGATCGAAGGCACTAGCAGTCTGTCCTTGGGCAACTGAACTTCTTGGAGGCTCCATTTTCTAAGCTATAAAATAAGGATAGCAATAATAATAACTATGCTCTCTTGTCTATTGCTCCATAACAAGCTACCCCACACTTTAGTGGCTTAAAAGGCCAATACTCATTTATTGTACTTGTGACAATTTGGGCAGGATCCGCTGGGAATGACCCAAAGGCCTGGGGTCTACCTGGGTATCCGTCTCTTCATGGAGTCTCAGGGCCTTTCTATGTGGTCTCTCCACATGTTCTCTCCATCATGACATCTCGGGGTTCCAAGAGCTGTTGTTCCACGAGACAGAAAGTGGAGGCTGCCAGAGTTTTGAGGCTGGGACCTAAAAGTGGGTCACTGCACTTCTGCTCTATGCTGTGTGGTCAAAGCAGTTCTAGAGCTGCCTTCCCCCAACCCAAGTAGGTCCCACCTCTCCAAGGAGTGTCAAGGAATCTGAGGCCCTCTTTAACTGGCATTTCATAGGATTGTTGAAGATTAAATAAGATAATGAACACAAGGAACTTAGCATCGTGCCTGGAACATCATTAGGGCTCAATGAAAGGTAGCTATGGTCATTATTTGAGGTAGTAGCAGAATGATCAGAGAGACTTTAGGGGTTGAGTAAAGGTCCTGTGCTTCCATGACCAAGCGGCCCTTGGTGGTTTCACGGCTGCAGTGGGGCTGGGGCAGCCAGTGCGCAGGAGGTGAGGGGCTGGGGCAGCCAGTGTGCAGGAGGTGAGGGGCTGGGGCAGCCAGTGCGCAGGAGGTGAGGGGCTGGGCAGTGGTGACTCCAGGGAGGCAGTGCGTGGGCTTGAGTGGTTCAACAGTGGGAAGAGAGGAGAGAGATTGCAGAGTAGCTGCAGGTGGGCAGGACGGGGAGCAGCAGGGTCATTCAGAAGCTCGTTTTCCCAGTGAGGCGGCTCAGGAGTGGGGGTGGCGCTGAGTGGGGAGGAGTGCATCTTTGTAGGACAAGGAGAAGGAGATGAAGGTGTTTGGGGAAGGAAGAGAGGGTGAGACAGAGAGTGTGTGGGTATGTGTGTATTTTAAAGGCCAAATTTATTCTAGGCGAGCTATTTATTTAAGATTTGCATGCAAAGGGAAACAACCAGAATATAAGCTCTTTACAGGAGGGACTTTTAGAGGGAGAAGGGTTTACAGTTCTCTTTTCTGCCCATTAGACACATAGCCTCTGCTAGTCTGAGAGCAAAGCTTAAGCTGGAAGAGGGCCCCAAGGGGTGGATAAGGAAGTTTTAAATTTTTGTTGTCATTGGTTAGGGACATCAGGGACAGCTGTACCTTGAAGAGCAGTGGGTGTTCCCAAAGTGAGGGCAAGGCCACATTAAGAGTTTTGGAGACCCTGAGACCTGAAACTTAATGATCTTCCCCCATGCCAATGTAATTTATTATAAAGAAAAAACTGAAGTCAGTGCAAAGTTCTGATTTTCCCCATGATGACCACTTGGATGCTTCTTTTGAAATATAAATTGTGAATTTTTTCAAAAATAAAATTTTGATACTCCTGATTTGCTGGAGCCTTAAGCCTGGGTTTAGCTGGCCTGGGAGACAGTCAGCGCTTCTCTCTCTGGAGCCAGCCCTGGGGATAACTGCCAGGCTTGGCACTCGTCCCCTGCAAAGTCAGCCCCTTGGGTAGGGCTTCTTCCTCCTTGGCCAGGTCCAGGTCTGATCACCGTGGTTGGGTTTCTCCAGGATACTAATGAACTGCCTTTGTTTCCGATCTGGGATTGATCAGCAATGGAAGGGTTTGGCTTGTTTGTTCCCTGTTGTATGCCCAGAGCCTAGCCTAGTGCCTGGCAAATAGTGGGCATTTAATTTCTCATTTAGTGAGTGTAAGGATGAAGCGGATGTGGCTCAAGCGGTTGAGTGCCTGTTTCCCACATGGGAGGTCCCGGGTTCAGTTCCTGGTGCCTCCTTAAAAACAAACTAACAAACAACAAGCAAACAAATGAAAAAACCAACTCAGAGGAGCCGATGCGGCTCAGTGGTGGAGCCCTGGCTTCCCACGTACGAGGTCCAGGGTTCAATCCTCGGCCCTGGTACCTAAAAAGAAAAAAAGAATGAAGGGAGGCAGTGCAAGGGGGAGAGAAGTACAGGAGGAGGACAAAGCTGAGCACTGTGAGCAAACTGTCAGCATTTTACAGATTCCTCCAGGGTTGCTCTGGGAGGAAGAATGCGGTAATTTAGATCAATGACCAGTTCCTTAAGCAATGATTTCCATATGCCAGGACGAAACATGGGAAAAAGGCTGGGTTAGATCCATGGATCCTGGATACATTTTCTCCTTTTCTTCTCTTCATAAAAACTGACTAGTTTATATCCCTGTGCAGAGTGCAACTGTGTATGGTCCTTTACAAAAGTAGAATTCTTTACTTATGCACATGCCATATGGCCCTCTGCAGTGGGTGTTTGTGGTGCCAAAATAAGCTCCCATGAGCAGTAGGCCTGGAGCAAAGTTTCTCTTTCACCCTAGAAAACTTGAATTTATTTTAAACAATTTAAAATAGAGTGGGTTTTTCCCATTATAAAACCAGTGCAGGCTTATTATAGAAAATTTGGAAAACACAGAAAAGACAAAGTTTTGTCGTGTAAACTTTTCAGAGCATAGGAACCATGTTGGTTGACGGCTGTAGAGTCGGCGCCACGAGAGAGTAAGAGACCAGGGCCTGTGGGACATTGCTGAGGCAGCCGCGAGAGGTGGACTGTGCTGGAGACTCCCAATGTGTGTGGTAGAATGTGGAGCGAAAGAGATGTGTCCTTCAGCCTGTCCCTGTAGCTCCTCATTATAGTGGCCGAGTTTCTGTGACCCAGAAAAGACTTGGTCTCTCCTTGGGAGGAGGTGGTGGGGTTCAGGGCAGTGCCCTGGACCTTCCTGCCAGGGGGCTCTTCAGATCTTCTGGGCAATTCTCTCCACAACCTCGCGGACAGTCAGTGTCCTCATTTCTCTCCTCACAAATTCGGAAGCTTCAAAAACCTACACAAAAGGGCCAGGGACTGCTAAAGACGGTGCCCTATCCCGTGGCATTTACATCACAATAACGAGCCGAGTTTTGAGCCAAAGAAACAAACGATGGCATCTCAGACAGTGGTGAGGAGACGATTTTTTTTGGAGGGAATAGTCATGTGTAGGAGAATGCTGGATGTGAAATGTGGAGGCTGGTGGGACAACAGCTGTTCACACCTGTTACCTAGTTGTTGAAATGCTGTCTTGATGGTTTTGAGGCCCTGGCTGGAGGCCTGTCAGTTCCCCTTCTTTAGCAGCTGATTAAATTCACACCCCAATCATCTTCCTTACTGTGCTCTCACACTCTGGGGCCACTATGCACCTGCCCTAATCGCCCCCGGGCCAGAGTCCTTGAAATTATTCAAATTAGCCACTCTGAGGGAGACTGGAAGCCTAGGTAACCCCACTTCGCTCCCCATACTTAAGCCGCCTCATCTCCTCAGGCTCCAGCTTGCTGCTACCCTCTCCCTGGGTGTGTTCTCTGGGTGGCCCTGTCCAGAAGTTTTCTTTCATTTGGAGCTGTAAGTAATAAAGGCTTCTGCTTTCCATCCACCCGAGGGTCTTTGTGTCCCCACCATCCAAGGAACCTATTTAATATAATTATAAAACACCGGCATACATATCCCCTCAGAAATTCAGCCCTAAAGAGGCATGTCAAGAATCTCCTGAATTCCTTAGTTCCTTCACAGCACACAGCTCTGCAGCTACATCTGCGACTGTGACGATTCTTCAGCTCTGATTTCCCTAAACAGCTCAAGTTTCAAATATTGTTTCATCATCCACCCAAAGCATTAAAATACTTTAGAATTTCTACCATTTTGGCATATATACTCTTCTCATTGTCTCGCTGTGAACCACACAGCAAGATGATGACACAACAAAAGAGAGATGCGGGGGGGGGGGGGGGCGGGGGGAGAGTCAAGGCGAGATGCGCCAAAAATCAGGAACTGAGGTGGCGCAAGTGACAAGGTGCCTCTCTTCCACATTGGAGGTCCCTAGGATCAAATTCCGGTGAAGACTGGAGGAGAAAAATGATAAGAGAAGGCAAGAAACAGACACAGATGATCACCCAGAAAATGGACACAGACAGCAAGAGGGGTGGGGTGGGGTGGGGGGGATAAATAAAGAAATGTAGCTATTGTGTTTCTCAAAATCCAGGGCCATGTGGGCAGAACTCTGACCACCTGGTGAGGAGGGACCATTTGCTGTCAATGAAAAGTCCTGAAGCATACCATTCTGTTCCAGAAATGACTGTGAGGTTTCACATGGGGCAAGAGAGACTTGCCCTTTTCATTTATTTTAGTTTTTCTTTTATAGTTCCTGCCATTTTTTTCTGAAGACAGAGGCTTTGGTGAGACTGAAAGATAGCAGTGGGTTGAATTCAGACATTGACTTAGGAAATGAAATGAGACTCGGGTACTGGCTGAGTTCGAGTCAAGCCCAGGGCTTGTGTCATTGGGAAGGACAGTCTCTCACTTGGCCAGTGTCAGATCACACTTGACAGAGGGCTCACTCACTGTGGTAGTGGCTGATGGATGGGATCAGGGCCCCAAATCAGTAGATCCTATTCCTTTATGCTGTGCTCTAGCTGGAAGCCATTTTGGAAGTTCTATGAATCTGTCAGATCCAAGAATATTCTCCAAACCTTGTATTTCTTCCCCTTTCGGTTTATTATGTAAAGATTTTTTTTTTTACCATAAAAGTTAAAGACAATGTAATAAAAAATAGATAAATAAAAACACCAATAATAAAATTACTGTTACCAAATATATCATCATTTTTATATCTATCCTTCTAGTCATTTTTTCTGTGCATGGTTTTTTGTTGGTTTATAAAATATAGTTATAGCCACACAGTAAATACAATTTTTATCTTAACACTTTCCCTAAACATTGAAACATAATTAGTCATCAATTTTTGTTATTGCCTTTTCTTGACTACAAGTTGTTAAGGAGTGAACTGTGTCCTCCAAAAAGATATGTTGAAGTCCACACACCCAGCACCTGTGAGTGTGACTTTATTTGGGAAGAGAGTCATTGCAGATGGAATTAGATAAATTAAAATACAACCATGCTGGAGGAGAGTGGGCCCTTAATCTGTTATGACTGCCTTTGTAAGAAGGAGATAAGAGACACACAGAGAAGAGAGAAAATTGCCTTGTGAATATGGAGGCAGAGCCTAGACTTATGCTGCTGCAAGCCAAGGAATGCCTGGGCCATCAGAAGCCTAGAGAGAGGCATGGGGCACCCTTCTTTAGAGATCTCAGAGGGAGCTTGGCCTTGCTGATGCCTCGACTTCAGATTTATGGCCTCCAGAAATTTAAGACAATAAATGTCTGTTGTTCTTAGCCCCTAGTTTGTGGTACTTTGTTATGGCAGCTCTAGGAACCCAAGACACTACTCACTATGTGGAAGTACTTTACTTCCTTTGCTTCCTCTATTGAGGCTCATTCAAGTTGTTTCCAGGTTTTCATTATTATAAACAACCCATAGTGAACATCTTTGTGTATATCAGTTTCGGACACTTAAGATGATTTTTTAAAATGATATATGCCTAGAGTTAAAAATTAGTCTATAGGTCAAGGGTGCTTTACTAGGTCTTAAATTTTGTTTTAATGTATATATTTAACAACCTATCATGCTTGCTTAAAAACTTTTTTTTTCAGACTAAAAGTCACTGTGGCATAGAACTCTGTGGCTGAATATATCAAGACCTTGGTTGCCCATTGTTCTTTGTGAAGGAGAATTTCCTTCTGAGTGGGAACTTGGTCCTGCCTGTAGGTGTTTGCTTGACCCAGTACAAAGCAGAAGTAGGGTCCTGCCTTGCCTGGGTGGCACTTCTCCTTGGAATCTCCAAGCCCTTTTAGCCAGCTGATTGTCAATGTACCCGGCTCTGCTTAAACAGACAGCATTTGCTTTCCAGCTATTTGGCAGAGAATGTTACAAGAAATTCTGTTGCCCAACTCTTGCCAAAGGTCTGGTGTGGAAAATAACCTTCACAGACGATGGCCTGAAGGATATGCACACCTTCCTTTCCTTTAGGTCTTCTTCATTTTATTCTTGGATCTAGCTGGGCCACTAGAGCTTAGACCGACTTGTTCTGGGCCCTTGTAAAATTGCTTTTTCTGAATTGTGTTGTGGAATGTTGTTCTCAGCCTCCTGGGGAGATACTTCAGGAACTGGCAGAATGGGTGTGTTCCAGGGCCCTCTGTAGCTCTCCCATACCACCTACATGGGGCTCTTTGTGAAGCTAAAGTCCCAGGAGCAGCTCCAGTTCTTCTGAGCCACCATCTTGTTTTTATTCGTTACACACAATGTTGAATTAACCAGAGTTCTTTCTCAAAGCCCAAACATCAATCCTTCCTTAGCAATGGTAAAAACAAAACCCTCACCAGTCTGGATTACCCAACAGGCAGGTCCAACACACAGGTAGGTATGAAAAACATTTATTGGGGAAGCGGCTGTGGCTCAATCAGTAGGGCTCCCGTTTACCATATGGGGGGCCCCGGGTTCGGTTCCCGGGGCCTCCTGGTGAGGGCAGGCCCGCCCGCACGGCGTGGTTGGCTGACCCAGCGAGCACAAGCAGCAAGGCGGGGGATAAATGAATAAATAAAATAAAATCTTTAAAAAAAAAAAAAAAAAAAGAAAAAAAAAAGAAAAACATTTATTGCTTTACCTTTTCATTTTAATTGACCCTTGGAGAATTTTACTATTGGGAAATCCAGGGGGAAAACCTTATCTTAAGTTTTGTGCAGATGTATGCCTTGTGTTTGGTTTAACATTGCTTTTTGTATGAATTACCTATATGGGGATGGGGACTTCCAAAGGCCTTATTCTTGCCTGACCTTATGGCCACTCTTTTGGACTCACCTTAGCTCTGGCTTTATATTTTCTTTATTTTGCCACACTTTGCTAATTTATGTGATTTGCTGAATCATAAGCATTTTTGTAAGCCACCCCCAATAATTTTGGGAATGAGATGGGATATAAACACAAATAAAAAAAGCAATTTATTGGGTCAAAAATGTAAACATTTTTGAGGCTGTTGATACATGCTGCCAATTAACTCTCTTTTCCTTGTTTACCTTCCAGGGTTGCCATCTATTTTTTCTTAGACTTTAGGCCATTGGGCTAATGTTAATGTGTCTAAAAAAATTCTTAATGAAATAAGAGGGTTAATATTCACTTTATTGGGAGACTCAGTGACTGCAAGATCAGTTCTTTTTTTATTCCACACCTTCTCCCATCTTTTGCAGGTTGGGTTCCTGGGAAGCTGACTCAGAGATGTAGTTGGTTTATTAGGAAGTGCTCTTGGGAACCACACTTGTGGAGGAGAAAGTTCAGAGACATGATTGGACAGATGGAGAAGTTGGGCTGTGATGCAGACTCAGTGAAGCCTTTAGGATGACCCTACAGGGAACTCTGAAACTGGGATGGCCTTTCAGTGTTATCCAAAGTTGGGGCGAGAAGGTCCCAGGCAGACTTGGTCAATGAATGGAGTGGGCTGCTCTGACAAGCAGATGAAACCTTGGGCAAGGCAGCTGTTGGCAGGCATTAAAGGAGAGCAGCTGGAGGAATCAGTTCTTTGGTCGTGATGGGGAACTGGACAATGCATCATAAAGTCCACTGCACCGTCTTTGACCATGGAAACCTTTAGACATCACTGATTTGGGGCATTGCTATGCTTGTGGATGTTTCTTTGCAAGAGAATTTAGACTGCAACTGTGAGCATTTTCCCTTTTGTCGGCACACAGCGCCATTGCCACCTGCGATTTAGGAAATCTGCATCGTGGTTAGCCTTCTAATTTTATAATTACCTTTCCAGAATAATAACCCCATCCAGGTGTTTTGTAACACTAAACAGCAAGGGAAATTAATTTCAATTAGAAGGGGAAAAATACAAATTGAAGTGGAGTTGTGGAAAGAAAAAAAAAACCCAACACACATTTCTTTGAGTGTACTTCATTTAGGTAATTAAATCATTGCACTGTGACTGAACCACTGGCAGTGGTGCCTTTTAAATATGACATTTAAAAAGTACATGGTTCTGTGGAATTCCAGCTGCCCAACACACATCTGGAATTAAAAGGGGTGGAGAGAGCAGGAGACAGGATGAGAGCCTGAAATGAGGCAATGGAGACACAGAGAAGCATTCTGATTTTGTGATTTCACATTTAATTTTTGTTAGGAATAAGAACATGAGCCCTGTAAAAATGATTTCAAGTTGGTTTCCAGGCATCTTGAAGGGATATTGAGAGCAATGAGTGCAAGGGGGGACCTGTGGGCCTTATTGAAGAAGAAAATTTAAGGGTTCTCCTGTCCCCTTCTCCTTCCCTTGACTGGGAATCGTATGCTTTCTCCCGGCTGGCTTGACATAGTTCCAAGGCAAGGTTTAACATGGGACTTATGGAGTCCTTCTCTTGGGGAGCTAAAGCTGGCAGGCATTAAAGGACAGACAAGCTCATAAAGACTCCTCCCGTTTCTCAAGCAAGACCCCTGTCACCAAGAAGCTGGTCCTCAGGCTTCTGGGAAGGGCAGTGTAGTGTGGTGGCAGGCTGAAGCTTTAGCCCCTGGCTAGTATTCCAAATAAGTTGACTTGTGTAGATTGTGTGCTCAGAAAATGCTCAGCATGGCCAAGGCCTGTTGGAGACATTTTTTTAAACAGTTAAGTCTTGGGAGGCTGCGATACTATCTCAGAAGCAATTACACAGCCCTCCCCTAAGAGGATTTTTTCTAATTCTCTGGTTCTGATTTGAGACAGCAAACTGAAAACAGTTGTCAGATTTCTTCTTCTGGTTCTACCCCTAATGGTCCATTTCAATATTAGTTCACACATAATGAAGGATGCACTGACACGCGCTGAGAAAGTGACATCGAGGGTCCAAGGAAATTGGCTTCTCTAACCCTCTGTGGTTAATATTTACAGCTGGAGAATGGTCAGCTCTGCAAAGACACACGCATTTAAGTCATGCAGAGGGAGAGCCGTGCTAGCTGAAGTTTGGGGTTGACTTGAACTTCCTGACTCGGAAGGGAAGGCCAGCCCAATTTTGGATCTTTCCTTCATTTTTAAAAAAGATTTATTTTATTTATTTATTTCTCCTTATCCCCCTTGCTGTTTGCACTTGCTGTGTCTGTTCATCTTCCTTTTTTTTTTTTTTTTTTTGGGAGGTACCGGGAGCCAAACCTGGGACCTCTGATATGGGAGGGAGGTGCTTAATCGCTTGAGCCACCTCCGCTCCCTGCTTTGTTGTGTCTCTCATTGTCTTTCCTCCCTGCATCTCTTGTTGCGGTCACCTTGTTGCGCCTGCCCATTGCGCCAGCTCGCCTTTTTCTTTAGGAGTCACCGGGATCCTGAACAGGTGACCTCCCATGTGGTAGGCGGGAGCCCAGTTGCCTGAGCCACATCTGCTTCCCTCTTTCATTTTTGATGCTTGTGAGCTTGCAGTGATAGATTTGCCTTTTCAGAGCCCTTTACACTCCTGTACAGCCATCCGTGTGACTGGTGGCACTGGGTACCTTGCTTATATAGCCTCATGACTTGAGTGGTATTAGCACATTTTGACCCCCTCATGCTTTTAAAAACAGGACACAGCACAAACCTGATTAAAACAGATGAAATGAAATGCTATGGTGTGCTAATTTAAAAAGCTCCTTCTCAAGGAACTAGTCAATAATCTGAATATCTTTTTCTCAAATCCTTGGCTGTATTCAATCTTTCATTCTCTAGGTAGAAAGGTCATAAGAAACATTTGTGCTGCATTTATACTACCTCTGACTTTTGTGATCCCTTCCTGTCTCAACACTCACCTGCACATGTGAAAGACTGATGTCTATAATTCTAGTTAGTCAGCATCTGTCATTGTCAATCGTGATTTAATCTAATTTAAAGATTTTGGTTCTTAAACCTTTAGTCCAACCTTTTTTTTTTTCATGGTCTGAGTAATTAATTCTGGCTTTATCCTAAAATCTGGGTTAGCATTTCCTTTTATACATCTCCCTGCATTTTCATCTTAGTTCCTTTATTTAAAAATATTTTCGAGTGTCTTCTTTTTGCTGGCATCTGTGTACAACCTGGATTTATTACAAATTTGGGGCTTCAGACTCAAATGGCATCCAATAGTCTTAGAACTCCTTCAGGGGTTGGGTAGGAGTTCCCCAGGGAAAGGCTTTGAATAAAGGTGATTTCCTTGCTTAGCTGGGAATTTTCTAGCACTTTCCTAGTCCAATTTCAGCTGGCACAAGTGTGTCTTGGGATATCTCTTTCTTGCTTCCTGTTTACTTGAATAAAAAACCAAAAGACATCTCTCCTATCAAACAATGCGTAGCTGCCAGTTACTTTACAATTCCACATATATTCTTCTTAGAAATGGTCTCTGACAGTCTCGTAACAGCAGTTTCTAGGAATTGAGTTACCTAATTTTATAGATGAGCAAAGTGCTGCCCAGAGAGGTTAAGTACCCTGTTGGTGACCCGTGATCTCCTTTTCCTCAGGACTAATTTTATGGAAGCTTTTATGCTCTCTGGAAACAATAACTTGCCAGAAGTTTTTCTACTTTCTTGGTGATTCCTTATCATTTTTTCCCCCTTTTATCTTCTTGAATTGCACAATGAAACTCATCAATTTTTAATCTTCCTTTTTTTTCTAATATACACATTTAAGACTATAAAATTCCCTTTATATGCTATTTTAACTACCTTATATAAATTTTGATATGTAGTGTTTTTATTGTCATTTTGTTAACATTTTATTATATGCATTATGATTTGTTCTTTGACTCCAATTTTAAAAGAGTGTTTTAAAATTTCCAAATATATGGGTCATTTTGGGTTATCTTTTTGTTATTGATTTCTAATTTAATTACTATAAGTCAGGGATCATAGCTTCTATGCTTTCATTCTCTGAGATTTGTAGAGAATTGCTTTGCAAGCTTTTATGTGCTCTATTTTTGTAAATGTTTCATGCTGCTTGGAAAAAGTGTGTAATCTAATTGTTGGGAATGAAGTTTTATATAAAGCCATTAGATCAAGTTTTTGAATTGTGTTCTTTATCTTCACTAAGTTTTTATTTGCTTAATTAGATATTGAGACATGTATATTAAAAAAATCCTCTCATGATTGTGGCTTTGCCAGTTTCTCTTTACAATTCTGTAAATGTGTGACTCATGCATTTTGAAGATATATTGTTAGACCAAAAATCATGATTTAGATGCAGGGGCCAGACTGCCTGGGTTTGAATTATGACTGCCATTTACTAGCTCTGGACCTTGGGAAAGACACTTATTTTCTGTAATTTAGTTTCTTCATCAGTAAAATGGGCTATGCCCTGGGGATCACAATAAGTCTATAGTAATATACCAGTAAGTCCGCTCTAGTCCACAGTTCATTCCCCAATCCTGAGGATTCTGGGATGATGATGTTCACTCCACCTTTAATTGAGAAGGGACTTTGATCCCATATAGCTGATGGATGGGACTATCTTGCTTGTAGTTGTAGGCTCTCTCATTTCCTGGGTGTGGTGATTGTCCATCCTCACCTCCTTATTAGTAGTCCTGGGTGAGTCCAATGAACTGGAGAGTAGGTGTTGCAACTCTGCTGAGGCTCAGGGCCCAGCTGGCACATAGACAGCCAAAAGATTCAAGTCTCTTGGATGTATACCTACCAACTCCAGCACCAACTATAGGTTCAAATAGAAGGGACAGATGAGCCATGTGTAGGGAAGACATAACTGAGTCCACCTCTGTCACTCTCAGGAGCACAAACTCCAAAGTAGGGCCCACTACAAGGCACCAAACTCTGGAGCTATCTGCCTTGACCATGGTGCCTGGGTGTCTCCAGAGATCCTCAGGAGCCCCACTATTTTGAAGTCTCTTAGCCATATAAACTCATTTGTCTTTACTTTTCCCCCCTTTTATTCGAGGTCTTTTTCCAGTTGCATAGCTAGTTGGTGCTTGGTAGTAATCCCTTGGTGCCAGGGAGACTCATCCCCGGGAGTCATGTCCCATGCTGGGGGGAAGGTAATGCATTTATATGCTGAGTTTGGCTTAGAGAGAGGCCACATTTGAGCAACAAGGAGGCTCTCAGGAGGCAATTCTTAGGCACCTCACAACACTAGGCTAAGTTTCAATTTCAAGAGCAAAGGCTCCCAAGCATAGTCGTCAACATCAAGGGACCATCAATGGACCATCCTCCTGCGCCAATCATTGCCCCTGCACTTGGGGGACAGTTGCTGCTCCATTAGAGGATGTGGCAGAGCTCTCCAGGATGGGAATTCAATATTTTGGTTATTGTGTGAATCTCCACCCACTGTGAGCATTTGAACACATTTATATACCTTATATGTATGTCTAGGTGACCTTCCTCCCATGAATCCCCCATCACTGACACCCCACACCAATGATCCTCCCCTGCCATAGTTGTAACCCTTCTGTGATCTAAAGCTTCTTCAAAAATGAAGCCAATAAAACAGCCAAATACACTTAATAGGAAAATGAAATAATAATAATGATAGGTTTAAATATAAGAAATAAAATACATAAAAATTAAAAAAAAATAAAATAAAATTTAAAAATTAGGAGATTAAAAAACAATGAAAAATATTTAAAAAATTTTTTTGGACATTTTGCCTTTTATCACTGTAACATCTGTTGTCCTGCATGTACAGTGACACCCTCCTCCATCCATTCCCCAGTGCTCTACTTTTTTCATTTTGTTTTCGAAGAAGTAAAGTCACATACAGAATACAGGGGACCTCCAGCATCCTCCCCCCTGTCCTCATCCCTCTTCAATATCTTTTCACATGTGGATGGTACATTTGTTACAACTGACATACAAATAGTGAAACACAGCTACTAACCATAGTCAATGGTTTAGATTATGGTTTACATTTTAGATTATACACCTTTATAAATTTTGATGATATTTAACATGGCCTGTCATTATATTTCAGATGAGTCTTTGGAAAATAGCATATGGTCATATTTATAAAAATCCAACCTTGGAATCTCTGTTTGTTTGTTTTTTTAAGTAATATATTAAATCCAATAACTTTTTATGATTTTGAATATGTTTGAATTTATGTCTACCATCTTATTTTATGTTTTCTATTTACCAAGGTTTTTATCTGCTTTTTAATTTCATGCTTTCTCTTAGCTTAATCAAAGACATTTTATTGCCCTTTTTAGCCTCTACTGTTTTTCAAATTTTTCCTTCTATTCCTATTGTTTCATATGTTACACTTTAATTTTTCAATATGCATAGTTTATTAAAAAAACAACAATCTTATCCTGAACAATTCAAGGTCTTGAGAACATTTTAATTCTGATCTTTTCTTTTCCCATACCTATGTCTCTTTTCTGTAGTATTTTAGTTCTACCTGTTTTAAGTTCTCCAAATAAATCATTATTATTATTAATTTTATTATTTTTTTTCAATGATTATATATTTTTAGCCATATATTTGTCAATTTCCTTCCTTATTATTGCATCCCACTCTTGCCATTAGTGTTTGGTTTTCTTTTTCCTAAATTATTTGTTTTAGTACATGTTTTCCTTATGACATGTAAATCTTCACTTCCTCAGCCTTTGTCTAAAAATGATTATTTCCCCCCTTGAGTCATGTACTAGCTGAATATGGAATTCTGGGAGTGATATTTATTTTTCACTTAGTCCTTTGTAGTTATTCATCAATTGTGTTCAGCTTCTATTGTCACTCTTGAGAAGTCAGCTGTCAGTTTAATTTTTGTTTTTGTCGATAATTTTTTAAGGTCTCTTTTATGGTATTTATTTTTTACTTTGCTGTTCTACATTTTCACTATATGTGTCAAGGAGTAGAATTTTACAAATGTATTATTTTCAGAGCTTATTATTCTTCAATTGAGGGTTCATGTCTTTCATTAATTCTACAAGAGTCTAATTTATTATCTCTTGAAATATTGCTTTTCTTTTCTCTTTTCTAAAATTCCTATTTGACATTTTCTTCTACTTTGTGTTGTAAATTTCCTCATTTCACTCTCCTCTTTCACTAACTTTTCAGTTTAATCTGGTGTTTATCTTGACACTGAAAATTTAATTTTAATGACTAATTAAAATGATTTAAATTTTAGAAGTTTCATTTGCCAATTATTTCTTCATACTCTTCTGATCTTTCCTTATGATTTTATTTCTTCTTTTATATCTTTAATCATTTAAAAATAATTATCCAAGTGTTTTCTCAGATTGTTCTTTACCTCAAATTCTTTTTATCACACTCATAGTTAATGTGGTTTGTAATTTTGGATTATGAGCTCATCTTCAGCAGGACTTTTTCTTATTTTTTTTTACATTATTTTCCCCCATAGGAGTCTCATGGCTACTGGGTTGTGAAAGATGCTACAGAGTGGGTCTTCATTTGCTTTAGCCAGTGACCTGAAGATTATTTTCTTATTTAGGATCTTTTAAAGTTTTATTGTTGTTGCTTATTTCCACCTCATACCAACAGGTATAAATTCAGACCCCCCAAACTCTCTTAGTTTGCCTGAGCTGCTATCACAAATACCACAGACTGCTTTAGGCTTAAACAACAGGAATTTATTGGCTTACAGTTTTGAAGCTAGAAGAAGTCCAAAATCAAGATGTCAGCAAGACTTGCTTTCTCCTGGAGTCTGTACATTTTGGTGTTAGCTGCCCTCAAGTTTGGGGGTTCTATATCTTGTATATTTGCCTCCCATCACATGGCTTCTGTGACCTTCTGATTCTTTTCATAAGACCCTCAGTAATCTGATTAGGGCCAACTCTGGTTCAGTTGGGCACACCTTAACAAAAAAATAACATCTTCAAAAGGTGTATTTATACCTACAGGGACATGACTTAAGATGAGAACATGTGTTTGTTGGGGGCATATAATTCAACCTACTGCAATATATCTGTGTGATAAAGGCCTTGGACTTTGTTTCTTTGCGGGAGAAATTTTTGTCCTACCTAGTATCGTAGGTAGAGACAAGATTTCCTGTTTTCCTGAGCCAGTGTATGGGTTTTTTCCCTAGTCTTGCTTTTACCAAGATGTTTTAGGTGGTGGTTTGTGTTTTTTTCTTCGTATATCCTGTGGATCCAAAGCTATAACTGCAATCCCTGTAGTACTATTTTTTTTTTTTTAAAGATTTTTTTTATTTCTTCGTTTATCCCCCCCTTGCTGCTTGTGCTCGCTGGGTCAGCTAACCACGCCGTGCGGACGGGCCTGCCCCCACCAGGAGACCCCGGGAACTGAACCTGGGGCCTCCCATATGGCAAACGGGAGCCCTACTGATTGAGCCACAGCTGCTTCCCCCTGTGGTACTATTACAACCCAAGATTCTGGCCCTTAGGGCCTGTGTTCAGCATGACATGTTCCCGGAGTGTCAAGACACCAGCACACGGCTTTAACCTGTCCCTTTTGTTTTTGGTACCAAGGGATTTACCTTTTTTTTTTTTTTTTCTTAAAAAAATTTTTTTTTTATCTGTTTGACCTATATTTTCTATTTGGTTGTGCTGATTGTGGGAGGTGGGGAGAGTGTTTGTGTTAACTCAGTCTGTTGGGTTTCTAGAACCAACAGTCCTGAGGTTATTTTTATTATGGAAACTTTAAAAAAAAGAATCAACATAAATAAATTAAAGGACAAATGACAGATTAGAGAAAGTATTTCTACTTTATATGATACAAAAATTTGACATCTTACTAAAAAAAGACCTTAGAAGTCAGCAAGAAAAAATGAACAGCCTAATAAGATATTGGACAATTTTAATAATCAGAAAAGTATGAAATAGTTAAACTTTTGTAGTAATAAAATAAATGCAAATTCAAATAATGAAATTGAATGAAATTATTTTGTTTTTGTTTTTTTTTGTTTTTTTTTTTTTAAAAGATTTTATTTATTTATTCATTTATCACCCCCCTTGCTGCTTGTGCTCGCTGGGTCAGCCAACCACGCCGCGCGGGCGGGCCTGCCCTCACCAGGAGGCCCCGGGAACCGAACCCGGGGCCTCCCATATGGTAAACGGGAGCCCTACTGATTGAGCCACAGCCGCTTCCCTGAATGAAATTATTTTGGGTATCAACTTGGAAAAAGTTAAAAACAGTGATAATGTCCAAAGTTGTTTAAGGTGTGGGAATATGAGCACAATTATACACTATTGGTGGTGATTATTAGAGTAATTTTTTGAAAGGACAATTTGGCCTTAACAAATCTAAAATATTTGTTGAAAATCACACTTCTGGTATTTTTACCAATTAACTAATTAGGCAAGTATATAAAGATTTATGCATAAAGCTGGAGCATTGTTATAATGGTTAGTAATTAAAACAAGGTAAATGTCTAAATAAGGAAATAATGGTGCATCATAAAATGAAGTATAATAACCAATTAAAATAATAACAGAAAAATATTTCTTAGAATTGAAAGATAATTAGATTATAATGTTAATTAAAAATCAGATAAAAATAGGAGATATCATAGAATCCACATTCATTTTTTTATTTCTTTGTATTTATAGGATTTGAAAAAAATCTGGAGAGATAAACATCAACATATTAACTTGATGTTGGCAGTGTGGGTGATTCTTATTTATTTACTTCTGTTTTTAAATTTGTACCTCATGTATTATCTGTGCAATTAAATGCTGTTCAATATTAAAATATATCCATAAAATGATTTTTTTTAGTGAAATTTTGGGTATACAGAAAAATCATGCATAAAATACAGGGTTCCCATATACCACCCTATGATTAACACCTTGATTTTGTATGGTACGTTTGTTAAAATTAATGACAGAAAGTTTTTATAATTTTATTATAAATTAACAATATACATGGTTAGTCCATGGTTTCAGTTTTGGTTCAGTTTGTGTTATATAGTTCCTTGCATTTAAAAAAAAAAAATTATTCTAAAAAAAAAATTATTCTAGTAACATATTTACAACCTCAAACATCATCTTTTAACCATATTCAAATATATAATTCAGTGCTGTTATTATATTCACAATTTTGTGCCACCATCACCCAAATAGAAACTCCGTACATTTTAAGCATTAACTTCCTACTCCCTACCCCGACCCAATTCCCTGATAACCCATATTATAGACTGTAATTCTATGAGTTTGCTTATTCTAATTATTTCATATCAGTGAGATCATACAATATCTGTCCTTTTATGTCTGGCTTATTCCACTCAACGTAATGTTTTAAAAATTCATCTATGTTGTCACTCCTTTTTGCTGCTTTCTTTTTCCTTTTTCCTTTGTTCCTTTTGCTGCTGAATATATTCCATTGTGTATATACCACATTTTATTTATCCATTCATTGGTTGATGGACACTTGGCTTGCTTCTATCTGTTCACTATTGTGAATAATGCTGCTGTGAACATTGGTGTAAAAATATCTGTTACAGTCCCTGCTCTCAAATCTTTTAGGTATATACCTAAAAGTGGGATTGCTGGGTCATATAGTGATTCTATGCTTATCTTTCTGAGAATTCCCAAACTGTCTTTCACAGTGGCTGTAACATTTTGCATTCCTACCAGCAATGAATGAGTGTTCCTATTTCTCAAACACTTGCGATTTTTGGTTTTTCATTTATTTTTTGAGGTACCAGGCCGGGGGCGGGGATTGAACCTGGAACCTTGTATGTGGGAAGCTGGCGCTCAACCACTGATCCACATCAGCTCCCCTGAGTTGGTTTTTTCATTTGTTTGCTTGTTGTTTTGTTTTGGTTTAGGAGGCACTAGGGACCGAACCCAGGACCTCCCATGTGGGAAGAAGGTGCTCCACTGCTTGAGCCACATCTGCTCCCCAACAATCTGTTTTTTTAATAGTAGTCATTCTGGTGGATGTGAAATGGTGTCTTGTGGTTTTGATTTGCATTTCCCTAATGGCTAATTATGTTGAGCATCTTTTCATGTGCTTTTTGGCCATTTGCATATCATCTTTGGAGAAATGTCTATTCAAGTTTTATGCCGCTTTTAAAATTGGATTGTTTGTGTTTTTGTTCTTGAGTTGTAGGATTTCTTTATAAGTTCTGGATATTAATCCCTTATCAAATATGTAGTTTCTAAATATTTTCTCCCATTGTCTATTTAATTTCATGATAAAGTACTTTGATGTACAAACATTTTTAATTTTGATAAGATCCCATTTATCTATTTTCTTTTCTTTTTTTGCTTGTGCTTTGGGTATAAAGTCTATGAAACCATTGCCTGACACAAGTTCCTGCAGATTCTTTTCCCTGCATATTCTTCTAGAAGTTTGATAGTTCTGGCTTTTATGTTTAGGTCTTTGATCCATTTTGAGTTGATAATTATATGTAGTGTGAAGTAGGGGGTCCTCTTTTATTCTTTTGCATGAGGAGATCCAGTTTTCACAGCACCATTTGTTGAAGAGACTGTCCTTTCCCAATTGAGCAGTCTTTGCCAACTTGTCAAAAATCAATTGACCATAAATGTGAGGGTTGATTTCTGAGATCTCAACTCAATTCCATTGGTTATAGGTCTGTCCTTGTGCCAATACCATGCTGTTGTGATGATTGTAGCTTTGTAATACATTTTAAGATTGTGAAGTGTAAGTCTTCCAATTTCATTCTTATTCAAGATGACTTTGACTATTCAGTTCCCTTATCCTCCCAAATAAATTGTTGATTGGCTTTTCCATTTCTGCAAAGAAAGATGTTGGAATTTTTATTGGGATTGTGTTAAATTTGTAACTCACTTTGGGTAGAATTGACATCTTAACAATATTTAGTTTTCCAAAAGATCATGGAATGTCCTTCCATTTATTTAGGTCTTTTTAAATTTATTTTAGCAATGTTTTGTAGTTTCCTGTGCACAAGTTCTTTATATCCTTGGTTAGAGTCTTTCCTCAATATCTGATTCTTTTAGTTGCTACTGTGAATGGAGTTATTTTCTTGATTTTTCATTCTGATTGTTCATGGCTTTTGCATAGAAACACTACTGATTTTTGGATAATGATCTTGTACCATGCTACTTTGCTGAATTCATTTATTAGGTCTAGGAGCTTTGTTGTGGATTTTTCAGAATTTTCTTTATGTAGGATCATGTCACCTGTAAATAGGGAATGCTTTACTGTTTACTTCTTCCTTTCCAATTTGGATGCCTTTTATGCCTTTTTCTTGCCTAATTTCTCTGGCAAGAACTTCCAGTACAAAGCTAAGTAGTGGTGGTGATAGTGGTCTTCCTTGTATGTTCCTGATCTTGGAGGGAAAGATTTTAGTCTTTTAGACTTTCACCATTGAAATTCTTGGAATGTATGATAAAATTCCCCTGTGAAGTCATCTGTACCTAGACTTCTTTTTTGGGAGGTTTTTGATTATTGATTCAATCTCTTTCCTAATTATTGGGTTTTTTGAGATCTTCTATTTCTTCTTGAGTCAATGTAAGTAGTTTGTGTACTTTTGGGAACTTAACTGTTCCATTTAGGTTATAGAATTTGTTGGCATGCATTTGCTCATAATATCCTCTTACAGTCTCTTTTATTTCAGTAGGGTCAGTAGTAACGTCCCCTTTTCATTTCTGACTTTAATTATATGTGTCCTCTCTCTTTTTTCCTTCATCAGTCTAGCTAAAGTGTTACCGGATTTGGTCTAGTTTCTTGACTTATGCTGCAGAAATGAATTTTAGAGCATGTTGGGTTAGGCCAGTAATTTATTAAGGTAGAGAGGGAAGAGAAATGTTAGAAAATAACAGATAACGGGTCCCCAGTAGATAGTAAGGGGCTGAAGAGTGATAAGAGGACCAATTTATAGATTATAGTTTCCCATTATAGATGATAAATGCACAGGTTTTACTTAGGTGTTGATCTGCACAGGGGGGACATGACAAAGAGCAGGGCGCAGAAGCCAAGAGGGACAAGAGAGAGCAGGTGGGGAGATTTGACCTTTGTGCCTGCTTTTAAACCATTAATTATTCTACCCCTTTGCTAATGGCATGGGAGGAGGCCCAGGTGTTTGCTGTTTTGATTGATTACCCCACCTGTCAATCCCCTGGGTGGGCCCAATTATAATGTCTCTGGAGAATATCTGGGGCTTCTCCTGGGAATCTCATTCTGAAGGACAGAAATCTCACGAGGGTCTTCCGCAGCCACCTTGGGGGTATTGATGTCCACGTGGACTTCTTGCCAGGTTCCAGATCCGTCTATTGATTCCCTGTATGAAGTCTGCTTCAAAAGCTTTGTCAATTTTATTGATCCTTTCAAAGAACCAACTTTTGTTTTTTTTTTCTATTTTTTTAAATTCTCTATTTCATTTATTTCTACTCTAATCTTTGTTATTTCCTTCCTTCTGCTCATTTTGGGTTTAGTTTGTTGTACCTTTTCTAGTTCTTCCAGTTTTGAGGTTAGGTTTCTGATTTGAAATCTTTTTTCCTTTTCAATGTAAGCATTTAGAGCTATAAATTTCCCTCTCTGCACTGCCTTTGTTGCATCCCAAAAGTTTTGGTATGTTATATTTTAATTTTCTTTCATCTAAGCTTTTTCCTAATTTCTCTTCTGATTTCTTCTTTAATTCATAGGATGTTTAAAAGTATGTTGTTTAATTTCTACATATTAGTGAATTTTCCATTTCTTCTTCTGTTACTGATTTCTAGCTTCATTGTATTGTGGTTGGAGAATATACATTGTATGATTTCAGTATTTTTGAATTTATTGAGACTAATTTTGTGACCTAAGATATGGTCTATCCTGGAGAATGATCTATATGCACTCAAAAAGAATGTGTATTCTATTGCTGTTGGGTGAAGTGTTCTATGTATGTATGTTAGGCAAAGTTGGTTTAGAGTATCATTTAAGTCTTCTATTTCCTTATTGATCATCTCTCTAGATGTTCTACCTATACAATGAATTTTTTTCCAGCTTTAAAAAATCTTTTTTTAATTTTTTAAATATATTTTTTAAATTTTTATTTATTTATTCATTCATCCCCCCCTTGCTGCTTGTGCTCGCTGGGCCAGCCAACCACGCCGTGCGGGCGGGCCCGCCCCCACCAGGAGGCCCCGGGAACTGAACCTGGGGCCTCCCATATGGTAAACGGGAGCCCCACTGATGGAGCCACAGCCACCTCCCTTAAAAAATCTTTGATTCTGAAGAATATTTAATGATATGTACAATGCTTAGAAATAATATTGACAAGAAACACAGTAAGATACAAAACAGTAGATTTTCTATGTAATGGAGTATATGAAGAGGCATATATACATAAAATATATATGAGAGGAAATGGTAACTATATTAATGCCATTTGTTAGATTAATCAGTATTAACATTAATAAAAGTAATGGCTATTGCTAGATGTGGGCATATTTGTGACTTTTCTTCCTTCAGTTTTGTACTGTGTACATGCATTCTTTAAAAATTATAAAATGATTCAACTGAAATTTTATTCCAGTGGAGGTGGGAGAGAGCCATATTAAAAAGATGAAGCCATATTAAAAAGATGATGCCATTAAAAAGTGGCCAATAGTCTGTGTGAGACCAGTGGAGGAGGCCAAGCTGGAGCAGACAGAGTCTGTTTTTGTCTCCTCGGCCTGCCTCTTTCTTCCTGGGCTTCCTGTAAACTAAAACTTTTTACTTTTTACCATCTACAATTGTTTTTTTTACAATTGCCATAAATTAGACTTCTTAGGGATTATATGAAATTAGACTTGCTGTGTCTTTGGAAAAGTGAAAAAAAAAATTTTGTCTTTCTAAATGCTCATGTAAATTCACCTTGTCCCAAAAGTTTGTGGAAGCTGGAAAGGACAGACGTGGTATTTCTGGTGAAGGAGCCTAATGCATTTCTGCCCTGAGGTTGTTTAGACTTGCCCTGGTGGACCCGGAGGAACCTTGAGGCCTCTAAACACAACAGTAGAATTTAAATAAAACATGCATCTAAATTGCATATTCAACCTTTATTCTTTTTTTTTTTCTGAGTTGACAGCTTTCCTGAGGTCTGGAGAGAACCCAGAGACCTTCAGCAGGCATTGAGAGTATGCCCAGAAGGTGGCAAATGTAAAACTGGATAAAACATCCTCCAGGGGAACTGGGGAGGCTCTTTACCCTTTGGGTTGGTTAATTCATCTACCCTTAGTGGCCTACAGTAGAAGGAATAGCCTGGTTCCTATGGCTGTGAGCACATTCTGAACCACGAGATATCTTTTAAAAAGTTGACTTTCCTAACTTGCACACATGTCTAATAGCTAATAAAGAGCTGTCAGGCTTCCTTTAATGATTACATGGGACTCATATAACATGAGTACATTTACTTTTTTAATTTAATTGGTTGATTTCAAACTGCTTACAAATGAGTATGTTTCTTAAACATTTGCCTGGCAATTTTGTGTTTTACAAAACTCTTCATAAATTATTATAAATCACAGAAGAATAAACTCTTTTCTCTAACATAGTTATCAACAGTTGCAGATTATTGCTACCAGGCTGGCAGGCTTGCAATGAAATCTGAGAGCTGCCCGTTTGGGAACCCATGGGTATGTGTGGATCTCTGGTGGGTGCAGTTCTCTGCAGGAGTTCCCAAGGGAATGGACAGGGTGTGTGCAAGGCCAGGGTGGGGCAAAGGGTAAAGGCTGTCAGGAAAGAGAAGCTGGTCTGAGCTGTAGGCTTCCCACCATTGCTTGGGGGGATTGAGGGTGGGCTGGCCTTAATTATGCCTTGGACCTCACAGCACTGTCTGGGTTTCCACTTCTGGTCACAAAGTTTCTAACACCTATGTTTAGAATATTTATATATATTTAACCAAAACATAATACGAAGAAAGATCCTTCCTGTTCTCGACAACGGAAAGCATAAGAAAAACTATTAGTAAACAGATGAGAACTTGAGTAACTTTGAAGTGCTAGTTTGTATTTTTCCCACATTAAAATTGTGTCTTGGGAGCGGATATGGCTCAAGCGGTTGAGTGTCTGCTTCCTACATAGGAAGTTCAGGGTTTGGTTCTCGGTGCTTCCTAAAAACAGAAACAAACAATAACAAGCAAACAAATGAAAAAACCAACTCAACGGAGCTGATGTGGTTCAGTGGTTGAGCCTCGGCTTGCCACAAAAGAGGTACAGGGTTCAATCCCTGGCCCCAGGACTTCAAAAAAAAAAGTGTCTTAAAAGTGAATATATCGGGAAGCGGATGTGGCTCAAGCAGTTGGGCCCACTCCTAACGCATGGGAGATCTTGGGTGTAGTTCCCAGTGCCCCCTAAAGAAGATGAGTAAAGCAGCAAGCTGACGTGACGGGCTGGCATGGCAAGCTGACGCAGCAAGCTGACGCAACAAGATGACTCAGTGAGGAAACACAACGAGAGACACCAAGCAAGGAGTGGAGGTGGCTCAAGTGATTGGGTGCCCTCCTCCCACATGGGAAGTCTGGGGTTTGGTTCCCGGTGCCTCCTAAAAAGGAGATGAATGAACAGAGAGCAGACAGCAAGCACAACACAACCAGGCGGGGAGGGAGAAATAAATAAGTAAAATAAATCTTAAGGAAAAAACACAGTGACTATACTCATGTGCTCGGCACACATGGCGTTTGAATTTCACAGTGTGTTTCATCATTTTGCACATTCCAAGGGACACTTGCTGTAGGAGTATGTGTGCTTCTCTGACTTGTAGTTAATTTAGAAAAATATCTAGGTCTAGACTTTGAGAGTATAGGAATAAAAATACTAAAAAATAACAGGATAACTAACTCACAAGGAAAGAAAGTGCTGGTTTCATTTTAATTTTCGGGCAAAGATTGTGGAGTTCATGTGACCTGGCTCAAAGCATTCTCCATGTTAACATTAAGACTGTGGGACTTACCTCCTCCTATTTCACAAGAAGCTGAAAATTAGAATCAAGTGAAGTTCCATTTTTTGGCAATTTGTTGATACCTAGCACACTGCAGACATACAATCCATGGCTTATTAAATTGAAATAAAGATTTAATGAAATCTGGGGTCACTTATGGGAAGAAGAAGTAGAGAATTAACCAAATTCTTTGAAGACACCCTCTCTCATTCATTCAATGATTTATTGGTTTTACTTTTTTATTCCCTTTTATCTCAATTTCAGACTTCTATTTCCTTCCCCAAAGAAAACATTCTAAGAATTTTGTAGTATATGCTTTGGTCTGTTGCTAAGCCCTCTATTCTTTCTATTGTGTATTGCTTGTATTTTTAAGTTTATGTAAATGGTAATTTGAAATAAATCTCATGCTGTTCTTACACTGAGCCTGTTTTTCAAAGATCCATCTATATTGCCATGTTACATTCAATCTGCTGCTGCTAACTGCTGTATATTACTCCATGCGATGCGTCCCTTTATTTTATGTAACCCATTTTTGCATTGATAGACAACGAAACTGCCCCCAGCTCCTTGGCACTGCAAACAATTCTGATTTTAGGGATCTTCGTAGGAATTTATGCAGATTTTTCATTTTTGCCAGTTTTAACTAAGGTAAAATGACATTTTATTAATCTGTGTTCTCTGATGCTGAAATTTGGGCATCACTTCAATGGCAGCATTTTTAGTTTCCTTTTGTATTCATTGCCTCTTCATATTTTTGTCCATTCTTTTTTTTTATTTTTTTATTTATTTTTATTTTTATTTTTTTATTTTTATTTTTTTTAAATTTTTTATTTATTTTTATTGTGGGTAAAAATCAAAATTCTCACAATACATAAAAACATTTGCAAAATGATATATAAATATATATGCATATATGTGTATTTGCTTACAAAAATGTTATTTATATATATATATATACACATATATTTTAAGAGGTGCTTAGATTACCCAAAATATTACACAGAACCCACTGGGATTCCCATGTTGCCCACCTCCCACACCTCCCACCACATCCCACACAAACATCTCCCACAAGTGTGGCCCACCACCCTCAATGAACTTACACATCCTGGAGCCTTGTATTGAGTTTACTATTTTTTCTTTGCACACGTTCCTGTATGTATATTTTTATATTAGTCCCTGATCAGTTTCAGACAGTGCAGCTTTCTTCTCCTAACTTTATCTACACTATTCTTTGTCGACCTGAAAGCTTTAATTTTTAAGTAATCAAATTCATAATTTCTTTTTTTGCCTGGTAGTTTGTGCACTTGGGGTTTTATCCACCATTAAGTGACAAAGATATTCTACTACATTTTAATGTATTAATTTTATAATTTTTATCTTTACATTTAGGTATTTACCCATACAGAATCCACTTTTGCATACGGTGTTAGATAAAGTCCCAGTTTTTTTTTTTTTTTTAATATGATGAGTTGTTTCCCAATACCATACTACCTCATAAACAATCTATCCTTTCCCACTGATTTATGTTGCCATCTTTATTAAATGCTGAGTTCCATTATATACATAGATTTGTCCCTGAGATACTGTACTGTATTTCTATTTATCTGCTTTTGCTGCAAAATTAAACTGTATTTTATAATTATAGCTGTAATGGCATAAAACAAATTATATTTGGTGCCTCTTCATCCTTCCTGGCCTGGTCCTAAGATTCCCTTTTTGAGCAACCACTCCAGGTAGTCCTGACCTGGGCATAACCACAGTTAGCAAGGCCAGCACCTCTGTATGGTTTGGGAAGATAAGAGCTGCCCTCAGTTCCTCTGAATGGCCCCTGCTGCTGCTGCTTCCCCTAAGGAATGGCTCTTTCCACTTGTGTTAATCATCTAAAGGGGTGCTGATGCAAAATACCAGAAATCTGTTGGCTTTATAAAGGGTATTTATTTGGGGTAGAAGCTTACAGTCACAAGGCCCTAAGAGATCAACTCAAGGTCCCATCAGAGGTACTTCCTCACCCAAAGTCATTGGTCACATGTTGAAGCAAGATGGCGGGCAATGACTGCGAGGGTTCAGCCTTCCTCCTTCCTCTTAAGGCTCTGTGGTCCCAGCTTCTTCCAATATCAGCTGTAGGCTGGGATAAGTCTTGTCTCTGTCCCGGGCCTCGTTTCTCCCTGGCTCAGCTGCTCAGGGCTCTGGTCTCTGCAGCTGCAAACTGTCAGGCAAGTGGCTCATCTCTCTTCCCAGGGCTGGAGGATCTTGTCTAATGAACTGTCTCTCTTCCTCTGTGTTCTCCTTCTCCATGCATTTACTTCCTGGGGCTCCAGCATCAAAACTCCTACTCTCTCCTCTGCCATGTCATTTTCTCTGTGAGTCCCCTCCCCCTCCCCTTTGGGTCACAGTAAAGGCAAGAGCCAGGGACCCACATGTTCTTTTTCCTCTGTCTACTCCATGGACCCTTGTGGAAGCCTAGGTTAATTCAGCCCAGTGGGCCTCTCCACTGCCCTCCTTCTCTCTCGTACCCCTACAGGGCCTCTGAGCTGATAGAGCTGTCCTTTCATGCATTCTTTCTGGCTGGCTAGCTGTGTTTGTACCTCATCACCCAAAGAACTTTCACTTAACATCCAAAACAATAGCTTTGGTATATTATCAACATTTTTTCAACTTTTTCAAGGTTGACTTAGCTTTTTTGCTGGACCTCTACCCTTTCCTAGAGATGATCAAGATGATTAAGTGCCTAAAAACCCAGCTAGAATTTTGTTTGTCATTGCAGAGAATTTGTTGATTACTTGTTAAAAGAACTGATATGCTTATAATGTTGCAATATTATGCTCCTTCATTTCTGCCGTTCTTTTTCTTTGTCCTTTACTAAAATATAAATACTTCCTCCTCTCTAAATACTTTGTTTTTGTTACTATCGTGAAGGCTATCTTACCTTTTATTATATTTCCTAGCTGGTTACTGAAATTTAAATACGTCCTCCTCTCTAGATACTTTATATTTTTGTTACTATTGTGAAGGCTATCCTACCTTTTATTATATTTTCTAGTGGGCTTCTGAGTTAGAAAGAAAAGAGTTTGCGTTTTCTATATTCATCTTATATCCAGAAACCTTGCTCAACTGTATTGGTTCTAATAATTTGTTGCTTTTTCTATGCAAGTATCGTATTATCCATAAATACTCTTTTATCACTACTGATCTTAACACCTCTTCCTTCTTTATCTTTTCTTGGAATATTAGCCAAGATTTCCAGTACTATGTTAAACAAAAGAAAAGGCAGCTAGCATACCTGTGGTTTTTCTTTTCCTATCTTAAAGGAAATGGATTTCTTTCTATTCCTAGTTCTTTTCTCTTCCTGGCTTGCCAAGAGATTTTCTTTTCCTATAAACACATGCAGAAATTTATTAAACACTTTTTTTTTCAATTAACTAAGACAATTGTATGTATTCTTTTGCCTTTTGTCTGTTATGTGGTCAATTACATTGCAGGTTTTCCTAATTTTGAACCATCCTTTCACCTTTGGGATAAACTTTACTTGAGCTTGATATAATATTTTACAAAACAATCTAAGACTCAAAGAGTCTTAAGATTCTTTGAACTCTTTGAGCATTGGACTTAAGAGTTCAAACATTACTTGCTTTGGTAAAACCTTTCTAATATACATCTTTTCACTCCCCAACCCCATCCTTGGTGTTACCAGAGCACTTTGCTGTGTCACTGGTATGGAACCCACAGTGTTCTTGCTCACTGGTACCCCTCCATCCCCAACCACACTGTTAGATCTGGAGAACAGGAATTATGTCTCCAGATCTAACAGTAATTTACCTATCATAAAATTCACCTGTTATATGTTTACAATTCAAAGTTTTTTAGTGAATTTATAGTGTGGGCAGCCATCACCACTGACCAATTTTAGAACATTTTCATCCTAAGAGATTCCCTTGCACCAGTTTGCAGTCAATTCCTGCTCTTGCCTCCAGTTGCAGGCTACCCCTTATCTGGTCTCTGTCACTTAAAATCGTCTTTTCCAGAGATTTCATGTAAACAGAAACATAATATCTAGTCTTTCATATCTGTTTTTTTTACTTAGCATGATGATTTTGAGGTTTGTTCATCCAAGTTGTGGGGGGAATACATTGTTTGGTCCTTTTTATTGTTGTTAACTATTTGACAAATGCGTGGTTTTTTTTTTTTTTGCACCTAACAAGACACCTAAAATTTCTTTTTTGTCTTTATACTATTAATATGTTATATTGCATTAATTTTTTGTATTAAACTAATCTTTCATTTGTTGTATAAATCCCACTTAGTCATAATGTATAGTCCTTTCTTTATGTTGCTGAATTCGGATTGTCAATATTTTTTGACTCTATGTTCATGAGAGATATTGATCTTCAATTTCTTTGTGATGTCTTTGTCTGATTTTGGTATCAGAGTAATACTGGCCTCAAACGAATTAAAGTGTTCGTACCTTTGTTATTTTCTGAAAGAATATTTGAAGGACTGATATTATTTGCTCTTTAAATATTTGTTAGAATTCACAAAGTGAAGCCATCTGGGCCTGGGCTTTTCTTTGTGGGAAGGTCTTAAGTTACTAATTAAATTTCTTTACTTGTTATAGGGCTATTCAGATGTTCTATTTCTTCCTGAGTAAGTTTTGGCAGTTTGTGTCTTTCTAGGAATTTGGTCATTTCATCTAAATTGTCCAATTTGTTGGTAGAAAGTTGCTCATAAAATTGTCTTATAGTCCTTTTTACTTTTCCTGGAATCAGCGGTGACACCACCTCTTTCACTTATGATTTTGGTAATCTGTGCCATGTCTCTTTTTTCCTTGTTCATACTGGCTAAATGCTAGTCACCTTAAAGAATCAACTTTTGTTTTAATTTTCTCCTTTGTCTTTCTGCTTTCTATTTCATTGATTTCTACTCTAATCATTATTATTTCCTTTCCTTTGCTTGCTTTGGGCTTAATATGCTCTTCTTTTTCTAATTTCTTAATGTGAATGTTTATATTATTAATTTGAAATCTTTCTTCTATTATGACATAGGTGTTTAAAACTATAATTTTTTTCTAAATGCTGCATCCCATTAATTGTGGCAGGTGGTACTTTAATTTTCTTTCAACTCAAAATATTTTCTAATTTCCTGTTTGAGTCCTTCTTTGATTTATGTTATTTAAAAGCACATTGTTTAACTTCCAAATATTTGGGGGTTTTCCCAGATTTTTAATTTTTTTAAATTTCTAATTTAATTCTGTTGAGTTCAGAATTATACTCTTACGATTTTAATTTTCAGTTTTATTTTTACTGAGATTTGTTCTGTGGCCTAGCATATGGTCTATCCTGGAGAAGGTACCATGCGCACTTCTAAAGAAAGTATGTTCTGCACACACTGGATGGAGTACTCTATAAATGTCATTAGGTCAAATTTGTTCATAGCATTGTTCAAGTTTTCTATATCTTTGTTTATTATCAAATCATTTAACAATTATTAAGCATGAGTATTGAAATCTTGAACTATTATTTTTGAATTACTTATTTCTCTTTTTAATTGTATCAGTTTTGGGTTAATGTATTTTAGGGCTGTTTTGTTAGATATGGGCACACATAACTGTTATATCTTCTTGATGTATTAACCCTTTTATCATTATAAAATATACATCTTTGTCTCCAGTAATGTTTATTGTCTAAGTCTTTTTTTTTTTTTTTTTTTTTTTTTTTTTAATATAGCTACCCTGGCACTTTTATGGTTACTGTTTGTGTGGCATATTGTTTTCCATCCTTTTGCTTTCAGTATGTTGGTGTCTTTGAATCTAAAGTGTATTTCCTATAGACAGCATAGACCTGTATCTTGATTTTTTAATCCAGTCTAATAATCTCTGACTTTTGCATGTGATGTTTAGTGTATTCACATTTATCATTATTAATATGGTTGGATTTATGCTTGTCATTTTGCTATAAGTTTTCTTCATATATCATGTCTCCCTCTTTCCTCCTTTACAGTCTTCTTTGAGTTAGATAAATATTTTTTAGTATACCAATTTAATTCTTCTGTATTTCCTTTTCTATAATTTTTGAATTATTTACTTAGTGGTTGCTCTAGGAATTATAATATACATCTTAATTACAATCTGCTTGAGATTGCTACTAACTTAATTCTGGTAAATTTTGGAAAATTTGTTTCTCTCTTGCTCCATTTCCTCTCCTCTCCTTTGTGTTGTTATTGTCATATATATTACATCAATACAGTATTATGCCTATTGCTTCATATAATGTGTTTCTCTTAAAGAGGTTAAGAAAGAGAAAATAATATATTTATAGAGTCTTTTATTTTACCCACATATTTACCAATTCTTGTGGTCTTTACTTCTTCCCATAGATTCAAGTTATTGTCTGGTGTTATTTCCCTTCAACCTGAGACTCACTGTAGAATTTCTTGTAGGGCATACCTAGTAGCAATGAATTACCTCAGCCTTTCAAAAAAAATCTGATAATGTCTTTATTTTATCTTTGATTTTGAAGGGTAGTTTTGCTGAATATACAGTAGTTAGTTAACAGTTTTATTCTTTCAGCACTTTAAATATGGCATTCCATTGCTTTCTAGTTTCCATTATTTCTAATGAGAAATTGATCATTAATTGTATTATTTATTTTTAACTTGCTGCTTTCCAAATTTTCTCTTTGTCTTTCAATTTTATCAGTTAGAGTGTAATGCCTCTGTCTCAGTTTCCTGGCTGCAGTCACAAATACCATATATGGGTTAGTTTAACAATGGGATTTTTTCAAATGAGAGAAGTTGTGGGTTTACATTAGAATCATATATAAAATAGAGAGTTCCTATATACCACCCTATTATTAACACCTTGAATTGGTGTGGTACATTTGTAAACACTGATAAAAGTACATTTTTAAAAAATTATTTTTAAAGAAGCTTTAGATTATATAAATATTACATAAAAAATATAGGGGATTCCCATATATCCCACCCCTCCCCCACCCAAATGTTTCCCCCATTAACAACATCTTTCATTAGTGTGGTACGATTGTTACAAATGATGAACACATATATTGAAGTATTGCTACTAACCATGGTCTGTGGTTTACATTATGGTTTACACTTTGCACTGCCCAATTTTATAAGATTTGACAAAATGTGTAATGGCCTGTATCCATCATTGCAATGTCATGCAGGATAATTCTAATGTCCCCAAAATGCCCCATGTTACAACTATTCTTTCCCTCTCCCTCCTTTCAGAACTTCTAGTGGACACTGTCTTTATATCAGTGATAAAAGTTCTTCTATTATTAGAATAATAATAAGCTCGCTGCTGGCAATTCTTAGTCCTTGGCTTGTCTGTCACGTGGCAAAGCACATGGCCATGTCCTCTCCTTATTTTCTGGGTTCCATTGACTTCCAGATTCCACTCCTCTATGTGGCTTTCTCTTCATAAAGTCTCCAGTAGTAGGATTAATGCCTGACCTCATTGACTTGGGCCACACATTAACTTAAAATAGTATCTTCAAACGGTCCTATTTACAATGGGTTGATGCCTACAGGGATGGAGTAAGAACTTTTTTTTCTGGGGTACGTATTCAACACAGTGTACCCCACAGTGTGACTCTCATTTTGTTTATCTTACTTGCAGTTCATTGGGCTTTTTGTATATGTAGGTTTTTAATTAAATTTGGGACATTTGTGCCATCACTTCATCTTTTTTTTCCTGCCCTTTTCTCTTTTCTTCCTTTGGGACTCCAGTCACACTTACGTTTGTGTGTTTGATGTTGTCTCACAGGTCTCTGAGGTCATTATTGATGTAGGAAATAAGCTACAGATTCCCACTGTTGTTTTTTAAAGTCAGTAGTAAATTTTTCTTCACTTTTTTCTTCAGCTTGAATAATTTCTGTTCTCTCTCAAGATCTTCTTCCATCTCAAATCTGCTGTTCACTCCTCTAGTGAAATTTCTACTTTGGTTATTGTACTTTTCACCTCTAGAATTTAAATTTTTTTTTATTTGGTTCTTTTTATTTCTAACTATTTATTTATGCTCTTTATTTTTTTTTCTGATTCTTTTCATATTTTCCTTTAATTCTTTAAACAATAATTTCCTTTTGTTCTTTGATCATATTTATAATAACTTCTTTTGTGTGGCATTTTTCTGCTAAATCTATCATCTGGAGACATTCAGAGATAGTTTCTATTGGTTGCTTTTCCCCCTAAGTATGGGAAACACTTTCCTATTTATTTCCCTATCTCATAACTTTTGTTGGAAACTGGAAATTGTAGATAACATACTGTAACAACTCTGGATTCTGATTTTTTTTTTCCCTCCTGAGGGTTTATCCTTGTTTGTCTAGTAAATTTCCTGTGAAACCTGTCTCCCTTGCAGTATGTGACCACTTTGCTCAGGTTCTTTTTTTAAAAAAATATATTCTTGTTTTTATTTTGAAGCCTGACATCCTGGGGTTTGTCCTTCTATCTGCATAGCTGAGTGACCAGCCAATAATTTTTTAGAGGTTATGTTCATACACCTTTATTCAGTAAAGTTTCCACTCAGTGCTGATAGATCATCTATTAGTTCAAGAACAAAACATTTGGGCAGTTTTAAAGTCTGCCATGGCTTTTACTTTTCAAAAGGCCCTTTCTAGTCTCCCCTGAACATGCATGTTACCTCCAGGTCAGTCAGTGATATGGGGAGATTATCAAGTGCCTATATGACTGTCATTTTCTGTTTTTCCTTGTTAAATTTTGGGCTAGTCCTGTAGTCTATTGCTTGCCCCAATTAGGTCCAAAACCTCAGGCTATTGTAACCCATGGCCTTTCCCATTTGTTCACCACTGAGATTGCTTATTACTGACAATGGCACTTGGTCTGGGTTTTCCACCATTAGCTCCAAATCAAATCATTTCTTTCTGGCAGTGGAGCTGTTGGTTATTCACAGCTTCACCCACCTGTTAGACTTATGGTACTAACTAATCAGGGTGGGGGAACAGTTTGATGAGAGCAGCTCCAGGCAAGTATCTTAGAGAGTCCCACTGTTTTTATATGAAGTCAACAGATTTTCATGAATAAATGCTTTTCAGTTTGCCTTTCGTTAATTTTCAGGGTGCTGAAATGGCTGTTTTGGTAATATTGTCCAGTTTTATACTTGCATTTGGTGAAAGAATTTGGCGACCTCCTTCTTCTGTCATGCTAGAAGTCCTGCCCTCTATCATTGGTTTGTGTGCCTCTAGAAACTATTTTCTTATTTGTTTCATGGACAATTCTAAATCCCTGATAATTGATATTTAAAATGTGATTTTCCTTAAAGATCAATCCCAGGCAAACTTCTTAGGTTTAGAGTTTATCTCTAGAGAAAAAATAGCAGTAGCACTTCTCTTAACCAACCTCTACTGAACCAATTCATTATATTAACTCATGTAATTGTATAATTTAATGAAATATTATGTAACCAATAAACACTGAGTATGAAAAGAGAGCTGTTTCTATGAAAACAAAATTGCATGCTTTGAAAACTCTCAATAAAGGTGAGTTGCTAAAAAATTGCTGTTGAATTAGGTGTAGATGAGACTACTATAAATGATTGCAGAAAAATATAAAAATATTGAAGAATTTTATATTCAGATCACTTTATATGTGTCCTTAAATTTTCACTTTGCTTTAAAGAAACAGAACCTGGAAATTGTATGTGATGCATTACAGATGTGACTTTTGAAGAAAAATGATGGAAATTTTTTATCAATGTTCTATAAAAGAAAACATCTTGACCCTACATAAAAAGTTGGCAGAAAAAAGTACATTTATGTTTTTAAGCTACAATCAATGATTTAAGGTAATCTTCATTACTTATTTTTTATGATTCTATGTGAGGCAGGTTAGTTTAGGAAAAGGGAAGTTGAATCTAAGGCCTGGCAGAAAAACATGGCCATGAAAAATGTGGCCATGGAATCCTACCTGGAAACCCCCTGAGGGAAAGACCACCACCAAGAAGGCTGTTGGAAGGACCTCATGAGACTCTGGCCATAAGAACCCCATTTGGAATGAGATTGGAATGAGATCTTGTTCAGGGCCAAGGGAAAGCCCCAGATACCCTCAAGGGGCCTCACCACTGACCCCCTGGGGAACTGACAGGTGGGGTACCCAATCAGAACAGCAAACAGCTGGGGCCCCTTCCCCAACATTAGGAAAGGGAGGAGTAAATAATAGCTTAATAGAGATAGCCCTACAAGCCCAAAACACTCTCTGCCTAGAGGAGCCCGCATCTATAGGTTTAGCTGTGTAATCCTGTTCTCTTCTCCCATTTCTCAATAAACTATTGGCCTCATAAACCAGTGTTTTCTTAAATTCTTTTATGTAATATAGCCAAGAACCTAGAGGAATCTGTCATCTCCTGACTTCCCATGCTTTAGTCAACTTTTTGATCAACCCAATTATTGCCAGTCCCAATCAGAAAAGAAGGTTTTATATGCTTTCATTACTCTAGGGACCTAGGGGGGCTCTCAGTCTTGCTGTTGGCTGCCTGCCTGGGATGCTCCCCCAGAGTCTGCAGTTGGCCTCTTGAGTTGGCTCAGGGATCACCCCTCCATCTGCTACTCCATAGCGGAGGAATTCAAACACAGATTGGGGTCAGGAGCATGTGTAGTTTGGAGTCATTGTGTCATGGCAGGGAATCTTCAGAGAGATGAGCAAAGAGCTTCAGGCTCTTCCACTTGTTTGGCAATTCTTGGTGCTTCCATGCTGGTGGAGCTGTGAGGGAAGTCTAAGGGTGCTCTGGTTGCAGACTATACCAAGCCAGGGAAGGGCCAGGCATGGGCTGCTTTATGCTGTAGGGAGTAATAGTATCATTCTCTTGACTTTATCTTTCAGGGTTAAGAGTAGTTAGCGGTTGAAGATTAAGAAACAGACCAACCAAGGGCCTGCATCCAGGATACTGCTGAAGGAGCCTCTTGAATGACATATGGACTAGACCAATTCACCAAGGCAGTGTTTTCAGACAGAGGTTCAAGGCAGAAGACCATGGCATGATGTTGTGCATTCACCTAAAGAGTTTTCTTTTCTTCTTTCTTTCAAAAACCTGTGGTACTCCAAAAGTGTCTGGTTAAGTAAATCAAATTTTTGGAAACCATATCAAATATTTTCCACTATCGAGTCAGGTGTGAGTACCCTGTTCCCTATTGTATGTATATGCATCAGATTTCTTTTGTCCCAAGTCCTAGTTCCTCAGTTAATCTGAAAACACAGTCATGCTAAAAAATTAGGGGAGCTTGCCCTAACATCTTTGATTATGAATAGTAGTCTTCTGAAAACAGAAATGGGTAACATGAATGGTGGAGATTTAGGCACTGATATTAGTTGATAGGTGTATCAGTTTCCTATGGTTGCTGTAATAAATTAACACAAATGGAATGGCTTAAAACAACAGACATTTATTCTCTCACAGTTCTGGAGGCCAGAGGTCTGAAATCAAGGTACAGGCAGTGTTAAGTCCTCTTTGAAGTCTCTAGGGATGAATTTGTTCCAGTCTCTCTCTGTGGCAGTTTGATATTTTGTATGAATCCCCAAAAAGAAAGAGATTATGTTTGTAAACTGGTCTGTTCCTCTGGCTGTGATACCCTTTGAGTGCAATAGATTCAGCTGACATGTCTTGATTAAATTACCTGTTAAGATTAGGGCTTTGATTTGATGACATCAGTAGGATATGACTCAGGGTTAAGTCCCCGCCCCCTTAGTGGGCTGATATAAATGGACACTCACTCAAGCAGGCACACAGGAAGAGAGAGAGCTCCACAGACAGGGAAGAGGAGAGAACTTTGTCATTTTTTGATCCTGCAGCCCCGGGGAGAGATGAACCATTCACCTGATAGTTTACAGCTAACCTTGGGAAGAGACCAGAGCAGCTGATAAGGCCTGGAAGGAAACCAGCCCTATGCCAGACTGATGTAAGAAGCCCTGAGAGATGAGCCCTATGCCAGCCTGTAGCTGAGAGAGAGGAAGGCTGAACCCTTGCAGATATCGCCCGCCATCTTGCTTCAACATGTGGAAACTGACTTGGGTGAGAAAGCAACCTTGAGTTGGACTCTTTAGGGCCTTGTAACTGTAAGCTTTTACCCCAAATAAATACCTTTTATAAAAGCCAACAGATTTCTGGTAATTTGCATCAGCACACTTTTGGCTAATTAATGCATTCTCCTAGCTTCTGGTGGTTGTAAGTGTTCCTTGATGCTTTTTGGCTTATAGACACATCATTCCATTCTCTCTCTCCATCTTCACATGGCATTCTCCTCTTTGTGTTTGTGTCCACATTTCCTTCTTCTAAGGACATCAGTTATATTGGATTTAGGGCCCATATTCCAATATGACCTTATATTAACTTGATTACATCTGCAAAGACCCTATTTCCAAATAACCACATTCAGAGGTTCTGAGTAGGCATGAATTTTGGGGTGACTCTTCAACCCCATACAGTGGGGGGAAAATTTTTAGATTGACAAGACTTTTAGGACTATTCAAACTGTTAGTACAGAGGAAGTTGCTCAGTTTGTCTCAACTTTAGACTAAGGCAGAGTTAGCAGTAGTGGCATGTTTAAAGGAATGAGGCACAGAGAAAGCATCTGAGGTTGTAATAATTTTGAAAATGCAGTTCTCTTGATAATGAACTGGGAGTTCATTATTTTCGCGTGCTGCTTAAAAGGTTTGTGTGCACTGAAATCTATACATAACACATCCATAAAAAAAAAAAATAGCATGCATGGAAAGGGCAGTTAGGGTTCCTTGTTGTATGTAAAGGCTCATACTTAGCTGAAATAAGTTTGGTGCTTTTTATTTGCTTGTGGAGTCTAAATCTAGGCTTTAATTCTCAAACTTCTTTCCACAGCTTTAGGAAACCAATGAAGCTCTGAATGGAAAGGTAACCTCAGGAAGACAATATGGTCACTCTCCCCCATAGGCACTGACTTGGGAGAGAAATCTTAATAAGGGTGCTGAAAGCAGCTTCGGTGATCCTGGAGGGTTTATGGCCTTTTAGAGAGTTTGGTGTGAAACTTGTTAAAGAGGAGGGGCCAACAGGCTACAGATTTTCTGCTAGGAATCAGAGCAGCGTCTTTCTGCATCTTGGGACTGAAAAGAAAAGAGAAATGGCCTGGCTCACCTCCTACCCCCTCTTGCCTCCTGCTTTACTCTGCATTCCCACAACCTTTACCCCTTCCTCTGCAGGCTTTTTGCACTATTGCCCAAAGAGAGGAAAGAAAAAGCCAGTGGGTGGGAGGGAGGTGCATGAGGGCCCTTTTGGAATGGATTTCCTTCCCTCTCTCTCTGAAAATGAAAGACCTCTCTCAAAGAAAACAATGCCATTTCCCCCCCTCTCGCCTCAGGCCATGTAAAATCTGCTTTCTCCCAAACAACACCACATCACTTTATTTTATTTTATTTTTACCTCCCTGGCTTGCTTCTGATAGACAGTATTTCTAATCTCTCTGGCTCTCTCTTCCTCTCTCCCTCTTCCTTTCTCTCTCTCTAGCTTCTAGCTGTGGTCTGGTCCTGCTGAGAGAACATAAACTGCCTTATTTGTGACTTTGCAGTCATTTCCATGGCAACCGACCCATGGCCCAGGTACCAGCTTGTGCCTTTGCTATAGGGCTGTGAAAAAGAAAAGGCCTTTATTAAAGCTGAGTGGCAGTAGATTCCCTCCCACAGCTCTTGCCCAGAGAGGAACTTCTGCAGGAGTCAAAGGAGGGACACAGGAATCGAAAGCAGGCTTCCCCGATTTCTCAAAATTTCCCCAATATACAAGAAATCCCCCCACCTCAGTGCATGATTGTGTCTGCAGGTGCATGCATGTAGCACACACACATACCACTTCTATTTCTGGACCTTCAGCCACAGAGCATTTTCCCTTTTGAAGTGACAGAGCTTCAGATACGGTGCCCTGGAATAATAGTTTGGGTTTGAAATGAGAGGTGGGCTCTGCAGTTTAAGACTTTTGTGTATAGGATGGGGGTGGGGAAGAGAGTGGAGACCAGGGGCAAGGACAGGACTGTGGAAAACCTTGTGAGGGCGGTGATATGGTAATAAGAAAGAAATCTTAGAGCCCTTAACTCAATAGTAAGTAAGAGAGTTAGGGGCGGACAAGGGAGTTCTTAAAACAGAAGCTCCTAAAAGGTTCATTATTGTGTAATGTGACTCGTTCAGAATAAAGTGTTATGGAATGGCTAGGGAGGCAGACATCTCTCCCCAGTTCTCTCTCCTTTTTTTCTATCCTTTTTCTGCAGATCTCTGCTTTTTTCGCTCCCTTCCACTTTCCTCTGGGTCTAGGGAATTCCATTTTGGGAGTATGTAAGAAACATCCTAGTAAAATTCCTAAGGACCCTCTTCCTGCCTCTCCCCTCCCTTCCACCAGGACACTTGAATTCAGAGGAAGAGAAGACAAGAGAAGGGTCCCTGTCCCATCCCTTCTGAGAACTGTCTTGCACATTGAAAATAAATGGAACTTACAGCCTAGAGCCAAGAGGGTGTTCGGGATTTCTACTGCAACCAAGATGAGTTCATCTTTATTAAGCAGATGTGTAGAGGTCCAGCTCATCTCCAGAGCATCTCCACAGCCATCCACTCCCCATTTCTTTTATTGATCTGCCGGTCTAAATGAGTGCTTCTAAACTCGGTGGGAGTTTTCCAATTAGATAAAAGGCAATTCGCGTTGCCTGCTGCCTCAGTACCACACTAACAGCCCCAAACCAAGAGAGCATATTCAAGACTTCTTGGCAGAACAGTCTGTTTTCATCAAGGTGGCCTCCTCCCGAGCACCCTCATCTGCAGGACATTTCTCTTAATTGCTTTATTGGAGGTTGAGAAAAATAAGGCTGCTTCTCCAGGAGTGGGGGTTTCAAGGTGAACGGTATGGTTAATGGAGAAATGCTTTGGCCCATTCTCTGGGCTGCATGTTTGGGTCAAGCAATGACTCAAGGATTTTCAGATCCCCGAGACTCCCCAACATACCTTGTTGGTGAAAGACTGAAGGCAGCCACCTCCTTCCCCTGGGTAAGTCACAGCACAGGTAGCACAGTTTTCTGAGGCCTCTGCCCAATGCCAGCAGGGCCAAAGAGAGGGTGGAGAAGTGGCATTGCAGAGGTGAGTCCTTCCATCCCAGGATGTGTGCCATTGTCCATTGGTGAATATAGTTGGCCCAAATCCTGGACTCTAGCAGATACTTCCCACCACCCACCGTAGCAGCAACTATCCATCTGCTTGAAGTTCAAGGTCCTTTTTAGAGCAGGCTTATTTCCAGGGGAAATAATCCTCTCTGTTCTGGCCTGGTACATCTTCTACATAGCCAGGATGCCACCCTTTCTGTCTTTTGATCATCCTTTTCTTCTTACCTAAGAGAGCTGCCCTTCTTACCTGAGAAAGAGAAGCATTTCTCAGCTACTCTCTCCCTCTTCCAGATTATTTTCATATGGCTAATATTGTTTTGCTTCATCACTAATCAGAACTACTATCCTTTATTGGCTGTTCACCATGTGCTAGGCACCGAGATTTCATGCAATTAAAACCTCAACATTGTTACTATAAGGTAGGTGCTGTTACTCCCCCCACTTTAGAGGACACTGAGGCTGAGAGAAGTTAAGCGTCTCCAAGGTTTTAAGCATTTGGATCCATATATGCATGATCCAAAAAATCTTGGGTTTTAGTATGCATGGTCAGAATGAATAAACATCACAGTGGTAATGAAAAGAACCCATTTGCTTTTAAAGCCACATGGCACAATCCTTGTTGGCACAACCTAAGGCTTAGCAACAATTATCTTTTTTCCTTCTGAGGCCTTTCTGGGTAAAATGACTACTGTCCCAGTTCTTTCTGTCTCTAAAGCTCCAGCACTTTTATTATAGACCGGTAAAACTTTCCTATAGTTACTGTAAGTGCAGATCTCTGTGCCAAGGCCTGGAGACCTCATTTGGTGGGGACCATAGTAGGTGTAGTTGAGCTATGAGTGGCAAAGAATTTGCTCCCCATAAGTGCTGTAGTTTCTAAAGGGAAAACTTTAGATCTTTAGTCTTTCTTATAGCTTCCTATCTCTCAAGTAACTAAGGCCAGTTTGCCTGGGGTGGGATCAGAAGACATTCACAATTACTGCCCTCAAAACGGACATCTCTGCCAACTTCAAACTAATATTTTAGGGAAGAGCTCAGGACCCTCAATTTCAGTCTCCCTTCCCTCCAGACAGGTTCTCTCTCTTATAGGAGGCATCTTGGTTCTTTATTGTTTTTCAAGAGTCTCCATTCTAGAGTTTCAGGATTCACCCACCAGTCTCAGCTCCACTTTGCCTTTCTTCTCAGGAAAGCTGATGGGTTCTATGCAAATTACACTTTTGCAGCCAGTGCCGGTAAATCCTATTGGTCTGGTGTGATGATCAGGTGCCTTCCTCTACAGCTGTACCTCAAGATTATTATCTTAGCTGGCTTGGTAGAACCTTGAACAGTGGAAGGAGTGGGCTCTTCTGTAGCCACTATTCTCCCAATCAATAACTGCTTTCCATGTTGGTGCATTGTGAACCCAGAGCAAAGTGTGAGGTAAGAAATGTGGTAGGAATTCTTTGATGGTGATTTAACTTTGCCTTTGAGCCCTCACTCCCTTTCCTCAATCCCTCCTCCTGGTTCAGCATTTGAACACTCCAGAATGGCCATACTGTCTCTTCTAGACCCGGCAGAGGAGGTGGGGTGTGTCTGTTAGCTTCTCCCCTTCCCTTCTCCTCCCCATCTCCCACTAACATCACAGTCTCAGGAGGAGAGGCAGTTTTATTCTTGCATGCCCCTGTGGACATTTGGCATGGGTGGACAAAGCCAGGTCTTTTTCTGATATAATTGCAGTCAGTGTGAGGAGAGCTGTGAGGAATAAGAACCCTTTTGAATGCTGAATTTCTGGGTCTTGACTTCTCAGTGGTAGAATCATTGCTCCTGCCGGGAGCTGTCACATGTCATTTCAGCTGCACCTGGGGAATTAGAGCCAGAGACTGATAGAGCCATATTATTTAGAAGCCTCAGGCATCTGCTGCTCTGAATCTCCATGAGGCCACCGAGGAAGGGTTTGGAAAGAGGCACTTGACCTTCCTTTACATCAGAAGAGAGAAGAGCCAGGGACTGGCATTGGAATTAACATCCGTTCTAGCTAGAGGGGCTCACCTTTGCTCTCAGGAAGGAAAGGAAGTGTTTGAAATTCAATAAAGCTTCTGTTCATTATCAAACCCCAGCAGGACTTTATGATAATTTTTATAACTTCTGCATTCAAAACTCTGGGTGCTTTGAAGGTTAATAACTTGTGTTTATTCAAAACTTCCCTTCAAGAAACTCAGAGAGCTTTGTAGACATTATCTAATTCAGCAGCGCCACAGGACAAGGAAGCAGGAAAGGGGGAAAGGAAGAACAGACAAGATTATTCCAATTTAGAAGAAGTGATAATATTAATAGCTCTACCTGGGAGTTTAAGTGAGTTTTAGGAAATCACAAAACAAGCCACGAGCCATCCAGGAAAAGGTCTCTTTGTTTCCCAGCACCAACGACCTCAGACCACCATTTGGCTTTACCACTCATGTGCTGAAAGGAGCTGGACTGCTGTGGCTCAGTTTCCTCATCTGTAAAATGAGCCAGTAAGTCCTACTTCCTGGAGTTGTGTTATTTAATGAGGTAATGGTATCTGGACAGTATTTGGCACATTGTTGGTGCTTGGTGCATATTACCTCCCACTCCTACTCCATGAAGCTCTGGCATATTTCCCTAGTGACTGGAGGCATAAACTACATGCCTTGTACTCTGCTGAGTATGAAGAAGAGGAATAGGGGTGCAGGACATTGTTTGGGGATGAAGGAATGGCAATCATCTCTCCTCTCTGGAAACTCTGACATCCTCAAAGTACAGCTTCATTTTGTGAGAAGACCGACCTTCCCTCCCCTATATCTTGAGAAAAATAAGCACATATCCCTGAGTAAAAAAAAAATGAAGTGGAGATTTGAAACCATTTTAGAGTTAATTGAGGGTGGAAAAAGTGCCCCTGTCTGAATTGTCTTTGGCTTATGGCAGTTGGATCTTTCGTGGAGGTTTACATTTTTCTGCTAGCTACACCAATCTTCCATTTTGCTTTTGCTGGAGGAAGAAAGCTCCGTGAAAAGGCACTTGGCCTGTGTCTGGTTTAGAATTCCAATTTTAAAGCAGGGCATGGCTTGGGATATTTTCTCCTAAGTTCCACAAATAAGGTTGGGTGATACCAGCAATCCTCTTTAGTAGCTGTGGCCTTTTAGGGCCTTAAAGTCATATGAAGAAGAGGAAAGGAAGGACTTATACAACCAGAAGATCCTCAGGAACTTTGCTAATGTCCTCAAGACTGGCCAGTGGGGAGAGCCAGGGCATGAGTAATTTCCATTTAGGTTCCCACAATGTATATTCTGAACAAGACTTAGGAAAGAATGGGAAGGACACTCTTATTTGTTCCCTGTCAGTTTTAGCCCCTGTCCACCCATTATTAGTTCTAATAGTTTTATTGTGGATTCCTTGGGATTTTCTATATGTACGATAATGCCATATGCAAATAGAGATAGTTTTACTTCTTCCTTTCCAGTATGGATGCCTTTTATTTCTTTTTCTTTCCTAATTGTTCTGGTTAGGACTTCCAGTACAATATTTAATAGCAGTGGTAAAAGCAGGCATCCTTGCCTTGTACTTGCTCTTAGAAGAGATTTAATTCTTTCACCATAGAATATGAGGCTATCTCTACGTTTTTCATAAATGGCCCTCATCATGTTGAGTAAAGTCCTTCTTTTCCTACTTTTCTGAGTCTTTTTATCAAGGAAGAGTGCTGGATTTTGTCAAACGTCTTTTCTGCATCTATTGAGATAACCATGTGATTTTTTCTGTATTTAATTTATGTAGTGTATTAGTCTGCCAAAGGGGTGCTGATGCAAAGTACCAGAAATCTGTTAGCTTTTATAAAGGGTATTTATTTGAGGTAATAGCTTACAGTGTTAAGGCCATGGAAAGTCCAACTCAAGGTACCACAAGAGGTACTTTCTCAACAAAGCCAGCTGCCACGTGTTGAAGCAAGATGGCGGGCGATCTCAGCTAGGTCTAAGCCTTCCCATCTGGGCTTCCTCTTCCTCTTGAGGCTCTGTGGGCCCAGCTTCTTCCCTATCTCAGCTGCAGGCTGGCATGGGGCTTGTCTCTCAGGGCTTCCTATATCAGTCTCAGCTCTCTTTCCAATGTCAGCTGTAAGCTATCAGGCAAATGGTCTCTCTCTCCCTGGACTTTAGCTGTTTGAGCTTTCTCCCTTCTGTCACATAGCAGGATAAAAAATGAAACCGTCCTTTCTTCTGAGTGTGTGTCTGTCTGTCCGTGTGAGTCCCTTTTTATCAGAACCAGCAAGGGGGCGAGGACTCAACCTAAGTCACACCCTGCTGACATGGTCGAATAAAAAAATGCCCTAAAAGCAATCTTAACAGGTAATCTAATCAAATACATTTCAGCTGAATTTAATGCAATCAAAGGGTCTCACACCCAGAGGAATAGATTAGTTTACAAACATAATCTTTCTCTTTTTGGGATTCATAAAATAATCTCAAACTGCCACATGTAGTGCATCAAATTGATTTTATTATGTTGAACAACGCTTGTATCTCTGGGATATATCCCACTTGGTCCTGGTGTATAACTTTTAAAATATGATGTGGGATTTGGTTTGCTAGTCTTTTGTTAAGGATTTTTGCATCTATGTACATAAGGGAAATTGGTCTATAATTTTCTTGTAATGATTTTTACCAGACTTTGGTATCAGAGCGATTATGGCCTCATAGAATGAGTTAGGAAGTATTTCCTCCTCTTGAATTCTTTGGAAGAGTTGGAAAGAATTGGTTCTAATTCTTTAGAGGTTTGGTAGAATTCACTAGTGAAGCCACCTGGTCCTGGAGTTTTCTTTGGTGGAAGGTTTTTGATTATTGATTCAATCTCTATACTTGTTATAGGTTTGTTGAGGTTTTCTATTCTTTCTTGAGTCAATTTAAGTAATTGGTGTATTTTAAGGAGTTTTTCCATTTCTTTTAGATTATCTAATTTTATGGTGTACAATTTTGTTCATAGTATTTTTTTAATGATCATTTTTATTTCTGTAAAGTCAGTAGTGATATCACCATTTTCCTTTCTGATTTTAATTATTTGCATCCTTTCTCTTTTTTTCTCAGTCTGGCTAAAGTTTGTCAATTTTATTGATTTTTTTCTAAGAACCAACTTTTTTGTTTCATTTAAAAATTTTTATTGAAGTATATCATTCATACATGAACATACATAAACAATAAGTGTATAATAAAAATTGTGAGCTTACAAAACAAATATGCATTTCATCATACAGGGCTCCAATACATCACCCCACCACCAACACCTTGCATTGTTGTGAAACGATGGTTACAAACCATGAAAAAGCATCAACAAAGAACCAACATTTTGTTTTGTTTATTATCTCAATTATTTTTTCTATTCTTTATGTCATTTCTTTCTGCTCTAATCTTAATTATTATTTTCTTCTGCTAACTTGGGGTTCACTTTGCTCCTCATTTCCTTGTTTCTCAAGATGTAAAGTTAGGTTATTAGTTAGAGATGTTTCTTCTTTTCAAATATAGATATTCATAGCTATAGATTTCCTTTCAGCACTGTCTTTGCAGCATCCCCTAAGTTTTGGTACATATGTCTTTCTTTTTATTTGCTTCTAAGTATTTTCTAATTTTGCTTGTAATTTCTCTTTAACATGTTTAAGAGTGTGCCGTTTAAATTTCCACATATTTTCAAATTTTCTCATTTTCCTTCTGTTATTAATTTTTAGCCTCATTCCATTGTGGTTGGAGAAGTTACTTCGTATGATTTCAATATTTTTAAATTTATTGAGACTTCTCTTGTGCCCTAATATTTGGTCTATCCTGGAGAATGATCTTTGTGAACTTGAAAAAATGTGTATTCTGCTTTTTTTGGGTGAAGTGTTCTATATAAAGCTACCCCAGCTTTCTTTAGATTAATATTTGCATGAAATATTTTCCCCATCCTTTCACTTACAATCTGTTTGTATCTATTGATCTAAGATGGGTCTCTTATAAACAGCATATAGTTGGATCATGTTTCCTTATCCATTCTGACAATCTCTGCATTTTGACTGGAGAGTTTAATACATTCACATTTAAGGATATTACTGATAAAGCAAGATTTACTTCTGCCATTTTGCTAATTTTTTGGTCTTTTACATTTTTGCTGTTTTTTGCTTCCTTTTTTGTTTAGATTATCTTTTTAATAAGCCATTTTGGATCAATTCTCCTTTGCTTTTGTGTAGATTTTTAGATAGTTTTCTTTATGCTTACCATGGGGATTACATTTAACATTCTAAATCTATTACATTTTAGTTTGTGTAAATTTCAACCTGACTTCAATAGCCTAAATATACTCTGTTCTTGTCCCTTTGTTCCTCCCCTTTTTGTTGTTATTTTCACGAATATACATTTGTGCCCATTAACTAAAGGTTTATGCTTATTTTTTATGAATTTGAATTTTAAGCCATATAAAGGTAAAATACAGCATTACAAATGCAATAATATTAACATTTAGATTTACCCATTTTGTTACCTACACCCAAGGTCTTTCTTTCTTCATACAACTTTGAATTACTATCTAGTGTCCTTTTCATTCAACACTAAGTACCCCTTTTAGTTTTTCCTGTAAGGCAGATTTAGTGGTAATCAACTCCCTCAGAATTAAAAATATAGACCTTAAAAAGTTCTTCAACTGCCTTCCTGACTCCATGGTTTCAATTGAGAAATTGGACGTTAATCTTATTAAGATTAATAATAATGGTGATATTATTAAGTTAATCCTAAGGAACCCTTATATATGACATGTTGCTTTTTTCTTAAGATTCTGTCTTTATCTTTGGCATTTGATAGTTTTATAATGTGAATTGGTATAAATCTGTTTGGGTTCATCCTGATAGGCATTCATTGAGCATCTTGGATTTGTATATTCATATCTTTCATCATATTTGGGAAGTTTTCAGCCATTATATCTTCAAATATATTTTTCTGGACCTTTATCTCTTCTATTTCTGGGACTCTTATGATATCTATCTATCAATCTATCTATCTATCTATCTATCTATCTATCTACTTGATGGTATCCCATAGGCTCTTCAGGCTCTGTTCATTTTTAAACTCTTTTTTCTTTCTGCTACTCAACCTGGACAATTTCAGTGGTCTTATCTTCAATTACACTGATCCTTTCTTCTGCCTTCTCCAATCTGCTGTTGAACCCCTCTATTAAAATTTTCATTTTAGTTACTGTACTTTTCAGTTCCTAAATTTTCATTTGGTTCTGCTATATAATTTATATCTCATTATTGAAATTCTCATTTTGTTCATATATTGTTTTCCTGATTTTTTTAGATTTTTGTCCATATTTTCCTTTAGTTCCTTGATCCTATTTAAGATAGTTATTTTAGGATCTTTGATTAGTAATCCAGAGACAGAGCTTTCTCTGGGATATTTTCCATTAAATACCTTTTTCCCCTGTGACTGAGTCATACTTTTATGTCTCCTTGTAGTTTTTATAATTTTTTGTGCAGAACTGGACACTCTGAGTACTATGTTTTTGTCACACTGAAAGTCTTGTATTATCACTCCTCAGTTCACCAGACCAAGAAAACAACAACAAAGACAAAAAGAAGAGAGGGAGGGAGGGAGGGAAAGAGAGAGAGGGGAAGAAGAAGGAGGAGGAGGAGGAGGAGGAGGAGGAAGAGGAGGAGAAGGAGGAGGAGGAGAAGAAGAAGAAGAGAAAGAGAAAGAGAAAGCGCATTGCCCCTCAATGTCTCTTATTACACTAGTGGAAAGCCAGAGCTGCTGCTATTGAGGCTGAAACCTAGGCTAGCTTCCTTGCTCATCCCTCAGGGATATGCTGGCTCAAAAACACAAAACAGAGAAAGAAAAAACCCACCAGACAGCCAGTCAATCAGATGGGGACAAAAGATGCTCCAGGGCTTCATTCCCACACAGATCACCAGAAAATAGTTAAAGGGTTGCAGTACCTGGGCAAGTGCCAAACAAGAAAACACAATTTAAAAATGGTAGGTGCTAGATGCACCCTTGTTGGCCCCTCCCCCAGCACCTTCCCAGTGTAGTGTGGAGCCAGTCTAATCTAACATTTTGTGTCCCTAGCCCTATTTCAGAGGGAGCATATAGCACTGGGGTATCTATATGTCTGTGCAATGTATTGGATAGCAGCCTGTAAGACTGAACCAAGACAGTCATCTCTAGCTCATCATCCTAGAACTTGCTCTGCATGCAGAAGCAACTTGTGGACAGCTAAAACAGTATAAGAAACATCGTGGGACAAAGGATCATTGGCTTGAAGACCTAAAATAGAGTACCTGGGAGGGATATATCTATTTCATTTTGTAGAGAGTACAAGGGATAGTTGGATCCTTGTAATGGGAGAATTGCTAAAGTCAAAATTGCTAAGGCCCAGGAGAAGACATATGCTCATGAAAGATGGAGAAGATCCTGTGGTTCTCATTTGCCTTAGACTGATCTTCTTGATAGGCGGGCTAAACTCTGAACAAGAGCTTCATCCAACACAGAGCCAGTTTGCAAAGACCAAGATGGCATTTTTCATTTTTGCATTTGTTTGTTTTTGTTAACTCCTAGCACTCATGCAAATTTCTGTCATATCACTATCTGGATAAAAACTTAAGATATAGACAGCTCAGGGACTAAATCCCAGAGTTAAAACAATAAAATGTTAAAATGTACAATATGCAGCAAAATATTACAAGACATACAAAGAAACAGGAAATGATGGACCATCCAAAGGAATAAGATAAAACTTCAGGAACCATCAACAGAGATAACCAGACTTCAGACATAACAGACAAAGGCTTAAAAAACATGATCTTTAATATGCTCAAAGAGGTCAAGAAAAACTGGAGAAAGAACTAAAGGATATCAGGAAAACAATATATGCACAAAATGAGAATCTCAAAAAAGATATAGCAATTATATAAAGGAAGTAAACAGAAATATTGGTTTTGAAGACCACAATAACTGAAATAGAAAATTCCCTAGAGGTTTTCAATAGCAGATTGGAGCTAACAGAAAAAAGAATTAGTTAACTGGAAGATAAGAAACATGAAATTATTCAAGCCAAGGACAGAAATAAAAAAGAATGAGGAAAAGTGAACAGAGCCTAAGAGACAAGTGGGACACTATTAAGTGTACCAATATATGCATTATGGGAGTTCCGGAAGGAGACAAAAGAGAGGAAAGGGCAGCAGGAATATTCAAAGAAATAATGGAAGAAAACTTCCCAGATTTAATGAAAGACATGCATAGACCCATTCAAGAATTCCAGTGATCCCTGAACAGGATAAAATTGAAGACAGTCATATCCAGACACATTGCAATTAAACTTTCAAATGCCAAAGACAAAGAGAATTCTGAAAGCTGCAAGTGAAAGCAACATTTCACATACAAGTGAGCTCCAATAAGATTATGTGCCAATATCTCATTAGAAACCATGGAGGAAAGAAGACAGTGAGATGAAATATTTAAGGTGTTGAAAGAAAAGAATTTCCAATGGAATTTATATCTGGTGAAATTATTTTTCAAATATGTGGGAGAGATTAAGACATTCCCAGAGAAACAATACCTGAGGAAGTTTGTTACCACAAGTCCTGTCTCATAAGCAATGCTAATGGGAGTTCTTCAGATTGAGAGGAAAGGACAATAGACAGTAGACTGAAGTAAAATAAAGAAATGAAGATCTCTAGTAAAAGTAAACACCTGGGTATTTATAAATGCCAGTACTATTATGTTGTATTTTTGGTATGTAGCTTCACTTTTTACTTCTTACAAATTCAAAAATACAAAGACATAAAAACTAATGATAGACCTATGGTTTTGGACACACAATGTATTAAGACATAATTTGTAACAAGTATAACAAAAGGTTCTGGGATGGAGCACTGTAGGAACATAGTTGGTATGTGCTACTGAAGTTAAGTTGGTATCAAACCAAACATGATTCTTATAGATTTAGGGTACTAAATTTAAGCCCTATGGTAAGCACAAAGAAAATATCTGCAAAATATATACAGAAGGAAATGACAAGGGACTCAAAATAGTTTACTACCAAAAAACATGAAGGTAGCCGGTAATGAAAAAATTGAGGGACAAAAATGGTATATGAGTTACAAAGACCAAAGAGTAAAATGGCAGAAGGAAGTCCTGCATTACCAATAGTTTCCTTAAATGTAAATGGATTAAGTTGTCTAATCAAAAAGCAGAGACTGGCAGAATAGATAAGAAAGTATGACCAAGTATTTGCTGTTTATATGACACTCACCTTAAATTCAAAGACATGAGCAAGTTGAAAGTGAAAAGATGGAAAAAATATATCATGCAAATAGTACCAAAAAGATAACTGGGGTAGCTATCCTAATAACAGTTAAAATATATTTTAACTCAAAAATTGTTACAAGGGACAAAGAGGGACAGTATACACTCATAAAAGGGTCAACTCAACAAGGAGATATAACAATTATAAATATATAGTCACCTAACAGCAGAATTCCAAAATATGTGGAGCCAGTGTAGATAGTTTTGAAGGGAGAAATAGAGGGTTATCCATTAATATTAGGAGACTTAAATAAAATACTTTCAATAATGGATAGAACATTTAAAGAGAAGATCAATAAGGAAATAGAAGACTTGAATGATACTCTAAATCAACTATACCTAACAGACATACATAGAACATTTTATCCAATAACAGCAGAATATACATAATACTCTTCTCTAGTGCACATGGATCATTTTACAGGATAGACCATATGTTAGGTCCCAAAACAAGTCTCAATAAATTGAAAACTATTGAAATCATACACTGTATCTTCTCTGGCCAAAATGGAATAAAACTAGAAATTAATAAGGGAAAATTGGAAACTTTCACAAATAGGTAGAAATTAAACAACCAATGGATCAAAGAAGAAATCACAAGGGAAATTAGGAAATATCTTGAGGCAAATTAAAATGAATACACAGCACATCAAAACTTATGGGATGCAGCAAAGGCAGTGCTGAGAGGTAAATTTATAACTCTAAATGACTACACTATAAAAGAAAGATCTCAAATTAGAGACCTAACCTCACCCCTGGAGGAACTAGAAAAAGAAGAACAAGCTAGAGCCAAAAAAGATTGGAATGGAGACAATAAAATATATTATAATAAAACAATAGAGAATCAATGAAAACAAATGTTGGTTTTCTGAAAAGATCAATAAAATCAACAAACATTTAGCTAGACTAACAAATTAAAAAAGAGAGGATGCAAATAATAAGAATTAGAAATGAAAGGAGAGGTATTATTACTACCCACTCCAGAGAAATAAAAAAAATTAGAGAATACTATGAAGAATTGTACAGCAACAAATTAGATAACCTAGATGAAATGGAAAAATTCCTAGAAACACACAATCTACTTACACTGACACAAGAGGAAATACAAGATCTCAACAGACCAATAAAAAGTAAAGAGATTGAATCAGTAATAAAAAACCTCCCAACAAGATAACCCCAGGATCAGATCTCTTCACTGGTGAGTTTTACCAAACATACAAAGAGGAATTAACAGCAATGCTTCTCAAATTCTTAAAAAAAATTGCAGAGGAGGGAACATTTCCAAACTCATTCTATGATGCTAGCATCACACTAATACCAAACCCAGGTAAAGACATCAAAAGTAGAGAAAATTACAGACCAATATCCCTCATCAATATAGATGTAAAAATCCTCAACAAAATAGTAGCAGACAAAATCTATTAGGAATTGAATCATGCTCCCCACAAAAGGCACGCTCAGCTCCCAATCCCTCGTCCTGTAAGTGTGAACATTTATAAATAGGACATTTGAAGATGTTATTAATTAAGATGTGCTAAAACGGAGTGATGGTGGTCTTAATCCATTCAGGCTGAAGTCCTTTTAAGCAATGGCAACTGAAAGAGAAGCCATGGGGAATAGTCAGAAGCTGGAGGTCAATGGAACCCAGAAAAGAAAGATGCTGCCCTGTGCATTGCCACGTGTCAGAAAAGCCACAGACCAATGATTGCTGGCAGCCAGCCCCAGAATACAACAGTCAGTCTTAATACAAAAAAACAAAAAACAAAAAACAAAACAAAAAGAGAAAACAAACAAACAAACAAACAAAAACTGTCAGTCTTTAGGGAGAAAGGATCACTCTTCTGCCACCTTGATTTTGAACTTCTCCTAGCCTCAAAACTGTGAGCCAATAAATTCCCATTGTTTAAACCATCCCATTTTATTGTTTTTGCTTAGTAACTAGAAAACTGAAATAGTTTTTGGTACTGGAAAGCATTGGGTATTATAAATCCTAAAAATGTGGAAATGTCTTTGGAACAGGGTAATGGGTAGAGGCTGGAGGAATTGTGAGGTACTTGATAGAAAAACCCTAGATTTCTCTGAATAGACTGTTTGTAGAAGTGTGGACCTTAAAGCTACCTTCAATGAGGCGTTAGAAGGAAATGATGCATGTGTTATTGGAAATTGGAAGAAAGGCGATCCTTGTTATAAAGTGGCAGAGAACTTGGCAAAGTTGTGTTCTGATGTTGGATTGAAACTGGAAATTTTAAGCAGTTGACTTGAGGAGTTTTCTGAGCTAAGTGTAGAAGTGTAGCCTGGCTTCTCCTTGCAGCCTGTAATCACATGCAAGAGGAAAGAGATAATCTGAGAATTATACTCTTAAGCACAAAAGAACCAGCAATTGATGATTTTGGCAATTGAATTTTGACAAGGGTGCTAAATCCACTAGATGGGGAAAGAACAGTCTCTTCAACAAAGGGTGCTGGGAAAAGTGGAGAGGCATATGGAAAAGAATGATAGTGGACCCCTACCTCAACCCAATCTATAAAATTCCTAAAAGAATACATAGGGAAACATCTTCAGGACCTTGTGTTAGGCAATGTTTTCTAAAGACTTTACATCAAAGGCATGAGCCACAAAAAGAAAAAAAAAAAATAGAAATGGGACTTCTTGAAAATTAAAAAACTTATGTGCAAAAGGAGTTTATCAAAAAAGTAAAAAGACAGCCTATAGAATGGGAAAAAATATTTGGAAACTGATAAGGGTTTGATATCCAGAATTTGTAAAGAACTCCTACAACTCAACAACAAAAACCAAACAACCCAATAAAAAAAATGGCCAAAGACTTGAGCAGATATTTCTTCAAAGAAGATATACAAATGGTCAATAAGTACACGAAAAGATATTCAACCTCATTAGCTTTTAGAGAAATGCAAATGATTTCTCAGTAAGTATAGAATTATCATGTGACCCAGCAATCCCACTTCTAGGTATATACCCAAAAGAATTGAAATCAGGGACTTGAACAGATATTGCACACCCATGTTCACAGCAGCATTATTCAATTGCTAAAAGGTGGGTGCAACCCAAGTGTCCATCAAAAGATAAATTGTTAAACAAAATGTGGTCTGTACCTACAATGGAATATTATTCTACTGTAAGAAGGAATGGAATCCTGATGCATGCTACAATGAGGATGAATCTCAAAGACATGATGTTGAATAAAATAAGACACAATAGAGCAAATATTGTACCACCAACTTACATGAAATAATTAGAATTTCCAAATTCATAGAAACTAGAATACAGGTTACCATGGGCTAGATAGGGGTGGGGAATGGGTAGATAATGCTTAGTTGGTACAGAGTTTCTAGTTGAGATGATGGAAAAGTTTTGGTAATGGATGCTGGTGATGGTAGCACAGCATTGTGAATATAATTAACACCACCGAATTGTACAATTAAAAGTGGATAAAATGGGAAATTTTAGGGTGTATATATGCTACCAGAAAAAACACACACAAAAACATAATATAAACTTTGGACTACAGTTAAAAGTATAATATTATTTCATTAAATGTAACAGAGATTTCACGCTAATGCAAAACGTTAATAATGGTGAAAACTGCGGGTGAGTGTGGGGGGGTGTATGGGAACGCTGCACTTTCTTCATTAATTTTCTGTAGACCGACAACTGTGTTAATTAAAAAAAAAAAAAAAAAGTAACACCCTCCCCACCAAAAAAAAAAAAAAAAAAAAATGCACCAACTCCTTATGTCCTATTAGAAAGGCCACAAGATGCTGCTGCTGAGCAGGGTGACACTAAATTAGCATCTGGGTCAGGCCCTGAGGGACCAGCCACACCAGGAAATAAATGCTCAGGGGGAAAACCAGCCAAACAAGGAAAACAGTAGCCAATGAAGACGCACTGGATTTTACTTCCGGGGCATTCAGGTGAGAGGCCGGAAGTTGCTGCTACCCTGCGGGAGGAGATTTAGGCCAGCTTCCCCGCTGGTGCCTCAGGGATACCCCAGAACGACCTCAACCCTCAATCCCAACTTTGGAGGAGGAGGAGGAGGAGGAGGAGGTTTCTTCTGTCAGCCCTGGCCCCAGCGCCTGCTTCCAGAATCCAGAATCCAGAATCTGGCAGCGTTGCCAAAGTCCCCTCGGGGTTGAGGTTCGGGGGCTAGTCACTGGTCCCCGCTTTCACTTACAAAAACTCAACCCTCGGCAGCCTTTTGCTTTCTCTGGCACTTCTGCAGTTGTTCTAGATGCCCATTCTGTTTCCAGGGTTCCACCTAGTTAATTCCACTCTCTTTTTCCAGTTCATTCATTCTTCTAGTGGAGGGAGCAACCTGTAAAACTTCTTACTCTGCACTTTGCACGTGGGCTCTGGGCAGGAGCTTTCGACTGTCAGTCAGAGGTCTGAGGTTCCTTTTGTCTCCCCCTCCCCCCACCTGAGCTCATCTAGCTTTGGCACATTCTAGCCCTGAAGGGCTTTGCTGGACATCTTGCCATCAGCGGTATTGCTTGGCTTCACATATCTTGTCCTGCAGCCTAGAGGACACAAGGTTTGGATTTACATGGCATTTGTCAGCCAGTAAAACGATAAAGGAAGAAGATTCCGCGGCAAAAGAGATTGTGGAAGCTCACCAGGTGGTTCCAGTGATAAAAGAATGTTGACTAGCAAGTGGCAGTAATGGTGCATAATCCAGGGACCACTTTTTCACCTAAAGGGGATTAAGACTATCTTCCTCAGTTCTGATGGAAGCCACCCTCAGTAGCAAGCCCATCTCATGGACACCACATTCAAGACACCATGCAGACACAAAAGAAGGTAAGCGCAGGTTTTGTTTTGCTGATAATTAGGCCCTTCTTCTGTATAGACTATAAGTAATACTCCAAAGTTTAGAAGAGAAAGCAGAAGATACTCATTGAAATTTTCTCTGCATTCTCTAACCTCATCTTGAAACTATGCAGATTGCTCCATCATCTCTTGAGACAGATTTTTTTCCTGGGCACTTACCAGTAGAGTGATGAAGATTGCCTCCCCTGGCTCTGAGCTGAGGCCTCAGAGCCTGGCTGAGAGCTGTCCTGGGGCACTCAACTCAATAGATTTAAATCTCAGCCATAAATGTTTCAGAAGTGTGCTTTTTTTCTGTAGTAGATGTATATATTCAGTGATTTAATGACCCATCCCATGACCTAGTATTGCTATGACTGTTGAATGTGTAATTTTCTGTTTGCAGATGGGCTTTGTTTTTCATTGTTCTCCTAGGCTTTAATTGGGAAATATTTCATAGAATGGCATAAAGAACAGGTGTTCAGGACCCGTGCAGCTATTAGGAGGGAAATCCAGGTTACCATCCAACAAAGAGATGTCCTCCAGGCCATCTCGTTGTTTGGCGGGTGAGAGGAAGCTGGGTGAGGAACAGAATTTGGCTCCTAGTTTAATGGGCACTAAGTTAGACAAAATTTAGTAGAATGCGTTGCAGAAGCTATGATATATAGTTCAAAAAAAGAACAGTTCTGAGAGGTCCCTGGCAAAGCTGCTGGCAAATGGGTGTGACTGGGTTTGGTTATTGGGTTTCAGGCCCACGTCTGACTAGTCTGTGGGGAATTAATCCAAGTTCTAGTCTATCTGCCACTGACTTTGCTAGACCTTGAATTGCACTACAGGAAATATGTGTGCACCTTGCAGGTTATGTTTTCCTGGCTGAGAGGCCATTGACATATCCTGAAGAAGAGAGTTTTCAAAGGCCAGACATATGTAAGGATTTCCTCCATTCCCCACCAGTTCGAATCTACTGTTGATTGCTTGCCAAGGAATTAAAGACTGTTCTTTCCTGAGAAGTTACTGTGTAATGAATCATTCATTCATTTCAAACACTTTCTGAGAGCCAGGTTGTTTTAGGTTCCTAGGCTGCTCCGAGCAAGTACCATGAAATGGGTTGGCTTAAACAATGGGAATTTATTTGCTCATGGGTTTGAGGCTGAGCAGATATCCAAATCAAGGCATCATCAAGGCGATTCTTTCTTCCTGAAGACTGTGGAATTCTGAGGCTAGCTGCCAGCTATCCTTGGCTCCTCTGTCACATGGCACTTCTGGGTTTAATTGATTTCAGCTTCTTGCTTCTGTGGTTTTCTCTCTCTCATGCCTGAATTCATTCGATTTATAAAGGACTCCAGTAATAAGGTTAAGACCCATCCTGACTGAGGTGGGTCTCACCTTAACTGAAGTAGCCTCATGAAAAGGTCCTATTTGCAATGGGTTCCAACCTACAGGAATGGATTAAATTTAAGAAAATGTTTTTCTGGGATACATACAGCTTCAAACCACCACACAAGTATTGGAGTGCTAGGAACAGAATAATGATCGAACTCAGTCCTGCACCAAGGATTTGTTGCTGGGGCGAATGGCGGGGGGCGGGGAAGAGATATTTTTATCTACAGGTGCCTCCCGTTTAAGGGTGATATTGCTAGGATGGGTGTTGCTCATGCAAAGGGAAAAGTTTAACTCAGATTCGAGGGTGCGTGCATGTGAGTTCCAGGGAAGGTTTCTATGGAGGAGGAATGAGCCTTAAAGGACAACTTGGAATTTCAAGGCAGATGGGGAGACAGGGATGGGATTTTACTAAGCAGAGAGAATAAAGCTCACAGGCATGGGAGAAAACAAGCAAATGTCCTAGAGAGCAAAGCCTGGAGCCTTCCAAGATACCCTTATGCATTTCTGGGGGTAAAGGAGGGGACAGCAGAAGGCTGTAACCCCTCACTCTTCCTTTGAATAATGGGGTATGGGGAAGCTTTTCCAGGCCTGTTCCAAGGAGACAGTTTAGGCCACAATAGAGTTGCTAGATTTAGCAAATAAATAAAACTCTAGGATGCCTTCCCACCCACCATATCCATGGGATATAAGCCCTCTCTCACTTGGAGTTGGAGTGGACATCACCATCCCAGTCCCCTCAGGATTGGGGGAAGAGCTATGGACTAGAGTGGACTTGATGGTATTCTGTTGTACACATATGGTGATTCTAGCAATGGAAGAAATTATAACAATGAGGTGGAGCCAGTGGCCACTTGACACTTTTGGGGTAGGGAGGGGACGAGCAGTTGAAATACAGTGGCTTCTTTGGGAGTTGGAGGTTGTCCTGAGTTCTGTTGTGGCAATGGATGTAGGCCATTTTAAATCAGCACACACCACTCAGAACTGAGTGGGAGAGAGTGTGGTCTACAGTGTGAACTGTGGTCTATGGTTGGTGGCAAGGCTCCAGGATGTGTAAGTTCATTGAGGGTGGTGGGCCACACTGTGGGAGATGTTTGTGTGGGATGTGATGGGAGGTGTGGGAGGTGGGCAACATGGGAATCCCAGTGGGTTCCGTGTAATATTTTGGGTAATCTAAGCACCTCTTAAAATATATGTATATATATATATATATAAACAACATTTTTGTAAGCAAATACACATATATGCATATATATTTATATATCATTTTGCAAATGTTTGTATGTATTTTGAGAATTTTTATTTTTACCCATAATAAAAAAAAAAAATAATTAAAAAAAAAAAAAAACTCTAGGATGCCCAATTAAATTTGAATTTCAGAAAAACAACAAATAATTTTTTAGTAAGAGTATGTCCTATTCAATTGCTGAGCATTTGGGTGGGCCTCTTGGTAAAATGACACTGAGAGAATTTCTGGGTTCTTGTTTCCTATCTTGAGGAAAATTTTGCAATCTTTACCTTTGCAGCTCACGTGGAACCCTGATATATTTACAAGTTATTGACTAATTCATTCATATATTCACTTTTAGATTAGTCAGCAAGCGTTTAATATGTTATAGGTTCTGGGCCTGGCATGGGGTCCACCATGTGAGCAAACACAGACTTGGGGCCCATTCTTGAGGTGTTTCCATGAGCTATTTCCAGTGGTTGCCACATTTCCTGTTCCTGAACCAAGGAGGCACTTTCTTCCTCTCTCCTTAGCCTCCCTCACTCTTATTGACCCCAAGTTGTTTCCCACTGCCCTGTTTCTATCCGAAATCCTGTTTTGAGTGACTTAGATCTTTTTTTTTTTGAGGGACTGGGAATTGAACTCGGGACGTCGTATGTGGGAAGCTGGCGCTCAACCACTGGGCCACATCGGCTTCCCTGAGTTGGTTTTTTTGGTTTGTTTTGCTTGTTGTTTGCTTTTGTTTTTGCAGGAGGCACTGGGAACCGAACCCTGGACCTCCCATGTGCGAGGCAGGAGCTCAACCATCCAAGCCACATCTACTCCCAACTTAGATCTTTTGATCTCAAAGTTTAGTGGGCCTAAGAAACACCTGGAGGGTTAAACCATGGTTGCTGGGTGCATCCCCCCTGTTTCAGTAGGCCTGGGGTGGGGGTAGGGGTCAAGAATTTGCATTTCTGACATTCTCAGGTGAGGCCAGTGGTGAGAAGCACTGCCTTAGATGCTGGGATTGTTGCAAGGCCCCTGGAAGAGGGGACTTCCCTCCGCTCTAATGCCCATCTCCTGTCTATGAACCTCACGTTTATCACTCTGGATTCTCCAAACCAGAGGGTAAGACAGGCTCATCTACTGTCTTCCTGGTCACAGGGCCTAATTTGGGAATAGGATTTCCTGGTCAATCAGTGGAAGTTTCAGAAGGTTCAGCCTTCTGAGAAGGGGGATTTCAAAAAATCTTAAAAGCTAATATTAAAATTATATATATATATATATATATATATATATATATAATAAAAGTTGATCGTGGAAAGTTTTTTAAAAATCCTTAAGAGACAGTTAAACTAAGAAGATAAAAAAAGCTATTCATAATTCTACTGGTATATTTCCTTCAAATATTTTATAGATATTTATGTATATATTTCTATATTTCATTCTTTTATTTAAATATTTATTTAGGCACCAATATTTATCGAGTGCCTTCTGTGTGCCAGGCACTGTTCTAGGTACTGAGGATATAGTAATGAGGGAAAAAAACAAAGAGTCCTACCCTCATGGAGACCATAAGCCAAAGAAAGAGAAGTAAAATATGTAATATCTTAGATAGTAATATATACTAAGGACAAAATAGTTAAATCAGGGAAGGGTGATATGAAATGCTTGGGGGTGGGAGTTTGGGGGACAAGAGGAATTGTCACTGAGAAGGTGACTTCTAAGCTGAGACCTGAAGGAAAGTGAGGGCATAGTCGTGAGGCTGTCTGGAGAAGGAGCTTTCCAGGCAGGGGACATGGCAAGTTCAATGAGCTTGGGGTAGGACTGTGCCTGGAGTGGCTGAGGAACAGGAGGGCAGGGTGGCTGGAGTGGGTGAGCCTGGTGGAGAGCAGTAAGGCGGGAGCTCAAGGCACCAGCTCAAGGGTATGGTCCTTGTGGGGCAGAGTAAGGACTCTGGCTTTTCTCTGCATGAGATGGGACTACTGGAGGCCTTGGAGCCCAGGTGCGATTTGGTCTGATTTCCTTAACAGGATCGCTCTGGCAGCTGTATTGAGGCTAGACCTCAGGGGGACAAGGGTTAAGTCAGGGGGTCCAATTAGGAGGCTACTGCAACGGGCCATGTAAGATGTGATGGTGGCTTGGACTAGGATGATGGTGGTGGGAATTATGAGAAGAGAGCCAATTCTAGATTATAGTTTGAAGGTAGAGCCAATGGGATTTGCTGATGGACTGCAGAGTGAGCAGGAGAGAGAAATCAAGGTCAAGCAACTGAAATACTGGAATTCACCATTTACCACAAGGGGAGGACTGCAAAGGGAGTTGACTTCGGAATGAATATCAGGAGCTCATATGGGACAAATTCAGTTTGAGATGTCTTTAGATATCACCTGGAGATGTTGGGCAGGCAGTTGGATATATGGGTCTGGAGTTCTGGGGAGAGGTCTGGCTAGTGATGTAAACTTGGGGTTGTCAGCATACAGGTAGTGTTTAAGGCCTGTTGGTGCCCTGCCCAGATCCCCTTTACTGGGCTGGAACATTCCTGCCCTAGCTGTTGTGAGGGCTGGCTGCTAACGGTTCACAGCTGCCACCTCTTCCAGAGAACTTCCCTCAGCTAAATGGTGGCCGCCTCTCTGGTAGGTAAATAACCTACCTATCCACTGTCTCACTGGGAAATAGTCCATGGGAAATAGTCCACAGCAAATGACTGACTGTGATGCAATTCAATCAAGACGAAGCTTGCTTCAAGTTGTGACCACAGACATCCTTCCCCCGACCTCTTCTGCTCCTCTCTCTCCCTTATAAATTTCTCCTGAAACCCGTCTCAATAAACTACTCTCTCCCAGGCTTTTCTAGGGAATCTGACCTCAAGACAGAATTCCATCTAGTTCCTGGAGGCATGGGGATGATTGTGCCATGTGCCCATGAGAACCATTCTTCTGGAAGTGCTTGGGATTTTCAGGCTGTATATTATTTGATTGCATGATGAGTCAGGATGGATTTGTGATGCCACCGGCTGCCCACCACCCTCTCGTTAGCAATGCAAGACTTGTTGTGGGTACAGGTGGGAGGGCAGGCTGGTCCTGGGGGGAGGCGAATCATTATTTCTGCCTTGGTGCATTCTAATCATATTTCCCTCTGTTAAACCAAGCAGCACTTTTGGTCTTACTGCAGAGACTCTGCTTTCCTTCTGCTCAGATCAGAAACAAATCAGCATGATCAAGCTTGACAGATCATTTAGAGGTTTTCATCTCTGTTAGTAGCCAAGGGCTGGCAGTATATTTTGTATTTGTGTGACTGCATGTGCACATTTTGCTTTTAAGTTGTAGATGGCACTACTTCCCATTTTGAAATGCTGTATATTTTCTACTTTAATTTCCAAGAATTGTTGAGGTCATAGAGAAGGATGAATTAGCCCAGAAAAAATGTGCCTAACTATGAATTCTTCCCAGTACAGTGATCCAGATTAAAAATCTAGTCTTTCATACTTTTCTTTTTCTTTCTTTTTTTTTTTTACCGGGAGGTACCGGGGATCGAACCCCGGTCTCTCCATATGGTAGACGGATGCCGAACCTCTTGAGCCACATCCGTTTCCCTATACTTTTCTTTTAAATTGAGGTACTACATGCATATTAAGTATACAACCGTACATATTTTTGCATATGCAAACATCCATGGAACCACTACCTTTATCAAACAGAGAACCTTTCCACCACCCAGAATATTCTCTCATGCCCCTTTCCAGTCAATCCTCACCCCTACCCGAGATAACCACTATTTTGATTTCTATCACCACAGATTTGTTTTCCTGTTCTTGAACTTCATATAAGTAGAACCATACAATAGCTAGACTCTTCTTTGGTTCTTCATTATATCTGTAAGATTTATCCGTCTACTTCTGTGACACAGTAGTTTGTTCTCTTTAAATATCTGTATAGGTGTCCATTATATGAACATACCACAATTTATTCTTCCATTCTATTATTGGATTGCTTCCAGAGTCTGGCTACTTTAATACTTTCAGTATGACCTTAGTGTCTATAAACTGATTTAATGCCCTACTCCCAAAGAAGCCTGCACAATAGCCAGGTTGGGGATTGTACCCTTATCCTCATTTTATAGATGAGGAGCCTTCATTGAGAATTGCAGTGATTCACCCAGCCGAGATCACATGGCCTCATAGGGGCAGAGCCAGGACTACAACTCAGGTCTTGACTTGTGGTCCAGTGATCTTTCCCAGGAAGCAGCTGAAACCCTCACTCAACAGTACCTGGCAACTAAGCAATTATATCAGAAGCTTATGCCTGTCAGGCATGGTCAAGGAGTGAGAAACTCACAGTGTGGATGTCGCCTGCAAGGACACCTGAACTTAGATGTTGTTGCTGCAATGGTCCGCACCAGGAGGTTGGGTAAAATCTCTCAGGAGCAGGCAGTGGGGAGAGGGATGGGGAGAAGTATGTCAGTCTTTAGGGAGAAGGGGCTGAAAAGAAGGCCACAGAATAATGTCCTGAGCATTGCTTCTGGTGGTTTCTGAGCTGAGTGCCCAGAGAAGGAGCTGTTTTCCATTCTGTTCCTCTGGCACAAGTCATTGTAATACCCCAGCAGGGTTTGAAAGAGCCCAACAATCAAAGACTCCACTGGCTATGGTTGCTGGTTCTGCTAATTTCCTTTTCCCTATCCAGACCCCTTTCTTTCCTCCACCATCTCTAGTGTTGCTTTTCTGTTTATTTTTCCTTTTTACCAATTTTGTCGATATATTTATTTAAGCAAGGAAGTCTCTAGGATGGAATATTAAAGATTTACAGAGTGTTTCTGGCACAAACACAGCCATCTAGTCTTCACAACCACTAGGTTTTCTCATTACACTTTTACAGAGGAGGAAATGGAAGCTTTGAGGGGTTTAGCAGGGTGACTAACTTGTCCTCATTTGCCTGGCTCTTTTCCAGTTTCAGCACTGAAAGTCCTGCATCCTGGCAACCCTCTCAGTCCTGGACAAACAGGGACAGTTGGTCATGCTGAGGTTAGGTGACTTTCCTAAGGTTACAAGCTAGGAAGTGCCAGGGCTGAGATTTGAACTCAGGTGCCTCTGGTTCCTAAAGTGGTGTTTTTCTGGCCCTTCGGCTTGGACTTTTCCTGGCTTGGCAGCCCAGGACATGCACACCAGAGATGCCACCTGAAAGGGCCTTAGCTGGTACAGGAGATGATGGGGAACAACCTTGAGGCTAGCTTAATTTATAGACAGCCTCAGGTTTGCCCCCACCCTCAGCCTTCCTGCATGGTTCTGCTAACTTAGGCTGGGAAGAGGGAAAGACCTAGTTAGGTCTAGGTTCGGCCACCCACTCTGGGTCCCCTTGGTGCCAGACCTCTCCTCTTTTCTGGTTTTCTCCTCTCTGACACCCTGCATGACCCAACCCTTTCCCAACACTCTAGCTCCCCCTTCCTTTACTTCCTATGTCACTCCTTGTGCTCTAGAATCTCTCCCCTTCATGTGGGTTCTTGAATACCTTCTGCCTTGGATGTCCATCCTCATTTCTGCTAATGGTTAACATCTACACATTCTTCAAGATTCAGCATCACTTCCTCCAGGAAGCTTTCCTGGACTGATTTAGATGCCCTTCACACAGCTTCTCTCACAGGTCTACCTCCCTTACCGGACCATCGGACTGGTAGCACATATATTCCATCTGACACCTCTTTAAGTCCCTAGTGATGAGCATGTAGCCTGATGCTTAGTAGGCACTTAATAAACATTTGCTGGGACTGACCTGCACATTTGTGGTTCTTTGTTTAGCATGTGGGTGTGATTCCATATTTGCATCCTGATTTGAACTAATCTTTGTCCCAGCTCCCTCTTTTCACTGACAAAGGCAGCAAGGGAATTAAACCAAGTCTTCTCTTTCCTTAGAAGACAGAGGCACATCACTCTTATTCTACCCAGAGAGAGCAAAGCTGAAAGTGACAGCCAAGGGGAAGTGTAGAAGTCATAGAAGACAGAGCATCAGGGAAGACACACACACACACACACACACACACATGCACACACACGTGGACAGAGAGCCACAAAGAGAGAGGGAAATGAGAAAGAGCGTTCAACAGAGTGATAGGGACCTGACCCGAGGAAGAGGGAAAGATGGGCCAACATACAGAAGAATGAATGGAGAGGAAGGGGGAAAAAAAAAAAGATAGGCAAAAAGGGAAGAATAGGAGGGAGGAGAGAAAAGAAAAAAACAAGGCCAAATAATAGGCTAATGGTAAACTAGTGAATAGAAATCCCTGGAAAAAGGCTTTCTTTCTCTCAGGGCAACAGAGACAGAGCTTGGAGCTGCAGCTGTGAGCTATTTTGTCTCCTCTCCTGTTGCTGGCCCGTAGGGTATGTCTGTGTGTGTGTGTGTGTGTGTGTATGAAGAGGATGTAGGAGATTGCTGCTGGCTGTCTTGAGCCATATGAGTAGGGCACACATTCACTGCCATTGTCTGGCATCACCTCCTTGGGTGGTGAGTGCTCTGTGGTATCTTCTGGGCCCTCTCTGAGTCCTCTTTTAGAGACTCAAATCTGTAATGAATGGAGCAGAGTGATCTGGTGACTCCCATGTGCCCGCCTTTGGCCTTGTGCTATTGGATTTGTGGTGACTCATGAAAGAATAATAACCCACATCAATTTTTAAAGCTGCCTAATGCTTTTCTCAGTTCAGCTGTCTAAAAGTTTGCAAAGCAGGCGGCACGGCTCCTGGGAGGAGGCCACAAGACTGTGAGCATGCCCTGGCTGAGTGTCAGATCTGCTGCGAAGGCTGGTACCCTATGCTGTTTCTTGGTGGGCACTAAAGTGCAGGGAGGGGTGAGGAGTGGTTAGAACCACCAAATGGGTCAGAGGGCAGGAGCTGCGAGAATAACACTTGACAGGTATTTCCTTCTTCCTGAGTTCCTAGGTAGACTGGATCCAGGGACTTGGGAAGGATTTTGAAAAAGACAATTCTCTGATTAAATCCTTTACTGCAACTCTATTGAGATTCAGGGCCCGACCAAAGATTTAAGTCTCTTGGACATGCACCTGTCAACTCTAGTACTAGCTATAGGTTCAAATAGAAGGGGCAGAAGAGCCATGTGTAGGGAAACCGCAACTGAGTTCCACTCTGTCACACTGGGGAGCATAAATTTCCAAGTAGGGCCCACAAAATATTCTTCCTTACTTATGTTTGATATCCTTTGTGCCAGTTTTTAAGCTGCTGTCTCCTGGCTTCAAACTCACCGTTTTGCACTCTGCTCTACAATGCTGAGGCTGGGACTCTGTAAACCACATTTCTGCTTTGCCAGCTGTTAATGGGGGACACAAGAGAGAGAAGGGATTTGCTTCTTTCTGTGTCTTTCCTGTTCTTGTGAGTGGCTCCCCAGCAATGCTTCTTCACCCTAAGAGCTCCAGTTTATTCCCGTAGCAGCAGCTTGGTCAGGTTTGTAGTTTTTCCAGCACTCACAAAACCAGCCTCATTGGGCTTCCTTGGAGACACCAGCACCCCCCAGCGGGCGCCCACTCCTCAGACGTCTGGGCTCTATCTCCACCGGGCTCCTCCTCCAGACTGTGGATTTTTTAAACAGTCTGGTCCGTGTTCTCCCGGACCTAGTGGTGGTGGAAGGTGGCCACTTCCTCTGGTTTCCAGGACTTTCCAGGTTTTAGAGTACAGAAAGACCTACATTGTGGCAACTCTTTCAGTTCTAGGCAAATCAGGAAGGCTGGTCATCCGAGGGTGGCAGCTACTTTCTGCAGTTGCTGCCTTCACGATATGCCAGTTACCTAATTAACAATTCTATACCAGGATAACAATTCTTTATAAAGCATTGTCTCTGGTAAAGCAACTGCTGTGATTTCTGTCTCCTGACTGGACCTTGGTGCTTCCTCATATCTCATTCTTAAGGAGTGATGTTAACTCAGAGAGCATCCATTATCTGTGGACAAAATCCAAAGTGTTCCACTAAGGAGTATTACCTTATTTTATTGCTATTTTGATCACTACTGCTATAGCAGCAGCTGCTGCTCCCAGTGATTATAGTACCTCATGTATGTATAGCATCTCTCAGTCCATGGAGCAGGGCTGGTCACCTTTTCCTGGTTATTTTTCACAGCACCTTTGTGAGGAAATTGCTATGATCTCCACTTAACTGAATTCAGAGAGGCAGAATAACTTACCCAAAGCCACATAGTGAGTCACAGATTGCTGAGTTGCAAACTAAATTTTAAAATTCCAATTCTACCTCTTTTACCTTGGAGCCTTTTTAAAAAATTGAACGTAATTGCTGGCAAGCAATAGTTACTGTGGCAGTTTGATATAGTTATGAATTCCAAAAACAGATATTGGATTATGCTTGTAAACTGGTCTGTTCATCTGGACATGATTAAGTTATAATTAGGGATTTGATTGGGCCATGTCAGTAGTGTGTTGAGCCCTGCCCCTTGGTGGGTGGGGTCTCAAAGATAAAAGACATGGCAAAGGACAGAGTTGGAGAGTTTTGATGTTGGAGTTCTGATGCAGAGTTTTAATGCTGGAGCTCAGGGAGGCAAGCACACAGAGGAGTTTGGTGGTGAGGAAGGAGAGAAGGCCCCAAGAAAAGAGATGAGCCATTCACCTGATGGTTCACAGCTGGCCTTGTGGAGAGAGGCAAATCCTAGAGAGCTTCATAGTCTACAGCTGACCTTGTGGAGGAAACAGAGGAGCTGAGCCTGGAGAGAAATGGAGCCCTGGGAAGAGAGGAACCCAAGAAGCCTGAACCCTGGCAAACGTTGGCAGCTGTCTTGCTCTAACACGTGGCAACAGACTTTGGTGAGGGAAGAACCTTATGTTTTATGGCCTGGCAACTGTAAGCTTCTACCCCAAATAAATACCCTTTATAAAGACCAACAGATTTCTGGTATTTTGCATCAGCACCCCTTTGACTGACTGTATTAGTCAGGGTTCTCTTGGGAAACAGAATCAACAGGAGATATCTGTCAATAATATGAGATTTTGTAAGAGTCTCTCAGGCGACCGTGGGGATGCACAAGTCCAGGTTCCGCAGGCAGGCTGCAAACCAGGGGCTCTGATGAAAGTCGATGAAAGGTCCTTGATGAGTTTCTGGGAGAAGTTGACTGACCAACGACGAGCTAGGAAATTCTCTCAGTGTTGAAACCACTTCCCCTTTTAAGGCATTCAACTGATTGGATAAAAGCATCACCCACTGATGATGTAATCTCCCTGATTGATGTAGATGTAATCAGCCATCCATGCAGTAAACTCACTGGTGATCGAAGTCCATAAATGCTCTTGTATTACAATTAGCCCAGTGCTTGCTGGACCAAACACCTGGACACAATTACCTGGCTGAGTTGACACATTAGCCTAACCATCACACTGACTAATACAGTTACTTTTCATTTTCTTTGGTGTTTCCCACCCTACTCCCCACCCTCTACCCCCAAGTCTTTGAACTTTAGCTATACTGGATAAATTGGACCAAAGGGATGCACGGACTAGGGGAACTAGACCCTGTGGATCCTGTGCCTTCTGCAGGACATTGCCTTAATTGCTGGCAAGTCTCAAATGTCCAGTGGGTTTGCATTTAAACTAAAAGCTTTCTAAAACCTTGGACTTAGACCCATTCACTTAAAAGGCATTTCCCAGAACACTTAATTTTGTTAATATCGTAAAACAATCTATGTTAAACAGCAGGATCATTTCATATCCAGAAAACATCCCCCAATCTGAACTGCTTTATTTGGATAATGATGGAGGTATTCCTGTAAGTGATGTTAATAGGTGGCATTAGAGCGGTTTGCCTGGAAGGCGGAGCTTGTGGGGTAATAGGGAGGCAATGACAGGCATCTGCGTTGGCCCCCTCCAGCACCACCCGTGTGGTGCCACAGGGATCAAAACCATGTTCGAGGAGTCCCTGCTCTCAGATTGCTTACCATTTAATTAAGGTAAGCACAGAGGCTTTGCTTAAAGTTTCTGAGTCATCAGTATAACATTGGCGGCCATACTGGGGAGGAGGGAGCATAGTATTTGGAGTTAGATGACTGGTATATGTATGAAATGTGGGCACATAACAACCTATCTGAGCTTCCCTTTTCTCAGCTCTTAAACGGGGATAATAACACTCAATCTTAGGTTAGGGTGTGGTTTTGAAAACCCATGGATGGTCAAATCCTGCTTTTCCCATCACCTTTCATCTCCACAGGGTTCTCAAGGAAGTTATACTCACAATAAAAGTGTGATTCCAAGAAATACATTATGGATATCTAAGCAAGTGCCCCAGATCTCCACTAGTTAGCTTGTACTAGTTAGCTTTTGCTGCCTAAAAAATTACTCCAAAACTTGGCTTAAAACAGCACACATTTGTTATCTTACAGTTTCTGTGGGTCAGAAATTCAGGCATGGCTTAGCTGAGTCTTCTGTTTCATGGTCTCTCATGAGGCTGCAGTCTGAAGGTTGGCCAGGGCTGGGATCTCATCTGAAGTCTTGGCTAGAGAAGGATCTGCCTCCAAGGTTGCCTGTGCTGTTGTTGGCAGGATTCAGTTCCTTGCAGGACCTCTATGTGGACTTCTCTAATATGGATGCTTGCTTTATTAAAGTCAACAAGGCGGAAGCTGTTAGCAAGGTGGAAGTCACAATCACAAAAGTAATATCCCATCACCTTTGCCATATTTTATTGGTTAAAGCAAGTCATTAGGGCAGCCCAACCTCAAGGGGAGGGACTCACACAAGGGTGGGAATACCAGGAGGTAGGGACATTTGGGGACCATCCTAGAAGCTGTCCTACCACAGTAAGGGTTTTTGATATAAGCTGAATAGAGCATGTGGCTGGGAGTCTGTCTGTAGTGGGAATTCCCACTTATCCCTTCCTCACTATACCCTATAAAATCTAAATCTTGAGACCCATTCACTGAGGAGTACCTGTATAGGGGTGTAAGCTTCCAGGTGGCATACTTAATCCATCTCAGGTACATGTAGTAGAAAATAGGGGAGAAAATGGTAGGTCTGTCTGAAAGAGCTAGGCCTAAGTCAGGAGACAGAAAGAAAGGATGGGACCTGGGGCCCCACTTCTATGGCAGAGTAGTGAACTAACTGAATGTTGCAAGCTATGACCCATTAGATTAGCAACTCCTCCGCCATTATAGGTTTGCCAGCAATGGGATGGACAAAAATTACAGTATAGGAAGAAAAGCTGAGTCCTGTTGTATGATGACTGTGAGGGTTAAATGAGAGAGTTTATATGCCAGGAGCAGGTAGATTAAACATTATTTTAGTGTTTAACTTTTAAATGAGTTTTATACATAGAATGAGCTATAGGATAAGAGGTTACTGTGATCAGAAAGAAAAGATCTCACAGAAAAAATTAGATATAAGATGCTGAAAAGAAGAGGGCATCCAGGTGAGGGAAGGGGTACAGAAGTAGAAATGCATTTATTTATTTAACAAACATGAATTGAGGGCTAAGTCTATGCTAGCCCTCATGCTAGAGATGTAAAGCTAAAAATGACAATGTGGATAAATGGAGGAGATAGGTAAACAGCTTGGCTACGTGATGACCAGAGAAATACTTATTGTAGGTGCAGAGATCAGAGGTAGACTAGAGGAGTGGAGGGAGGAGGGAAAAGGGTAAAGAAAAATCACACAGTTAGGGTTCAAGAGGTATTCTGAAGGTTAAAAAAAAGGCAGGTAGTGGAGGCAATGAATGAGGTCTGGTTGGAGGGGAAAGGTACGCACAGGGAAGAAGCTAAATTACAGTGACAATCAGAGATCTCGTTGCATCTTCCTTTCTCTTAGCTGCTGTATCAGTCAGCTATTGCTGCATAACCTCCCTTCCCCAAATGACGTGGCTTAAAACAACAACCATTTGTTTTTGATGAGTTTGTGATTGGCTGGGGTTAGCGGTGAGGTTCTTCTGATCTACATGGTGTTGGCTGGAGCCCCTCAAGTGTCTGCATTCAGCTGGGAGCTTGGCTGGGGCTAAAATGCACACAATATGGTTCCACCTCATCTCAGGTGGTCAGAGTGGCTGGCTGTTGGTTAGACTTCACTATCTCTCCGCATGGTCCCTCATCCTTTTTTTATATGGCAGCTGGAACCTAGAAGAGTGAAAATGACTTCTTAAGGCCTAGCTCCAGAATTTGTATAACATCATTTTTGCGTATTCTCTTGGTCAGACCAAATCACAGGGCCAGCCCATGTCAAGGGGAGGGGAAAAAAGACTCCACCTCTTGATGGAAGGAGTAACATGTGAGTATAAGGATGGGCTTGTTACAGTAGCTACCTTTGCAGTCAACCTGCTGTAGCTGCACTTTCAGCCTGGTGCTTGATGTAGAAAGTGAGTTTAGCCACATAGTAGCTGTGGTCATTCAAGCAAATGGAAGGGATCCCCTGGAACAGGGGCTCTTAACAAGGGGTCCATGAGCTTGAATTTAAATGAAAAACAAAACAAAACAAAAAAACCGTTATTCTTGTGGGGACGTGTTGGTGCAAGTATGATATATTTATTAAATAATACACGGTATAGTGTGCACTTAGTAAGGGGTCTGTGGTTTTTACCTGACTGGCAAAGTGGTCTGTGGAACAAAAAAGGTTAAGAACCCCTGCTCTGGAAGGTTTGCAGACTTTGCCAGCTCTCAGGGCCCTACGCTCACACTGAAAGCCAAGACCATTTTATCCGAGAATCTGCCAGTTCCAGGTCAAGGAAAAGGAAGTGAAAGCTGCTTGCCGGACACTGGACAGTATATTTTATTTATCCCTGAGCAGTAAGACAGAAAGGGAATGCCATCAGGGTTTGAAAATATTTGTTTAAATTTGATGCACTTAAATACAATGGTAGGTAATGAATTTTGCTTCATCAGTAAAGCTTCAATCTCCTTGATGAGTGTGTGCAACAAAAGACGCAAACAAAAGGCATAAAATTACCATGGTGATGGCTAATTGCAGTGAATGTGCATATATTAGTTCACAGTAACACAAATAACACTCCAGTAGGCTAAAGTGCGAAAATACAGATAGTATTGTTCCGTTTAAAATGTTGTGAAAATCACAGTCTGCTCTGATTAAAATATCATTAGAAATATTAGCAAATAAAATATTGTTTAATGGTGAATAGGAAAAAAAATTCTCATTGTCCCCAGAGCTATCTGAGAATGTGGTTTAGTATTATGGTGATAGGAACTGGAATATGGTTGATATGCTCTGTGCAGAAGAATATTGAAAGAGTATTGTTCTTTGCGGCCTTCCGACATCCCTCCTCTCTCTCTCCCAGATTCATAAACATCTCCTTTTGTAGCTGGTGCTGTGATAGGAATAGAGACAGATGCTACTCTTAAGGAGAAATATAGGGGTGATTTTAGAGTCACACCAAGTAGGCCTTAACACCTGCCCACTTGGGGCAAACCATTTAGTCCTGTGAAACCTAATTTCCTCACATGTAGAATGGGAGGAGTGTGCATCTTAAATAAGATAATGGTTATAAAGCTTCTGGAATGTCACAGTTGCTTAATTATATTGTCAGTTGTCAATGACATTAGTTGCAGAGAAAAGGCTTATGCTCATGAAATAATGGCAGGGTCAGGCAGATACTATCGTGATGTGTTAAACTGTGGTTTGGACTATAAGTTCTGGAGAAGTTCAGAGGAGAAGGAAGTTAGTGGGAGCTAGAGTGGTTGAGATAATCTTTCAGAATAAGGGCAGGCTTGAGCTGACCATAGCTCAGGAAAGGCATCATATAGGGGAAGGTGTGGGGGCAAAAATGGGCCTTTTGGTGGGCAATGGGGGACTTAAATGATTTGCATGAAACAAATGGAGGCCAGTGTTGGGGTAACATCATGAGGGGTCTTGAAATACAGCACAGCAGTGTAGACTTTAATGGGTCCACTTAGCAAGTAGGTTCAAGCTCTAAATGCCCTTGGGAAACTGCATATATTCCAGATTATTTTGTTTGTGTGAGAACTAAAGAATCCTTTAGTTTCTTTTTTTCTCTTTTTCCAAATCACATTCTCGTCTTCACCCTATAGGGTGCTGTTTACTTCCAAGTCCAATTAAAAGACTGGGCCAAAAAGCAAATGAAGCACATCTTGCCAACTCTACCTGCGAAGTGCATTACATTAGTTTAACTGTGACTCAGATTTGGAACGACCTAAAAAAGGGAAGGGCAATGGCTTTTGGGTGGTGACAGAACCATCTATTACCTTGCTGGGAGCCAAGAAAGGGAGCCAATGGAGCTATTTGAGAAAGGATGAACCATGAAGCAAATAGTGATTCAAGATTAATAATAATTTCTCATGCTTGTGTTGTGATTTACAAGTGTTCAGACTGTTCCAACAGCCAGTAACTCATGTATTTCTTGTGACAACCCTATGAAGTTGTTAAATAAAATGTTGTTTCCCTTAATTTACAGATCAAAGAGCTAAAATTGAAAGACAAAGAGGGCTTGCCTAAAGTTACATAGCAAGGAAATGGTGGAGGTAAATGGAAATCCAGGTTGTTCATTACTTTCATCCATCAAACATCTGTTTTGTGTTTACCTCTCTTCTCCCATGTTCTTCTCATTCCTGTTCTGGTGGGATATTGGAATACATTGGGTTAGAGATTAAACAGTTGGAAAATTGGTTAAGAGGCTATTTTGGTGAACCAGATATGAGATGAGATGGGATTCCAGACCTCTACTCTCCTGTGATCCATCTGGACATTGTTTTGCAGTCTTCCATGTAGTTCCCTTTATTTTGCCCACTCCTTAAGCATTGGCATCTCCCAGCATTTGGCCCTTGGCCCTCTTCTCTTCTCACTCCCCGTACTTGCATGGGTGACCCATTCTCCACTATGTCTTTTAACGCCAATCCTAAATTCATATCTCAGGTCCAGACCAATCTCCCAAGATCAAGATTCATTTAGGGACAATCTCTTGGCTCACTAGTTTCCACTCTGCATTTGTTTTAAGAATCGTATATTATCTTTTATTCATTTCCTCTCCTGAATACTAGGTTTTCCTTTCCTGTGTATCCTTCTCATTAATATTTTAACATGTACAAATTTCTCCCATTAAAACAAACAAACAAAAAATAATACTTCCACAAATCTTCTTTGAACCCAGTTCCCTCTGTTTCTCCCCTCTCCTTCACATACAATGCTTCTGGAGCATTTTCTATACTCACTGTCTCTCTTTTTCACCTCCCATCCACATTTCTCAACCTGCTCCAATATGGCCTTTGCCCCCATCACTTCATCTTAATGACTCTTGCTAACATCACCTATGACCTCTGTATCACTAAATCCAGTGACATTTCCTGTCCTCACCTTATGAGACTTCTTAAGAGAAATCAACATGGTGAACCACTCCATTAATTTGGGATCACTCTTACTTTTGGCTTCTATGACACAACACTCTCCTGGATATCCTTCTACTTATCTGGAGGCTCCTTCTCTGTTTCCTTTGCACATCTTCCAATAACAAATCATTACAAGACTCCATTCCATGCCTCCTCTCTTTGTTCTATACTTGATCACCAAGTGACTTAACCTCTAACCAAGGCTTCAGTGACCACCTTTATGGAGGCAGCTCTCATGTTTACTAATATAGCCTACATGTCTCTTCTGATCCCTGGATCCACATAGCCTACCTCTTAACTAACTTCTCCCCAAGGCTCCTCACACATAACATGTCTAAAACTTAATTCATAATTTTCATTTCTAATATGGTGCTTCTCTTATGTTCCCTATCCCAGTGAATGGCCCTCAAAAGTTCAAGTCAGAACCTCTAGATGCTTTTCCTGAGAAATCTCCCTGTCTCACACGTCATATCCCATCCCAGCCATCACCATTACCTTCCAAGTAACTCTTGAATCCATTCACTCTACCCTATTTCCACGGCAACGACCAGGCATAGTTGTTTCTTGCCTTTCAATGGCAAGATGTAGTTTCTTCTGGTTCACTTTGTCCTCTTCAGTTTATTTTTACACTAGATCAAAGTGATCTTTTATCATCTTTTTTCTCTGCTTAAAGCCCTTCAATATCTCATATTGCTCTTTGAATAAGTTAAAGTCCTTCACTCAGTTTACAAGGAAGGCATCCCTCACTGCCCACATCATTTATTTCTTGCCTGCCTCTGCAACTTCATTTTACTCTGTTCTGATTCTTTTTACTGTAGCTCCTTCCTACCTCAAGCCTTCTGCATACCTTCCCCTTTGCATAGACTGCTTTCCCAACCCCTTGCTTTTTTAACTTTTTTTATCCTTCCACATCTAGCTCAGAGATTGCTTTTGCAAAGAAACTTCCCTCATCTACCATGTATGGCTCCCCTATTCATATGCCTTTGTAGTTTACACTTCTTTCCCTACATGAACCTTGTTGAGTTAGCAATTCAATATTTATGTAATTGTTTGATTAATAATAGTCCTTTCTATTTGACTGTATGCTCCATGAAGGTGGGGAATGGTGACTGGTTTTACTTAGATTGTATCCCAGGACCTATCTAGTCGAGTGCCTGGTACATAATAGGTGCCCAGAAAATATTTGCTGAGCACTAAATTTATACAACTGGATATGAATCATCTTCACATGGATATCTTGAAGACATCCCTCAAGCAGAATTCATCCTTCTCCACTTAACCTGTGCCCTTTGCCCCTCACCCTGGAATTGCTCATTTAAGTAAACGGCCCAGACATCTACCCAGTCACCCCACTAGAATCTGTGCATCATCCTTGATTCTTCCATTTCCCATCACATTTAGTCACTAATTCTTATTGATTCTTCCTCCTTAATATCCTGTTTGTGTGCCCTTCTCTCGAATCCCAATTTGTCTACCTTAGTTATAAGATTCTTTTGCTTGAAATATTGCAACAGCCCCCAACTTGTGTTCCTGATTCAAATCTTGTCTCCCTGCAACCCCACTTCCCTTTTTTTGTTGCAGTCATCTTTCTAAAATACTATTTCCTTCTTAAAATTTTCCAGTGGTCTCCCTTTGGGTGAAACATGAAATCTCAACTCCTTAGCATGTCCCTCATGCCAATTGTTGCTAACAAGTCCAACTTTCCTTCTTCTTTTCCTCTCCTCCTCTCCCTTTTTGTTACTGACACATTATAAGAATGTCCTTATAATCCTCAGATGGTGCCAGGCTTGCTTGTACCAATGTGTCATTACACATGGTCTTCTCCCTTCCTGGGATGCTTTCTTTGCCTACCTAGCACTTGTTTCCCTATCTTTACAGCTCAACTCTCTGACATCACTCCCTTCTTCTGGGAAGCCTTTCTTTCCTCCCTTAGGCAGATTGCATGTTGCTTTTTTTTAGGTTCCCAAAGCACTTGTTATATACCTGATCTAAGGTAAGTACCAGTGTCTGAGTTTAGGTTTCCAATAGAAGGGGACCAATGCTTCACTTAGACATCTGCAATGCTTAGCACAGTTGTGCCTGGCTGGCACTCAATAAATGATTTTTAAATAAATGCTTATGTTTTCATCAAATGAGGTAATTGGTTGTCAGGCACAGGAACCCACCCACTTAGGTAATTTATGTAAATAGGAAATATAGTAAAGCTCCTGAGAAATCTCATGAAACCCACTTGTAGGCAGTGCAGCTGGGCTTTACAGGCTGTTTGAAAGTTGTCAGGCAGCTGCTCTCTCCATCTCTCTCTTTCTCTGGCGCTGCCGTCTGTCTATTTCTCTCTGCACATCTGCTCCGTTTTCCTCTTGCATACCAGCTTTCTCTACAAGCCTTCCAGTCTCAATAATTTTGGCTTAAACAAGCTTTGGATCATGTGTCTGCCCTTCAAACTGCAATGCCCAGTATTATCTGACTTTCAGTAGTCCATATATCTCAGGTCACATTATCTAGGAAATCGATTGGTTCTTATCCAGCCAGTGGGATGGCTGGCTTCAAAGTGTTCTGTCCTCTATCCTTGGCTATATCCTCTATTGCTAGGAGAAGTAACCTGGCTTGAAGCTGTTGGAGTGGAGTCTCTGAGAAGGGATGTGGGAAGGGCAGGCAAATTGATTTACTTCCATAGAAGGAAAAAAACCATAGTTTGTTAATTTGCTTATCAAGACTACTGCAGTGGGAATGATGTGACTAACTGAAGCCATGGACAGTCAGCTCTCCAAGCTTTCAGTTGCTCAGAGGATCTTATGTCCACCTTGATCCTATACCAACTCCAGCTCCTTTAGTGTATCGTCAGCCTTAGTGTTTTTCAACCCAGAAAAACACCCTCATGCACAGGATATCACACAGAAGCCACTTGGTAAATGAGCAAGGATATTTTTCAGCTTTCAGATGTTTGCATGAAGCAGGTTCACTTGCACAAAGTGATCTAGGCAAACAGTGTACTTCGTGCTGAACCTGGCATTTCTGGAGGGAGTGGCTGTAACTTCAGGTACAAGAGAGATGGGGCTTCAGTTTCTGGGTGGGCCCTCCATTCTCGAACTCTTTGTCAAGACATTTTTATAAAAATTTCCTCAGGGAATAACTTTCATGGGTTTGAAAGTCTGGAGCAGTGCAGTGGAGTGGAAAGAACCCAAGTGTGGAGTCAGATGGGCTTATGTTTTGTTTTTTATCGACAATCTTGTCATACTTCTCTTTTTTCTTCTCTTATTATGCAAAGTGAATTCCTAGGGAATACATTTATAGAACTGAGTTTTCTAGGCCCAGTTTGGGCTTCTGAGGAATGATGGAAAGAAGGAAGGAATAATGGAAAGAAGGCAGGCAGGCAGGCTTGGCCAGGGCAGTGTTACCTTCTCTAGTGGCAATGTTTCTTATTTCTAGAGCTGTCTTGGTTGGGGAAGGAGGTCTCAGAAACATTTCAGCAGGAGAATGTTGTTCCTTACCATATTTATGCAGGCCTGCAACAGTCCCTGAGCCAAATCCTGACCAGGCCCAAGCTCCAGCAGCAGCTCACAGGCCCTGTTCAGTCAGCCACCACCCACCCTGCTAGTAGGTGTACGGGCATGGCATGGTAGACTTGGTTCCCCCAACTCTTCCTGCTCTGGTTTGAAGAAGGACACCCACGTGGGCTCCAGCCTCCATATAGAAGGAAGTGGATTTGCCAGAATATTGGGTTACCTGTTTGTGGCCCTAGATCCCTTGGCTTCCTTCATCTTATGGATCACATTCCCCTCTTCCTGTTTGCCATCACATACAAACAGCACAGTCCTTAACGAAATGAAAAGGGTCACCTGGTTTTAACTTATTCTGATTCATTCATTTATTTTATATTCTTTAATTCATTGATTGGTTCATTCTATAAGCATTTCTTAGCACCAGCCAAGTACATTTTAAAAAATGATATAACTAGAAGTATGGACAGCATTGTATTAGAATCACTGATAAACCCTCATAGAAATTACCAGTGATGTTTGTTGGCTGTAAATTAAAGTGTCTAGTAGATCTGACAGAATTGACAGTGTCCTTAGAAAAACAGAAGACAAACTAGACTTTCTCCATAGCAGAGACCTCATTAATTAGCAATTTGAATTGACATTCATATGTAAAAGATGGGCTATTTTGTTAGTAAAGTTCCTACATGCAATAATGAACTTTCATAGAACTCTGGGCAAGAGTCATCCTACACAGACGATCAAATCATATTCCTTGTTCATTCATCTACTGAACACCTTATTTTTATATAAGTAGGATTTAAGTCATGGGAGGTGTTGATGAGACACACTAGCTAGTGGAGAGGACAGTAGGCAAAAACTTTGTTCTGGTCCCATTTCTGCTACTTGCTCTGTGACCTTAGTCAAGCACTCAAACACTCTGAGGCCAAATGTAGTCACCTGAAAACATGAAGATAATAAGACCTACCTCATAGTGTCGTAGAGGTTTAAAATAAAAGAGAAGGTGCCCAATACATAAAGGGTACCTAGCAAATGTTGTAGTCCTGGCAAGGTTGGCTTTACTGCTATTGTAGAACCATCAGTAAGCCTACTAACACTTTAGGGTTCAGAAGGGTTTCCCACACCTCTCTCATTTTTGGTGCATTCTCCACATTTTCCCTTCACTTAGGTGCACATGATGACTATTATTATGTGTAAGACAGCTCTCCCCTGCAATTTCTGCCCCAATAGCCATCTTTTCTCCTTGAAGTAGGACACATTGTGTAATGTGTGGGAGTGCCCATGAAGCCAAAATGGAGATTATGCAAATTTATGGAAAATGTAAATTGTTTGCAAAATTAGACATGATACTATTGTTATTAATAAGTTACTTGCAACAGAGCTTGCAACTGGCAGTGATTTACCACCGAGATTTGAGAAGCTGTATTTACGCAGGGATCAAAAATACCATCCCCCCAGAAAACCTCACTTCGTTCTTTTCCCACAACACTGAAGGATAAGGGGTCATTTCTTTGGCCAGTATCACTGGATCTTTTACCTCTTCTCTGTATCTGAGAATTCTATGTTGGTGATACTTTGCCATGATTTTTATGTGACATCTTATCGGCACTCCACATATATGATGAGTCCGCCTGGTGAGCTTTGGGATGGGCTAGAAAGAGAAGTGAATATTAGCTGGGAAGGCACTATCCTCCTCGCTGTCACGGAAGGATTATTTGGGCGCTGTTCCTGCAAGTTGACACTTCATTGTGCTTTATGACCTGAGGCTATGTGGTCTTCTTGTTTTATAAATTAAGATAGTGAAAAAGACTTTGTTTCTAATTTACATTTGTACTTCTCACTAAAAATTTATGTTCTAACAATGTTGTAATTCTAAAGAAGACTCTACACATGCCATAAGTGAGCTGTTACGCTTTGATTAAGAGTATTTTTTAGAAAAGATGAGATAAAAAAATTACTACCTAAGCTGGAATCATTTCCAACCTAAAGTATGTGGAATTACTCCTCTGTAAACATTGCTTTCTGTTGTTGTTCATTTAAAGATTCATACTGCTTATGTTTCATTGATAATGATATACTTGTTCATATTTATTGAATACGGATTATTTTGCCAGACACTTAATTAAGCACTTGATATTCATCATCCAATCAATCTTTGCGGCAGCTCTGACATAAGTACCATTGGTGTCCCCATATTACAGATAAGAGAATTGAGGTTAAATGAAGTAAGTAATTTTCCCAGTGTCTCACAAGTAATAAATGGGGTTTGACATTAGAACCTGGTACTTAACTATCCTGCCATGTTGCCTTATTACTAAGTACTTAACACATTTTGATTAGGTCTTTGCTAAACAAATTCTTGCTTCAGTTGGAAATTTGATTTCTTGAATCTAGTATGGTGATTTAAAGAATTACAGGGAGAATTTTACGTGTGCTGAAGAGATAGTGTAATTGTATCCTTCATCTTATTTCATATCCTTTTCCCATATAACAACCATGTCTTTAATTTTTTAAAATATATTTTTAAATTTATTTTTAAAAGATACTTAGATTACATAAAATGCTACATAAAAAAGTATAAGGGATTCACATATGCCCCACTCCCCACACCTCCACACCACACCACTTTTCCCCACATTAACAACTTCTTTCATTAGTGAGGTACATTCATTACAATTGATGAACACATTTTGGGGCATTGCCACTAAGCATGGATTATAATTTACATTGTAGTTTACACTCTCTCCCATTCAATTCTATAGGTTATGGCAGGATATATAATGGCCTGTATCTGTCACAATGTCATTCAGGACAATTCCAAGTCCTGAAAATGCCCCCATATTATACCTCTTTTTCCCTCTCCCTGACTTTAGCACCTCCAGTGGCCACTATCTCCACCTCAATGATATAATTTCTTCCATTGCTAGAGTCACAATAAGTCTATAGTAGAATACCAGTAAGTCCACTCTAGTCCATATTTTATTCTCCAATCCTGAGGATTCTGGGATGTTGATGCCCACTCCACCTTTAATTGAAAGAGGGCTTTGATCCCATATGGCTGATGGATGGGACTCTCTTGCTTGCAGTTGTAGACTCTCTCAGTTCCCTGGTGTGGTGGTTGTCCATTCTCACCTCCTTGTTAGTTGTCCTAGGTGAATCCATTGAACTGGAGAGCAGGTGTTGCAACTCCGCTGAGGCTCAGAAATGTCTTTAATTTTTTAACATTAAAATTTCTTTTACAAATAAAATTATGAAAGCAAGAAAAATAACAGAGGTTAAAACCACAAAATATTAATATTCTTGGACCCAATAATTCCATTATTGAGAATTTATCCTAAAGAAATAACCCAAAAGAGAGGGAAAAGTCTTTGTATAAAGATATTTACTTATAATAACAAAAAACTAAGGACAGCTTAAATATCTAACAAACGGAGAGTGGTTAAGTTAATATTTTATGGCTTTTGATGTATATAGTTAAATTACTTTACAAATAGAATCTATTTAATTTGCAGTCAACATAATATAAATGTACCACCTTCATCAGAACCTGGTTAGCCTTGAGTATTATCATTATTTTGCTAATGTAATCTGTGTAAAATGGTACTTAATGAATATTTTAATTTGTTTATCTTGGATCACAGCAAGGTGGAGCATTTTTGCATATGTTTGTTTACTAATTTCACTTCCTCCTGCATAGATGATCAGATCATATTCCTTGTTCATTCATCCACTGAGCACCTTATTTTTATATGATAAATTTTGTGCATTTTACATAATATACATATTAACCCTTCATCTTTCTTTTAACATTTTACTTCCTTGTTTTCTTCTTAATTTTAATAATGTTATTTTAAAATTACAAATAAATATTTTATAATGTTAAATCTGAGACTTTTCCTGATCATTTAAAGCTTAGAACCTTTTAATTCCTGCACATATTTAAACATGTATAATTTTACTTTTTGCCACATTTTGTAAGATTTAACAAGTTACTCATTCCTTTCTGGAAGTTCTAGGGAGAGAATCCATTCCTTTGCCTTTCCGGCTTCTAGAGGCTGCCTATGTTCCTTGGCTTGTGGTCCATTCCTCCATCTTCAAAGCCAGCAGTGTTGCATCTCTCGACCATTCTTCCATCCTTACATCTCCCTCTGACCACAGCCAGGAAGGAGTCTCTGATTTTAAGGACCCACCTTATTAGATTGGGCACTCCCAAATAATCCTGGATAATCTCCCTATCTACAGTCTGTACCCTTCACCATATCTGCAAAATCCCTTTGACATGTAAAGTAACTTATGCAAGGTTCTGGGGATTAGCACAAGGACATCTTTGGGGGGCCCATTATTTTGCCTACCACAAATAGCATCAGAATATATATTTTTTGGATTGTATTAAATATATGTTAAATGATCTTGGAAGAATTGACATTTGTACAATTTTATCCATCAATAATGTTTAGTTCTATCTTCATGGTGATTTTAAGGTTTACCTTTAGTAGTTTTAAGGACCCTATAGCATTTAACTAACCTTAAACTTCTATCTTGTGTGTTGCTATTGTGAACAGAACTTTTCCCTACTACATTTTTTCCCCCCGACTTACTGTTTGTTGTCCTTAATTCTTTATGAAAATTTATCCTCTAATGTAATCTCAATTTGGCATCTACAAGGAGAAACATATGCTGGTAATACAAGGCTTGGTGTGAATGTAGCTCCCAGGGAATCATTCTAGTTAGGCCATATTGAGAAATCTCCATTTTCATGATTTGTTTGAAAAGATGCAAAAATGCTGAGCACTGAGCTGACCTCCAAAAGCTTAAGAAAGGTTGCTGAATGCTATGATTGACCTAGATTGCTCAATATCTTGAGCAGAAGGACACCCAGCAGCCCAGGAACTGCCCTGGCTACGGGAAGTAGCATATGGGCCTGGGGTTGAGAGGCAAGGCTTTGCTTAGGGACCCTGCACAGCCCCGCTCTCCAAATGATTGATTAATTTCTACCTTGGCAGATTGCAGTTTGCTATCCATTTCCTTCCAACAGTTTGATATCCACGTTGAAAGCAGGCTCATGTCATCGGGGAAGGAGGTTGGAATAGGGAATTAGGAGGCCTGGTTCCAGCCTCCACTGAGAACTTGATTGAGCTATGTGGCTGTAATTTGATCCCTCAGACACTCAGCCCTCTTATTTGTGATATGAAGGCTGGACTAGATCTGGCAGTTTAAATTAGCTGGCAGAGATTTCAAAGAAGGGAAAATGTATTTGAAGAAAGAACAAGGTACCAGTCTTTTAAATTCTGACTCTTTTCTTTTTCTTTATGTTAATTCTGGACTCACAATCAGGAAGCAGAAGTTCTTTTTGACTCTTTTACCCTAGAAATATCTCTGACACTGTGAGCAAATCCTTATCTTGGCCTGTGAGCCTTTGAGAAGTTCCAGAATTTTCATTTTAGGAGTAATGGGGAACTTAATATCCCTTCTAAATGGTAGGCATATAGGGTTAAAAGCCTATTGGTGGGAATCAAATGTGGCTCAAGTGATTGGGCTCCCATCTACTACATGGGAGGTCCCTGGTTCAGTTCCTGGTGCCTCCTAAAGAAGACAGTGTGTTGGTGCAATGGGCAGGCGTGGCAAGCTAACACAACAAGATGACACAGCAAGAGACACGGGAGGAAGAACATGGTGGGGGACACAACAAAGCAGGGAGAAGAGGTTGCTCAAGCTATTAGGCGTCTCCCTCCCACATGGGAGATCCAGTTCCCAGTGCCTCCTAAAGTATCAAGGAAGATGAACAGACACATCAAGTGCAAACAACGAGTGGGTGGGGAGAAATAAAAAAAAATAAGTCTATAAACAAACAAATAAAAAAAACATCTGTTGGTCTCCTGACACTAAGCCCTTCAGCCTGTGTTCTATAGGAGGCTTTTGCCGCATAGGAGAAACCGCAGGCCTGTCTTCAGGATCCAGATACAGTCTGGGTGGATTTGGCTCACCAAAGCAGTCTTTCCTTATGGATCTATTTGAAATTCTCCCCTCCTACCCTGTTCCCTCTTCCTCAGCTACTCTTCTCCTCCCTTGCTGAACAGGGATCTGATGTCTAACTAGAAGGGAATGGCCACTGGGATCCAGAGAATGGCTTGCAGTAGCAATGACCTCAGTCTCAAACTCATCAGGTCACAATATTTTTAATGGTGGCACCATCTTCTACTTGGTATCAGTATTACTTTCATAGAGCCAGGTGGGTCAGGTACAATCCCACATGGAGGACTAGACTGGCAAAACTCCTGGCATCAGCTAGACCTTCTGCAGATACACATCTTCCTCCCTCATGTTAGAGGTCTTTTATCCCCTGTCTTAGGAAGTATGCAGACTACAGCAGGAGGGGGAAACTGACTTCTCTGACCAAGGGCATAACTTGTTGTCCAAGGCATCCAAGGTATACTTAACCCTTTCCTGGGTTTAGCAAGGGAGTGAACCGTGAGCCTGCAAGGCCCAAGGAGCATGTCATAGCATTGGGCTTGAAGTTGTGGCAAGATCAACAGACCATTAGTAAGAGCCCGTTTAAGCTAGTCTCTGTGAATATGAAGGCTCATCTTGAGGTGTACACAATCTTGTTCATGGAAACAATTATTCTTAATATGGCATAACACAAATGATTACTGTAAGTCACATGTTTTGCTCTTGACTTGCTAGGTTGAGAAATCAATTTCTGGGAAGCCAGTTAGCCTAGTGGTGAAAAGAGCCCTCTAGGATTAGAAAAACAAAAGTTGGGTGGTAGGTGGTATTCTCTTTTGAAAGGATAGAGTGGAGAGTAGGAGCAAAGGGGCAAAATATATATATATATATATTTGTTAGTTTTGGAAAAGTTTCTCCATCTTTCAGAACCTCATTTTCTCTGTGAAGATTCACTGAGATAATGAGCACAATGTTCTCAGCTGCCTGTATGACACTTAATAAATGGTGGCTATCTCTTCTCTTATTATTATTATCACCTGAAAATTAGAGATATGTGATGAAGGGAACTCCTAAGTCTAATCAGTCTAGTTGGGCTATTCAATGGGGTGCAGATAATGGAAACCACAATGGAAAGCTACTCTTTTGTTCTAGAAGGTCAGGAAAACATGACCTGGCATGGTCACAGAGGACCTCACAACTCAGGAGAACTCAGAGCTTCTGACCACAGGCTAGCAGAATGCCCTGGTCTGTAGCCACAGTGCAGTGAAGATTTGAGGGAGTAAGACTTCCTCAGAACTGTACTTCAGAGTGCTCTGTGGAGAAGAAAAGGGAAAAATAATTGCTGTTGGACAACCTTGGCTTTTGAAAAGAGTCTACAACACAGCACGTTGGAGCAGGAAGCTCTCCTGATCTGAGGACCTGAGGGTCAGAGCGAGTGGTCCAGGCTGGACTGAGCCAAAGCTTCAGCTGCCGGGCCAGACTGGGATTCAGAGGGACCAGATGTCGCAGATGGCGGTGCCAGCAGGCTGCCTGCCTCCTCCCAAGCTGTGAACGTAGGTGGGAGTCAAGCCTTAAGCTTCCTTACATAGCTGCATTGAATTGAATGTAGAAATATGGGCATTAGCAAAAAAGTCCCCTAAAAACACTTTTTTCTTTAAAGGTGGTGGTGGTGGAATTGAGGATCAAAATATCTGCGTGTGGAAACAAAACTTTCTCTAAGTGGAGGTGAGAGGGAGAGAATTGCGGCCTTGGGAGCAGGTACCTTTCATCGTGAATTCACTCTGGCATTTGCTTCATTTTCTGATATTTTACAGATGACTTTATCTTTTCTTGGTAATTGCCTTGTTTAGCCTTCCTCTGCTTTCGAATAACCCTTACAAGTTAGGAGCATGCCCACCTTAGTCCTAGAGTTTGTTTACAGCCTCTCCCAAACCTTGCCTGTGACCAAGGACACAGCTTATACTCTTCTTAGAGTTGCTGAGAATCTTCAGACTAACTCTTGGGCAGTACCTGGAAGTGGCACAGGCTACAGGTGAACCAGTAGCATCCATGGGGGATGAGAGGCTACTAATGTCAGACAGAATAGCAGCAGGCAAGATGCTGGCAGGTACATGCTTCTTTAACCCCAACTCCCCACATGTTCTGTCTTTGCCCTGGAGTCCCAAATGGAGCAGAGTTGAGCTCCATTTGCTGCCAGCCACTTAGTTCCTATTAGTTGCCTAATGTGGTCAGTTTTCCTGGGATACCTTCTTTTGGTTCCTGTGCCCTTTCCAGAACAGGGACCTGCCTGAATGTTGACTTTGTCCTGTCTCTGCCAATTGGTTTATCCCCTGGGTGCCTTTCCCTAGCAGCAAAGCAACTGGTATCACACTTTAGCCAGTCACCCAAAAATCCTATTCTGGAAGCAGAGGCAGGGCAATAGCCCTCTCTCCAGCCTCCACTGCTCCTTTCTAAATCATCCCAATCTATTTTTAAAGAGGGAAGCAAACAACCCCAGGGGACAGCTCATCCCTAAAAAGTTCTCCAAGAAAAGTTCAAAGATGGGTTGTTGTTTAGAGATCAATGAAAATGAGATGGAATTTAAATATTAAGAAGAAAGCTCTTGCCTTCAGGTAAAGCTGACATTTGCATAATAATGAGAATGACTAGCTAGATGGAATTGAGAATCTAACTGGAATCTCAAATCCTGGTGTAGGAAGATTCATTTACCTGAAATGGCAATAGGAAATATGCTAATCAGAGGTTTGCTGCTGTCAATCATGTTCAACAGATTCTGAGACAAAGAAATGGAGCGAGTTCACAAGTAGGAAGTGATACAACTTGACATTAAACTTAATTCGGTTGGCTTTCTCATCAGCCCCTGACAGATGTGCAAATGTGGAAGTCTTTAAAAGGGGTGGGGGGGAATGGTTCCCTTCTGTCAGAACTGCCTGCCACTGCCATCACTATTATCACTAGTGCTGCCATTGCCATTATCGTTATTGTGTTAGAAACAACAGGGGGGAGGGAGAGGAAAGCCTGACTCTGACCCCCATGATGATTGGGAAATAATGGGAACATCTTCAAAGCAAGGAAAAGGAGAAGAAAATAAACATTTTTGTGTCTTTATGGTTAGGATTGGGATGAATTAGTATCTGAGTAATAGAGTCAATAATTTAGAAGAGACTTAATTCAGAAATTGAGTTCCCTTAGGGGAGGCAAGGTCATGTTCACCTGCCCCAGACTTGAGTCTGAAATCTTTTATTTTGAGTAGATAGAAGTAGATGGGAAGATGGAGGGAAGTTGTGGTAGCAGAATTCTAAGACAGCCTCCATGGTCTCCTCGCCTTGCTGTTTTGCCTTCCATGACCCCTTCCCTTTGAGTGTGGGCGGAATCTGTGACTTGCGTCTAAGTAACAGTACCACTCCCATGATTGTGCTACATTATATGGCCAAGATGAGGGAATTTTGCAGATATAATTAAGGTTCCTAATCAGCTGACTTTGAGATAATCTTGGATGGGCCTGACTCACTCAGGTGAGCCCTTTAAAAGAGGGCGTAGGACTTCTCTGGAGTCTGACTCTAAGGAGGAGAGAGTCTCTGTGTTCCTTGCTGGCTTTGAAGCAAGCTGCCATGAGTTCTGCAGCCACTAGGAAATGACTTCTGCCAACAACCCAAGAAAGGCTGAAAGTGGACCCTTCCCTAGTGAAGCACCTAGATGTCACCAAAGCCCTGGCCTGTATCTTGATTTCAACCTTGTGAGACCTGGAGTGGAGAACCTAGCTAAGCCATACCCAGACTCCTGACCCACAGAAATTGCGAAATGATAAATAGGGGTTGTTTAAAGCCATTAGGTTTGTGGTGATTTGTTACACAGCAGTAGAAAAAGAATACAGAAGTTTGTTCTTAAACAAGTCAATTGGAACAATGCTATGTACAATATCCTTCTGGTGGCAGGGGTAGGGCAGTGAGAATCAACAATGCTGGTGTCAGACTCATATTTCTGCAGCCTTTTGATCTGTTTGAGAATGCCTCCCTAGGGGCAGATGTATAGTTTCTCTGATCCCCAAATTATCATGTGTTCAGCCAGGCTCCTTTTTTTGCAATGGAACAATTGAAACATTGCAGCTTACCCAAGACCCCACTTTCAAGGTAGTGACCAAGCTCATGTTAGGGCTGCATCCATTTCCCTGCTCCTTGTTATTATTCAACTTTAGCTCATTTCAATTAAAAATGAAATGTGTTGGGTGTTTACCGTATTACAGGTTTCCTGTTGGGGTGGACGCAGGAAGTGGTGATGTTAATATTAGAAGGGTAGAAGGCAGAATCAAAGGTCAAGGGCATATAGTCCTTGCCTTTGAGAAATTCACAAGTTTGTATGATAAACAGGCTTCTACTCTAGTAGTTATTAAACAAGGATGATTGCCAGGTATTAAAAACAGATGACAAAGGGTTGTGGCGCCATCATTTTCAATTTGTGTGACCTTGGGAAAATTGCTTACCTGAGCTTCAGTTTCCTGGTGTGAACAATGGCATTAATAATAATGATAACAATATATTGATAATATAACTTTGAGAATTAAATAAGCAAAAATATGTGCAAAGAACTTAGCACAATACCTGGCATTATGTTATTCATATTACAGCATAGATCTGTTGTTTGTTAGGGAGATAAATTAGGGAGACCTTTCTAAAGAAAACAACCTTTCAATTTAGTCTAAAACTATTGTGCTAGGTATTTGATGGGGAAAATATGAGAAGATTCCATGCAGAAGAACCACCAATGATCAAAGTCCCAGAGGTGGGAGGACAAAGGCTTCCTACTTGTTTCCTTATCATATGTTCCCTTTTGCCCTCTGAAGAAATGGACTATTTCTTCTGGACCAGAGCTTGGGCAGCCCTTTCTAGGATTTTAGAAGAGTATAGGTGTTGGCCTCTAAGCCTACAGCAAGCTAGTTTTTCTGTCTGACTGAAATGGGATTTGAACCGTGACACCCAAGGTAGTAAGGGTGGTATGTGTCTAGCACAATCTTAGCTCAGGCAGGGCCTGTTTCAATAGCAAACTAGAGGATGGCCTCAAGCTCCCCCAGATGCTCCACTTTGAAGGTTCTGGAAACTTTGAGCCTCCCCTTACAAATGACAGGGGCTGTTTTCCTGTGTCCTGATGGAGTGGACCCAAGACCCTGGGGTGAAGGCAGAAAGCCAAAGGGTAGAAATGTGGCAGGAAGGAGGATGGAGATTAGAGTGAGGAGGGGCTCTTGGATGCTCATATAAGTTGAATATTGTATGGGCTAAAGGGCAACTTGATGGAAAAGTATAGCGATGTTTTGCCTGTCTCCCAAATCCCAGGATTGTATGACTGTATGCATTTTGACAAAGCTCTGGAATTAATTTGGGGCCGATGGTATTGGTATCGCATGAGACTGTTGAATGTGACACAGTGATTGGATTCCTCATCATCATAAGAACATTTTTGGGTCAATGGGAAATATGGCAGCTCTGTTCCGAGTCTCAGTGCTGGAGGGCACTGATGAACTGACAACTTCATTATGAAGTTCATGACTTCAGGGTCAACTTGGTGTTCTCTGTGGCTGATGTTGCTTGTTTTGATCTTGAGCATTACATGGAATTTGCTTCAAAAATTATACTTTTTAATATAAAACAATATATATTTGGAAACCATATACTGAGGACTCAGAGTTTTGAGGTTCGAGTGTCTATCACTGATGTACAATGGACTTGGACTAAACTCCCACCACTCAGGCTGCTTGTTGTTCTCCAGGGCTGGGTTTGAATTTATTCCCTTGGAGCACCCATCACAATCTCTAACTTTTTATTTCCAGTCTTCTTCTCCAGGAGAGGTTTGTCTGTCTCATCTGCTGCCTTATCCTCATAGTCTAGCTCAGGGCCCATTTGTTGAATGAATGAATGGACTTCAGGGACACTTTCTCAGAGTCCATGTGTAGGTATGGCTTAGTGTTTGTACCTCCAGTATTTGTAAGCTTGCTTGTTTGTATTCATTAGGTTTCAGTCCACAGGGATAAGGTGTCTGTGTGTTTGTGTTGTTGCTTCTCTTCTCACTGGGATGGGGATGCTGTTTATTCTCTCTCCACTCTCTGCTCCTCAGTGATGGTTTGAAGGTCCTTCTCTGTAGCGTTCTTCACTGGGTGGCCTTGTTGTTGGGGGAGTTAGAGGCTGGTAATGAATTCCTTTAGTGTTCACATCTGTTCTGCCTCTTTGGCAAGAGGCGCAAGGCTCTCCAACACAGGGGGAGGAAAGGGCTCTCAACAGCCAAAGTGGGGCAGCTGTAGGGTGGGGAGGGTGTAGAGATGTCCATCTTTGATTCTTTTATGAGTGTTGAGTCCATTAGCTGGAGCATTGTGGCCTTGGTGTTGCTCAGATTGGACAATTTAGGTAGCATTTGCCAGCAAAAAAAAGTACCATGCTTGGGTCTCTTGGGAGACCTGTGAACTTTGTAGGGTTGAAATATGACTCAGTCAATATACCCAAACTTTAACTAGTATTTTCCTGGCTCTAATACAGGGGTTCTTAACCGTTTTTGTTCCACGGACCCCTTTGCCAGTCAGGTGAAAACCATGGACCCCTTACTGAGTCCACACTATGGTGTGTATTATTTAATAAATATATCACACCTGCACCAACACGTCCCCACAAGAATGTTATTTTTGAATTTCAATTCAAGCTCATGGACCCCTGGTTAAGAACCCCTGCCCTAATATATCTGAACACAACTCGGTCATGTGTGGCTTGAAACCTAAAGCATCTCTCCCATTGGGCATCTCAGAAATGCTGTTGTCTTGACTCACATCTGGAAAAAAGAAGAATAGCACCTTGGTGGTCCTAGGAACCAGCCCTATTGGGGAAGCAGAGATCTCAGACCCAGGCCTTCTTACCCATAGGGACTTTTTTTTTTTTTTTTAGGTACTGGGGCCAGAGATTGAACTCAGAACCTCGTATACAGGAAGGTGGTGCTCAATCACTGAGCCACATCAGCTCTTGAGTTGGTTTTTTTCATTTGTTTGCTTGTTATTTTTGTTTTTAGGAGGCACTGGGGACCAAACCCGGGACCTCCTATGTGAGAAGCAGGCGCTCCACCGCTTGAGCCACATCTGCTCTGCCCACAGAGATTTTTGATGACTGAATGAACCATGGTGCTTGCTTGGACGTAGGGCTCTGGGTGATGGCTGAATACACATATGCATATCAAGTGGCCCAGGGATGTGTTGGTGGACTGGCTGCCTTTGTTTCTCTGTAGTATAATGCCACTTCTCATTTATAATTAAACCGTCATTCCACAACTAGCAAAGTCATTCTGACTGGTGAAAGATTATTGGAGAAGCATTCTTCCCTTCACAACAGTGAACTGGCACTGCACCATTTGTCATCATTGCTGTCATTGTTTTCCTGTAGTTATGATCATTATTAATAATGATGATCTTGATCATTGGGCCTAGGAAGAAAATAATGATAAAATGGCTCTAATTAGGCATTATAAATACAAGGTGTTCTTATCATTATGTTGTCTAGTATTAATTACCATCATTATAATCACTATAACAATATGAACTTCTGCTAGAGTTTGTCTCCTGTGTGATCAAGCATTTAAAGACAGGATTAGCTTTCATGACATTCTGGCAAAGAAAGTGCAGGTTTCAAATTTTGGCCCTGTGTGTTGGACAAAGTATGGACTGAAGGAACTGTAACAAAGAACTAGCCAGAAACAAAACTCAGCAAATTAAGCAGAGAAACTTCTCAAGGGTAGACACATTGTGGGGAGGTATAGTAGTCAGCTAAAGGGGTGCTGATGCAAAGTACCAGAAATCTTTTGGCTTTATAAAGGGTATTTATTTGGGGTAAAAACTTAACAGTTACGAGGACTAAAGAGTCCAACTCAAGGTTACTTTCTCACCAAACTCAGTTGCCACTTGTTGAAGCAAGATGGTCACTGATCTCTGCTAGGGTTCAGCCTTCTCCTCTTCTGAGCTTCCTCTCTCAGCTGCAGGCTGGCATAGGGCTTGTCTGTCAGGGCTTCCTCTCTCTCCTGGCATAAGGCTCATTTCTTTCCGGGCCTCCTCAGGTGTTCTGGCCTTTTCCCAAGGTCAGCTGCAAACTCTCAGGTGAATGACTTATCTCTTCCTGGGGGCTCCAGGATAAAAAATTGACAGATCTCTAGCTCTTCCCATGTGTCTGCTTGATTGAGTGTCCCTTTATATCAGTCTGCCGAGGGGGCAGGGGCTCAACCTGAGTCTTGCCTTACCCTAATCTTAATAGGTAATTTAATCAAGGGCCCCTCAGCTGAATCCAATATAATCAAAGGGTATCACACGCAGAAGAATAGATTAGTTTACAAACATAATCTTTCTCTTTTTTGGGATTCACAAAAATAATCTCAAACTGTCACAGGAGGTGTCTGAGGTAGTGCCAATTCTAAAATGGAATAGATTTCAAAAAGCTCTGTTTTAGTTTGCTAAGCTGCTCAAAGCAGATACCATAAAATGGGTTGGCTTTTAACAATGGGAATTAATTAGCTCACAGGTTTACAGTTTTAAGACTGAGAAAAATGTCCAAATCAAGGCATCATCAAGGTGATGCTTTCTTCCCAAATACTTGCTGCCAGTGATCCTGGGCTCCTCTGCCACATGGCAAAGCAAGTGGTGGTGTCTGCTCGTCTCTCCCTTCTGTTGCAGGTTTCATTGCTTTCAGCTTCTTGCTTCCATGGTTTTCTCTCTCTTTGTCTGAATTACATTCTCTTATAAAGGACTCCAGTAAGAGGATTAAGACCCATGCCGGGCCGTGTTTTAACTGATGTAACCTATGCAAAAGATCCTACTTACAATAGGTTTACACCCACAGGAATGGATTAGCTTTTAGAACACGTTTTTCTGGGGGTACGTACAGTTCCAAATCACCACAAGGCCAACTCTTTTATCAGTTTTAATTTTGCTTCTGTTTTTTCCCACCTGTGTGACCTTGGGGAATTTGTTTCACCTCTCTGAACACAGTGACTAAAACTTTTATATATCCATTGCAATTCGAGGCAGCACAACTCTTCCCATTTCAGTCCTCTTTTAGTCTAATTCAATAGCTTAGTGCTGCTTGTAATAAGGTCATAGGCCATGATCTCTTGGAGGAAATCTAGTCAATATTCACCCCAGCACTTGGCGCAGAGCTTGGCATATGGCTGATTTGTGCTTAATGAATGCTGTTGAATGGATAAAGATACTAAGGGAGATTGTTCAATTTATAACTAGAGGATATTTTAAGCAGATTTATTAATTTTCCAGTACATAAACAAATGCTTCTGAGATGTGTGAAGAGGCTGACAACTGCCCCAGTCACCTGTTGCCTTGGGCTCCAACTCCTCCACTTTCCTTCATGCCTTCCAGTGTTGGGTAGGGACAAGGGGAGGCAGCTTGTGGAGGAAAAGGACGTCTCTGTGCTGTGGTATTAAAATGGACACATTTGTGAAGCTGAGCTGTGGATGCCCACTGTCACAACTGCCAGCCCTGGGGCTGTGCCTTTGCTCTTTGACCCACCTCTTCTCTACTGTGACTACAGCTCTCCCTGAAGGGCTTACTGCCCTCTTCAAGGCCACCCCCGAGTCCAGGCCTACACTGAAATTTGACTCTTCCTAGATACAACATCACACACTGTGACTTGGACCTGTGCTGACAGTCTTCTGTTGGAGGAATCCTGCATTGGCTAAAAGTGGCATGGTTTCTTAGCTATTCCAGCTCTTCCTTACTTGGCACTATTTCCGTTCTAATTTGTGTCTAGGAAGATGTTTGATGACCAAAGTAGGCTCAGTATTGTCTCAATTATTGGAAATTCCTTATTAGTAGAGAACAAATTAATGAACACTTAATTCTTCTTTTAAAGTACTAATCATGAAGACTTAGCACCTTGCAATCTGGCTTCTACTGCTCATGACCTTTTTGGAGTTAACTCCTATCAAGGCCAGCAACATCCTAATATTGTCACATCCAAAGGACACTTTAGGGCTTGGCTATATGTCCTTCTGGGCAATTGTCCATGCTCTCTCTTCCCTTTCAGCAGTGACCTCAGAGGGCATGTGTTTAAGATAGAAGGAAACTGGATCCTTATACAGGAGAGGCAACAAGGAAGGTTGATCAGCACCTGAGATTGTGCCATGAGTGAGAAATAAACCTCTGTTAGGCCACTGAGATTTGGGAGTTGTTTGTTATAGCAGCTAGTGTTAACTACCCTGACTACGATAGTCACTGACAGAAATTCCTGAAAAGTGGTGTGTTGAGTTGAGAGTTTAGAGGATTTCTACACTTGATCTTAGCCAAAAGGCCGAGAAGCGATAGAGGATTTCTAAATGGAGTAAGACATTCAAGATTTGGTGGGGCCACACTTGGCTCTCTTTGTCTTCAGTTTTCCATTATTCTCTTTAATGGTAATCCCAAGTATCTGGTTAGACTTTAACATCTTACAATGATCTCCTCACATGACTCACACGGATGAAAAGTGGAGAATGATGTTCTAGGAGGGCCAGAATCAGGCATAGGACACTCCACCAATTTTTTCTGCTGGGCCTCCGACCCCACCCATATGCGCCCTTTTCCCTCCCATCTCCATTTTCACATGCAGCTTCCCCATAAGGTGTGTCACCACTGATCATGTCTCTGATCTCTGCCTATGGGACTGGGCAGAGTTATGGAAGCACGGATGGACACACAGAGCAGGAGAGGTGTGAGATGCCAGTAATTTCAGGCTAATAAATGATTCGTGGACTGCTTTACTGGTTGCCAGCTTTCAGATTTGTGAGCTGGAAACATCTTGAACAAAATGTCACAGAGAGCATCTCGGCAGTGTCCTGCTGACCGAGGACATTGGGGCTGTCGAGCTTGCCATCTGCCTGCAGTCTTGCTGAGATAATTATATCAGAGTCTTTCAAGTCCTAGAAGAAGGGGGATGTCAAATGCACTTTCCTTCCTTTAGGAAGGTAATTTTCATTTTCTCAGCTCATTTGGAGCTGCATATCATTATTGTCTCCAGGTGTGAGAGAGGCACAGGGAGGGAAGCTGGGGGAGTATCTGGAGTAAAAAAATGGAAGGGGGCACAGTGGGAGGGTAGGGTAGGAGTAGGATGTGAGGTAGAGGGAAAGGTGAGGGAGGGGCTCAGCTGTTACTGAGTCCAGAGAGGGGTGCATATGCTAATTTTGGCAACTTTTAATTAAATGATAGACTGGAAAATTCCATTATTGCTACTGATCAGCTTTTTGACTGTAGTGGCTTAATATCTTCTTTATTAGCATAATAATCTGAAAGCACTTTCTTTCTTCTCCGATTTGCATTAGGAAAAAGAAATATGTGATAGTTCTTGGAAGGCAAATATTTTCAAATTTTGTTGAAAACGGCTCTCAGGCCTTTTCTCTGTGCTTCTACTCCTATTGCTTTTTGTTTAGGGAGAGAAAGAGACTTCAGTTCCAAAATGAAGGATGGTTAATGAGACATTTTTTTAATTTTTAAAAAACATTTATTTCATTATATTTAGTTCTCCCTACCCCCTCGTTGTTTGCATTTGCTGTGTCTGTTTTGTTGTCTCATCTTCTTTTTAGGAGACACTGGGAATCGAACCCAGGACCTCCCATGTTGGAGGGAGGTACCAAATCACTTGAGCCACCTCTGCACCCTGCTTTGTTGTATCTCTCATTATGTTTTCCTCCTTGTGTCTCTTGTATCATCTCACCATGCCTGCCCATCACGTCAGCTCACTATCTTGCTTGTTTTCTTTAGGAGGCATTGGGAACTGAACCTGGGACCTCCCAGGTGGTAGGCAGGAGCTCAATTGCTTGAGCCACATCTGCTTCCCTAATGAGACCCTTATTTGTCAGGAGTCCTCATGCATGGCAAGTCCTCATTGGAGATGGGGAGAAGCGGCTTCAAATGTGGGGCTTCTTCAGGTTACTGTTCCTGGGACCTGGGTCCTATGGGCTCCTCTGACTTTGGACAGCATTCAAGGACCATCTGGAAGAAAGAAGGGCAACGGCATCTTCCTCTTACTTATGGTGGAATTTTTATAACAAAAGGCTAGTTACAAAGACCACAAGAGCACTAGAGGGCTGATCAGGCCTCTAGGTGATTTTGGGTCAGTGACAAAGGCTTATTGATATTGAAAACTGCTTTGAAACATTGTTTCCATTGTTCTCATAGCAAGCCTACACCTTAGTTGGTTTTATTTTATTTTATTTTATTTTATTTTATTTTTTTTATCATTTTATAGTTGGAGAAGCCAAATTTTATAAAGAAAAAACGATTGACCCAAGGTTGCCTAGTAAATAGGCTGACAAACTGTCTCTAATTTCCCAAGACTGATGGAGTTCCTGGGACGTAGAACTTTCAGTTTTAAAACCAGGAAAATCACAGGCAAAATTGGTCAGATTGGTCAATTCTGTGACTTCAGATCCAAGGACAGAATTCTGTCTTATTCACCACAGTTGCCCCTGTTATATGCAGTTTTAAATGCTGTGTTAATTCACTTTATTTCGGATTTTATTATGTTCATGTGGATACTAACTGTCCTCTCAGTGAAGTAATGCGGTTGATTTTGAGCCATACACCAGAATGAACAAATCAAGTGTTAATAATACTGGTTTATACTATTTGAAAAATTGTCTTTGAAAAGTTGCATAGTTAATCATTGCTCCAAACATGTTTGGAAATTCCAAATCTTGGAATTTTTTTTTTTCTCATACCCAACTTTCAGGGCCATTCCAGAGACAGAGTCTTACAATTTTCAGTTAAATTTTGTGGCAGAATTACCTTTTGGCAGTTTGCCTTCTGTTTAATCTCTCTTGTTTTCCTAGTTTTGGCCAGAAAAGAAATTACTTGCCTTTAATTGAGTCTTCCAAAAATCTCTTTCTATGTCTCTCTATTAAGTTATAATATTGTATCTTTATAGCACAAACTTGTTTCAATGGTCATATATCTATAATAATAGAAAATGTGGTTGATTGTAAGTGCAGATGGTGTTTAATGACCATCAGTGTGGTTTAATTAGTAATTAGAGAAAATAACCCATTAAATACCAAGGATGCTTCATACTAGTGTAGTATAACATTTGACAGAACCTGACTCAAATATAATGAAACATTGGCAAGGATCCAAAATTGGGTTAATAAAATATAAGCATTGTTTTAGTACCATAAATGTAAGAAGGTTTTAGAAAAGAAGTTTGACAGGATGCACTGGAATAAAACTATAATCACAGGTCATATATCCAGGTAATAGATTAGAAATTTTGATTACTTCATTTATAAAAAGCCAGCTGGGAGTATGAACTTTTCTTTGAATTTAGTAGAAATATTATGAAAGCCTATTTAAGAAAGCTAAAAAAATAAAAAGCATTAAATATTTCACACCCTCCCTCCGCCCCCGAGAACATTTATCTTTTTTTTTCACTTTTAAAAAAGCCTTACATTTCTGAGGCAGAGAGGGCAAGTGTTGGGTTGAAGAAATGGCAATTTTTTTTAGGTCAGAAATAATCAAGTAATGACAATTTTTATGGTTCAGTCTAATATTGCCATTGCCATCTTGCAGAAATAGAAATGAAATTCCTAACAAAGATACTAAGTTATTGGAGAAATAGGGCACGTCTAGCTAGTTTTCTGACCCCCAAACTGCTGTTTTTTCTTCTTTGTACTTTCGGCTCCAGTGTTTGTCACAAAACAGAGACTTCATCAGTGTGTGTGTGGTGGTTTGAAAAATAGCCGTACATTTGTTGACATGCTTCCCAAGAGGTGGAACCTGTGTCCTTTCCCCTTGAATCCACACAGGTCTGTGACTATTTTGACTAATAGATTATGGTGGAAGCGACACTCTATAGGTCCCAAGGCTGGGTCATAAAAGGCCATGCAGTTTTTGTGTGGTTCTCTTGCAATTCTCATTCTTGTGACACAACCTCATGGAACCCAGTGGTCACGCTATGAGAAGTCCATGCCACATGGAGAGGCCACAGTTGACAGTCCCAAGTGGAGTCCAGCCTTTGAGTCATCCCCGCCAGGCACCAGGCCTGGGAATGAAGGAGCCTCCAGATGATGTCAGCTCCCAGCCGTCTGTATCTTCCCAGCTGAGACTCCAGTGTCATGGTGCAGAGACAAACCATGCTCAGATTCTTGATGATCCATAGCATCCATGAACATAATGCAGTGGTGGTTGTTTTAGGTCATTAAGTTTGGAGTGGTTGGTTATGCAGCAATATGTGACTGGGACAATGTGGAAAGAATGTGTACTAGGAAGTTGGGCTTCATTATCATAAGGCTTGGCTTCTGATCATTGTGTCCATACTACCCAGCCCATGCATTCCTGCTGGAATAGAGAGTGAAAAGCCCTTGCCTAAGGCTTCAGAAAAAATTAGTTGCAAAAGTGAAATGGGCTTTCCAAAGTCACTTGAGGTCCAGCCTGCTGTTCCCCTGTGAGTGGAAGCTCATGCTTGCTGTTGGCTGGCAGGAATATGAACTGTGGGTATCAAGGGGACACTGCCTCTAATTGGCTGGATAATCCGAGAGGCCTGAGGAAGACTCCTTCCTAGTGTGGGAATCTCAGCCTGCACACGCTTGGCTTTGTCAGAAATGTCTCTTGAAGAAGGTGCTCTCAGTTGGGTTCTGGATGCTACTAGAATGCCACAGGACCCCGCGTGTATGCATGCATATCTTGTTAAACATTTTAAACATTTTAAAGCTATTTTTAAATAAGAACAATGTGTATTCATTATAGCTTGACCAGAAAATATGGACAAAGAATAAAAAGAAGGAAAACAAAAAGGCATCTATAACTTCACACACTCAGGGACAAGAGCTATTAGCTTCCAAACCTTTGTTATTGAGAATAAATCACACGATCCATTTGTGTATAATCGAATGTATGACTACTATAATGAAAAATTTGTAACCGTATATGTCATATATGCATTTTAATATAATGGGATCATACTATCCATATTGTTCTTTATAGTTTTTTTTAACCAAAATATTGTTGACATTATTCCATGCCTGGATAGAATGCTCTAATTTATTTGTTTGAAATTAGGATTCATTGCATGATTGCATTGTAATTTATTGTTTTCCATGTTGATGGACATTTATACTTTCTCCATATTTTTATTGTACAAATCATGCTGTATTGTGTCCTAAAGTAGTGCTTAAAAGATTCTGGTTGGCTTCTGGTCGATGCTATTTCTTAAGTCTTTTGCGCATTCCCTCCATAAGGAGACCCATTTTTTCTAATACATAATGCTTTCCCTTCTCTCGTCTTCCTCTCTCCACTCTCTCAACACACACACACACACACACACACACATCTCTCATGGAAATTCCAAAGAAGGCAGCTGTGGGATCTTAAGATTATATGCTTTCAAAAGGTAATAGGCTTTTGCCTTCTCAAACTTTTTGCAGGTTCCAGCAAACATCTGCTCCTCCAGAGAAAGAAATATTTAAAGGTGCTGTGGTAAGTAGGTTAGGCCAAACCTACTTACTTTCCTCTTTGCTGGATTTATAAATATGTCTCTTCTGGTTTTTAAATTTTATTTATTTTTATTTTTAATTTTTTTACTGGAGAAGTAGTGCGTTTCCAGAACAGTCATCCTTAAATAGCATTCCCATGCACCATCCCACCAACACCATCTTGCATTAGTATGGAACATTTCTTACAATTGATGAAAGCACATTTCTTTAATTATACTATTAAAGTCCAGGGCTCCCTGTAGTGCTGTTAAATGTGTTCACAATGTTGTGCTACCATCACCACCATCCATTACCAAAACATTTCCATCATTCCAAATAGGAATCCTGTATATTTTAACCCTCGGCTTCCCATTCCCTATCCCCACCCTGTCCCTTGGTAATCTATTCTGACTCTATGAGTTTGATTTTTCTAATTGTTTCAAATCAGTGAGGTCATACAATATTTGTCCTTTTGTGTCTGGCTTATTTCACTCAACCTGATGTCTTCAAGGTCCATCCATGTTGTTGCATGTTTCGGGACTTCATTCCTTTTTATGGCCGAGCAATATTCCATTGTATGTACATGCCACATTTTGTTTATCCATTCATTGGTTGATTGGCACTTGGGTTGCTTGCATCTTTTGGCAATTGTGAATAATGCTGTTATGAACATCAGTGTGCAAATATCTGTTCAAGCCCTGCTTTCAATTCTTTTGGTTATATACCTAGTGGTGGGATTGCTGGGTTATATGGTAGTTCTATATTTAACTTTCTGAGGAACTGCCAAACTGTCTTCCACAGTGGTTGCACCATTTTATGTTGCCACCATCAAGGAATGAGTGTTGTTATTTGTCTGCATCCTCTCCAACATTTGTTATTTTCCTTTTTTTTTTAATTTTTATTTTTTACTAGTAGCCACTCTAATGGGTGTGAAATGGTATCTCATTGTGGTTTTGATTTGCATTTCTATGATGTCTAATGATGCTGAGCATCTTTTCATATGCTTTCTGGCCACTTGTATATCTTCTTTGGAGAGATGTCTGTTCAAGTCTTTAGCCCATTTTTAAATTGGGTTATTTGTCTTTTTGTTCTTAAGTTGAAGGTTTTCTTTATATATCATGGATGTTAAACTTTTATTGTATAGAATGTTTCCAAATATTTTCTCCAACTGTGTAGGTTATATCTTGACTTTCATGATAAAGTCCTTTGAGGACCAAAAGTTTTTAATTTTGATGAGGTTCCATTTATCTATTTTCTTTCTTTTGTTGCTTGAGCTGGGGGTATAAAGTCTAAAGAAACCTGGAGATCCTAAAGATGCTTTCCTACTTTTTTTCTAAGAGTTTGATAGTTCTTGCTCTTATATTTAGGTCTTTGGTCCTTATTGAGTTGCTTTTGTATATGGCATGACATAGGAATCCTTTTTTTTTTTTTCCCCCAAATAGAGATCCAGTTTTCCCAGCATCATTTATTGAAGAGACTATTTTTTCCCCAGTTGAGTGTCTTTGTCCTCTTGTCAAAAATTAGTTGGCCATAAATGTAAGGATTGATTTCTGAGCTCTCAATTCTCTTCCATTGGTCTATTTATCTGTCCTTGTGCCAGTATCATGCTATTTTGATTACTGTGGCTTTGTAATGAGTTTTTTTTTTTTTTTAAAGATTTTATTTATTTATTCATTTAGCCCCCCCTTGCTGCTTGTGCTCGCTGGGTCAGCTAACCACGCCACGCGGGCGGGCTTTGCCTTCACCAGGAGGCCCCGGGAACCAAACACGGGGCCTCCCATATGGTAAACGGGAGCCCTACTGATTGAGCCACAGCCGCTTCCCATGTAATGGGTTTTAAGATTGGGATTGGGATTTTGAGTTTTCCAACTTCATTCTTCTTTTTCAAGGTGGCTTTAGCTATTCTAACCCTTCCATATAAATTTTTTTGTTTTGAGGTATCAGGGCCGGGGATTGAACCCGAGACCTTGTATGTGGGAAGCCGGCGCTCAACCACTTAGCCACATCGGCTCCCCTGAGTTGGTTTTTTCATTTGTTTGCTTGTTGTTTGTTTTGTTGTTGTTGCTGTTTTTAGGAGGCACTGGAAACCGAACCTGGGACTTCCCATGTGGGAAGCAGGCACTCAACCACTTGAGCGACATCCATTCCTCCATATAAATTTGATGATATGCTTTTCCATTTCTGCAAAGAAGTTTGTTGGAATATTGATTAGGATTGCATTGAATCTATAAATTGTTCTGGGTAGTATTGCCAACTTAATGATATTTAGTCTTCCAATCCATGAACACAGAGTGTCATTTATTTAGGTTGTCTTTGATTTCTTTTGGCCATGTTACACAGTTTCTGTGTAAAAGTTCTTTATATCCTTCTTTAGATTCATTCCTTGATATTAGATTCTTTTAGTTGCTATTGTGAATGGAATTCTTTTCTTGATTTTTTTTATTCTGATGTTTTCATTGCTTCCGTATAAAAATACAACGGACTTTTGGGTGCCGATCTTGTGTCCTGCAATTTTGCTGAATTCTTTTATAGCTCTAGGAACTTTGTTGTATATTTTAAAGCATTTTCTGTATATAGTATCACGTCACCTGAAAATAGGGAAAGTTTTACTTTTTCCTTTCCAACTTTGCTGCCTTTTCTTTTTCTTGCTTAATTAACCTGGTTAGAACTTCCAGTACAATGGTGAATAACAGTGGTGACACTGGACATCCTAGTTCCTGATCTTAGAGGGGAAGTTTTCAGTCTTTCACCCTTGGTGTTAGCTGTGGGCTTTTCATATATGCCCTTTATCATGTTGAGGAGTTTTCCTTCTATTCCTAGTTTTCTAAGTGTTTTTATCATGAAAGAGTGCTGGATTTTGGCAAGTACCATTTTTGCATCTATTGAGATGATCATGTGTGTGTGTTTTTTTTTTTTAAAGATTTGTTTACTTTATTTTTCTTTATTTATCACCTCCCCCCCAATGGTTCTCTCATCTGTCTGCTCATTGTGTGTTCATCTTCTCCAGGAGGCACTGGGAACCGAACCCAGGACCTCCCTCATAAGAGGCCAGTGCCCAACTGCCTGAGCCACATCCACTCCTCATAGACTGTGGTGTCTGCTGGGTTGTGGCATCTGCTCAGTGCAGCATGGGCAGTGTCTGCTCATCTTCTTTTTTAAGGAGGCACCATGACGGAAACCCAGGACCTCCCAAGCGGTAGGTGGGCACCCAACTGGTTGAGGCACACCCACTTCCCTGATCATCTGGTTTTTTCCTTCATTCTGTTAATGTTGTGTATTACATTAATTGATTTTCTTATGTTGTACCAACCTTGCATACCAGGGATAAATCCCACTTGATCATGGTATATAATTTCTTTAATAAACTGTTGGATTCATTTGGTAGTATTTTGTTGTGGATATTTGCATCTGTATTCCTAAGAGATATTGGTCTGTAGTTTTCTTGTGGTATCTTTTACCTGGCTTTGGTATTCAGGCGAGGTTGGCCTTGGGGAATGAATTAGGAAGTGTTCCCTCCTATTCAATTTTTTGAAAGGGTTTGAGCAGAATTAGAATTAAGTTTTCTTGGAATGTTTGGTAGAATTCCGCTGTGAAGCCATCTGGTCCAGGGCTTTTCTTTGTTGGGAGGTTTTTAATTACTGATTCCCTTTACTATTAATTGGTTGGTTGAGATCTTCTATTTCTTCTTGAGTCAATGCAGGTAGTGTGTGTGTATCTAAGTGTTTGTCCATTTCATACGGGTTGTTTACTTTATTGGCATACTGTTGTTTATAGGACCCTCTTATAGTCAGTTTTATTTCAGCAAGGCCAGTAGTAATGTCCCCTTTTCATTTCTGATTTCAACTATTTGTATCCTCTTTCTTTTTTCCTTTGTCAGATTAGCTACAGGTTTGCCAATTTTATTGATCTTTTCATAGAACCGACTTTTGGTTTTATTGATTTTTCTCCATTGATTTTTTTCTTTTTTTCCCCCCCATTTATCTCCACTCTAATCTTTGTAATTTCTTTACTTCTGTTCACTTTGAATTTAATTTGCTCTTTTTTTTTCTAGTTCTTCAGTTTTGAATTTAGTTCTCTGATTTTGTCTTTCTTCTTTTTTTAATGTAAACATTTGGAGCTATAAATTTCTTTCTCAGTACTGCCTTTGTTGCATCCCAAAGTTTTGGTATGTTATATTTTCATTCACCTCAAGATATTTCCTAATTCTGCTTCTGATTTCCTCTTTAACTCATTGGTTGTTGAAGAGTATGCTGTTTAATTTCCACATATTTATGAATTTTCCATTTCTCCCTCTGTTATTGATTTCTAGCTTTATCCCATTGCGGTCAGAGAGTATGCATTGTATGATTGCAATAATTTTGAATTTATTGAGACTTGTTTTGTGATGCGACATGTGGTCTATCCTGGAGAATGATTCATGTGCACTTGAGAAGAAAGTATATTCTGTTTTTGTTTGGAGAAGAGTTCTATATATGTGTGGTAGGTCTAGTTGGTTCAGAGTGTCATTCAAGTCTTGTACTTCCTTATTGATATTCTGACTAGATGTTCTATTCATTGTTGAGAGTGATGTATTAATTATTAATGTAGAACTGTCAATTTCTGCCTTCAAACCTGTCAGTATTTGCTTCATATGCTTTGGGGTTCTACTGTTAGGTGCGTATATATTTATAATTGTTTCACCTTCCTGTTGAATTGTCCCCTTTATGAGTATATAATGGACATCTTTGTCCCTCATAACTATTTTTTAAAGTAAAATTTTTATTGAAGTCTAACATACAAACTGAATGTGCATAATTCATAAATGTACAACCCACATTTTCAGAAAATGAACATGGTCTTATAATTAGCACTTAGATGAAGGAATAGAATATCACTGGCACCCCAAAAGTCCCCTTGATGCACTGTCTCATGATCTTGACTTATGAACCCCAAATCAAGTTGTAATTGTTTTTTTAATATGTATTTTTTATTAGAGAAGTTGTGAACTTATAAAACAATCGTGCACAGTGTATGCAGAACTCCCATACAATGCCCCTCCACCAACACATTACATTGTGGTGATACATTTTTACATAATGTGAGAGAACATCATCAGATATATACATTTGGTATATATTTTTCCATACTCCCCTATTATTAACACAGAAACTTCTTTGATGTTGATGCAAGGCTATTACAATATTGCTGTTAAGTGTAGTCCATAAGTTGCATTAATTGTACTTTCCCATGTACCTCCATATTCTTAACACCTTGTGATAGTGATGTATATTTGTTCAAGTTCATAGACGAACATTCTTGTTTTTGTACTATTAACTACAATCTGCATCCACCTCTGCATTCAGTATATTATTCAGTCCCTAGATAATTCTCTGGCTTTCTTTCAATTGACGTTTACATCCCTAGACTACCCCTTTTATCCACAATCCCATTTATAAACCAGCTATGTTAGTTATACTTACTATAATGTATTACTATCAACTCTATCCATTTGTACGGTTTTATAGTCAAGCTAATTAAAAATTTCTACATACATTAAGTATCAGTACACCTCCTCAGCCCTCATCCTTTCTCCTAGTAACCTATAGTCTAGTTCATTAGCAAGACCGTACAAAGTTTGTCCTTTTGTGTATGGCTTATTTCACTCAGCATAATGTCTTCAAGGTTCATCCATGTTATTGTTTCCCAGTTTCATTTCTTCTTACAGTAGTATAGTATTCCATCATATGTATATATTACATTATGTTTATTCATTCATCAGTTGATGTACACTTGGCTTATTTCCATCTTTTGACAATTGTGAATAATGCTGCTCTGAACTTCGGTGTGCAAATGTCTGTTCATTATTTTCATTTCTTCTGGATATATTCCTAGTGGAGGGATTGCCAGATCACACAGCAGTTCAATATTTAGCTTCCTGAGTAACCACTAAACTGTCTTCCACAGAGGCTGCACCATTTTACATTCTTACCAACAGTGAAGAAGTGTTCCTATTTCTCCACATACTCTCTAGCACTTACTGTTCTCTCTCGCTCTCTCTTTTTTTTTTTTAAATAATGGCCATTCTATGAGGTGTGAGATGATATCTAATTGTAGTTTTGATTTGCATTTCCCTAATAGTTAGTGATATTGTCCATGTGCTTTTTCACTATTTGAATTTCCTCTTTGGAGAAATACCTATTTAAGTCTTTTGCCCACTTTTTTTTTGTTTGTTTATTTATTTATTTTTTTGTTGTTGTTTATTTTTCTATCTTTTTTTCTTTTTGTGGGTAAAAATCAAATTTTTCACAATACAAACCAATATTTGTAAAATGATATATAAATATATATGCATATATGTGCATTTGCTTACATAAATGTTTTACAAATATATATATATATATATATTTTTTTTTTAAAAGATGCTTAGATTACATAAATGTTACACTAAAATTACAGGGATTCCCATGTTCCCCACCTCCCACACCTCCCATAACATCCCACATAAACATCTTTCATTAGTGTGCCATGTCACCTGCAATGGATATACACATCCTGGGGCTTTGCCACTAAGCATGGACCATAGTTCACATTGTAGACCACACTCTCTCCCACACAGTTCTGCATGGTATATGCTGATGTAAAATGGCCTGTATCTGTCATTGTAATGTCACTCAGGATAATTCCCAGGTCCTGAAAAGCCCGTGTATTACAACTGCTTTTCCCTTCCCTGCCCCGAGAGCGTCTAGTGGCCACTGGCTCCACCTCACTGTTATAATTTCTTCCATTGCTTGAATCACAATATGTCTACAAGAGAATACCATTAAGTCCACTCTAGTCCATAGCTCTTCTCCCAATCCTGAGGAGTCTGGGATGGTGATGTCCACTCCACCTCCAAGTGAGAGGGGGCTTATATCCCATGGATATGGTGGATGGGATTATCCTGCCTGCAGCTGCAGGCTCTCTCCATTCCCTGGGATGGCCGTTGTCCATCATCGTCTCCTCACCAGGTGGCTTGGGTGAGTCCATTGAGCTGTAGAGTAGGAATTGCAGCTCCACCAAGATCCCAGGCACAGCTGGCACATGGGCAAGCCAAAGGCTCCAGTCTCTGGAAGTACACCTGCAAACTCCAGCACCACATATAGGTTTGAATAGAAGGGACTGATGGACCATGTGCAAGGAGGACTTATTTGAGTCCGACTCTGTCACTCTCAGGAGCACAGATTCCAAAGTAGAGCCCACTGATAAGGCATCAATCTCTGGAGCTATCCCCCCTTATATAGGACCTGGGTGTCTCCAGAGCCCTCAGGAGCCCCTTTATGTGGGGTGATATCCACTTTGGTGTTCTATGAGATCCTACTGAGGTGTGCGTAAGCACTACCTCTGGGATGACCTCCCGACTCTCTTTGAAGTCTCTTAGCCACGTGAACTCATTTGTCTTTACCTTTTCCCCCTTTTATTCAAGGTCTTTTTCCAGTTGTATTGCCAGTTGGCACTTGGTATTAATCCCTCGTTGCCAGGGAGGCTCATCCCCGGGAGTCATGTCCCACGCTGGGGGGAAGGTAATGCATTCATACGCTGAGTTTGGCTTAGAGAGAGGCCACATTTTAGCAACAAGGAGGCTCTCAGGTGGCAGCCCTTAAGCACCCCATAACAGTAGGCTAAGTTTCAATTACAAGAGCAAAGACTCATAAGGCTAGTCATCAATAACAAGAACCCATCAGTGGACCATCCTCCTTAGCCAGACACTGCCCCTGCACTTGGGGGACTGTTGCTGCTCCCTTGGAGAATGTTTTTGCCCACTTTTTAATTGGATTACTTGCTCTTTTATTGTTGAGTTGTATGATCTCTTTATATAGCATGAAAATCAAACCCTTTTCGGATATGTGATTTCCAAATATTTTCTCCTATTGAGTGGGCTGCCTTTTCACCTTCCTAACGAAATCTTTTGAATCACAAAAGTGTTTAAGTTTGAGGAGATCCCATTTATCCATTTTTTATTTTGTTGCTTGTGCTCTTGGTGTAAGGTTTAAGAATCCACCACCTACCACCAGGTCTTGAAGATGTTTTCCTGCATTTTCTTCTAAGAGTTTTATAGTTTTAGCTTTTATATTTAGGTCTTCCTTGTAACTGCTTTTTACTTATAGTCTGTTTTATCCGATATTAATATAGCCACCCCAGTTCTCTTTTGTTTATTACTTGTATGGCGTATTTTTTTCCATCCTTTCACCTCAGACTTTAAAGTGAGTCTTTTGTAGACAGCGTTTAGTTGGGTTATGCTTTTTTATCCATTCTGCCAATTTCTGTCTTTTGACAAGAGAGTTTAATCCACATGCATTTAAATACACTACTGATAATACAGGACTTTCTTCTGCCATTTTTCTGCCTTTGTAAGTTTTATATCTCCCCCCCCCACTTCTGTTAATGCTTACTTTTATATTTATTTGTTTATTTATTTATTTATTTTTACCATATTGAGTGCCTTCTCATGACTCTCTGGATACATTTCCCATCTATTTTCTTTGTGGTTACCAGAGAGTTAAAATTTCGCTTCCTAAATATATAACAGTCATATTTGGTTTGATTCCAACTTAACTTCAATAGCATGCACATATTCTTTCCCATAGCCCTTTGTACCCCCACCATTTTTTGTATTTGTTACCAGTTATATCTTTGTTCACTTTATGTCCCAAAACCTATATTTATCTTTACTTTTTATGCATTTGCATTTTAACATCTGTAGGAGGTAAGAATAATATTGGCGTTTGTAATTACCCAAATGGTTACTTTTACCACTGGTAGTTATTTCTTTATACTGCTTTGAACCACTGTCTACTGTCCTTCCTTTCAGCGTGAAGAACTCCCTTTAGCATTGCTTGTAGGGCAGGAATAGCAGTGATGAACTCCTGCAGCTTTTGTTTATTTGAGAATGTCTATATCTCTCCCTCATTTTTGAAAGAAAGTCTTACCAGATATAATATTCTTGGCTCAGTTGTTTTCTTTCAGCACTTTAGGTATTTCAACCCAATGCCTTTAAAAATTTAAAAAAATTTTTTTAAATTTATATTTTCAAAATGGTAATTTATTTCCCCAGCATCTTCCAGAGATGGCCAATGAGGAATGTTTTTTTTCTTTTTAACTTTTTATTTTAAAATACTTATAGTACAGGTAGAAAAATAATACACACCCATACAGATATCCTTACCCCTCCAGATCCACCAATTTTAACATTTTGCCACATTTGTCATATCATTCTAGGTCTATCCATATATCTATTCATCAGTTCATTTTTCTGAACACTTGCCTTTTTGAGGTCCTGAGAGCAGGGATTGAACCCAGGACTTCATATGCATGATGTACACATAATGCTCCTTGAACACTTAATACTGCCACGTACACTTCCTAAGAGCAAGGATATTCACTTATGTAACCACCTTAAGTACAGTTATCAAGTTCAAGAAATTTAACATTTGGTATAAAGATTACAGTCTAAATTCCAATTTTTTTCATGTCCCAATAATGTCCTTTTGAGCCTTTCCTCCTCTCTTATTAGATCCCATCCAGGATCATGTATTGAATTTCATTGTCATTCTCTTTAGTTGCTTTCTTATTTTTTAATGTGGGAACATACATACAACATAAACTTTCCCAGCTCAACCACTCCCAAGCATTACTATTCAGGGGATTAACCACATTCACAATATTGGGATACTCTCACCACCTTCCATTACTAATACTTTCCCATCTCCCCAGACAGAAAACCTACACCCATTATGCATTAACTTCTCATTCCCCCTGTCACTGGCAACCTGTACTCTACTTTCTGTGTCTATGAGCTTGCATATCCTGATATTTTCTTTGTAGCTACCATGGGGCTTAAATGTAACATCCTAAATCTGTAACAATCTTGTTTGTTTTCATAATATAATTTTTTATTTCCTCATTACCCTGAGTTATTTGGAAGGGTATTTGCAAACTTTCTTTCTGTCAAGGCTCACATTTTTATTTCAAATTTTAATTTACTGTGGTTAGAAAATATAACCACATCCAATCCTGTTGAGATATTTTGGTATTTTGAATCAATAATTTCTTTTGGTATTTTGGATCAATAATTTCTTTTAAAAACAGTATACATTAAGTTATTTAAAGTTTCACCAGTTTATTTTCTCACCATTGTTTTTTTTTACCTCGTGTCTTCCCATTTCTTGGATCAATTTGTTATATTTCCAGACTATATCCTTTTTCTAAAGACAATTTATTGACGTATATCATTCATACATGAACATACATACACTATAAGTGTTCAGTAAACATGGCGAACTTACAAAACAAACATGCATAACATCATACAGGGCTCCCACATATCACCCCACCACAAACACCCTGCATTGTTGTGAAACATTGTTTACCAAATCATGAAAGAGCATCGTCAAAGTATTACCACTAACTATAGTCCATATCTTCCTCCCCTATACATTTCTTAAAAGATTTATTGGGAAACGGATGTGGCTCAAGAGGTTCGGCGTCCGTCTACCATATGGAGAGACTGGGGTTCGATCCCCGGTACCTCCCGGTAAAAAAAAAAAAAAAGATTTATTTATTTATTTATTTATTTACTTTTATCCATTTTTACCACCCTCCCCCCATTTTTGCTGTTTCTGTGTCCATTCACTGGGCAACTCTCTGTCCGTTTCCTGTCCTTTCGTCTCATCCTTCTCCTCCTGTCTTCACTGGGATTCGATCCTCAGAATGTCCGATGTGGGAAAGAGAAGTCCTATTGCCTGTACCACCTTAGTTCCTGGTTTTTTGGTGTGTCTTGTCATGGCTTTCCCTTGTGTCACTCTCCTGTTACGTCATCATCTTGTGGCTCGTGGGGACTGACGGTGCACTTGCGCCCAGGGCCTGGCGGCTCACCTGATCGTGGGGCCTGGCGGTGCACCTGTGCATGGGTTCTGGTGGCCCACATGCCTTCTATATTTTTCTTTTTTAAATTTTTACCAGGATGTCCAGGGGATCGAACCCAGGTCCTTCCATATGGGAGACGATTGCCCAACTACCTGAGCCACATCCATCTGCCTGCTCTATCTCTTAAAGTTGACCAAAGATACCCAAAGTTACAGTCTTTTTTCATACAGGATGGTCATATAATTAATCCGGCTTAATTTATTACCAGCATTCTAAAAACCAGACCTAGGGAGAAAAACTAGGTCTGGGGACACATGCATGGTTTCTAATATAGCGAATGTTTAGCCTACCCAGATTATCACAAAATCAGGACAGCGAGAATATTCGCACCTCAATGCCTTTTTGCCTCCATGTATTCTGGTGAAAAATTGGCACTCAATCTATATCGGACTCCCTTGCATGTAACACGTTGCTTTTCTCTTGCAATTTCAGAACTCTCCTTGTCCCTTTGTTTTCCCAGGAGACAGATCTCCCTTTCCTGGGTCTTTGAAGCTCATAGGCCCTCTTCCCAGACTATCTGCCTCTGTAGTTTTTTGACACTCCTTTTGTTGTCTCAAGCTGCTTTTGCCCAGAGGGCAAATTCTGGGAGGAGGGCACAATGGAGAAGACCTTCCCAAGTTATCTTTTCCAGCTAAAACAGGGCCAGGGACCCATGAAGTGGACACAGACTGGTTCCTAAATGTCCTGGGAGGGTATTAGAAAGGGTGCTAAGAGCTTCTCTGATGGCTTCCCAAAGATGAGCTTTGCTGGGCTGCCCAGCAAATGTAGCCCTTTAACTAACTGTCCCCCACACCCCTCAGGAAGTGCAGTGTCTTTAAGTCTCTGCTGCCAGGGTGGGTTGAAACCAGCGGCTTCTGTTGAGAACTGAGCCCCCTATCAATCCAAATTTGCCAATCAAAAGCCATGATCCATGATTAGCTGTGCCCTCCCCTGTTCTTGGGGAAGAGGATTTTTATGTTCCTTTCTGTCAACAGCAAGCTAGCCATGGGCTAGACCCCAAGGCAGCCTGCATGAGAGTGGTAGCCCTTCCACAGAAAGAGAAATTTACTAGTCTTTACTGTAATTTATCAGCCTCTTCCTCCTGCTGGTCTATGGAGTTTCAAAATAGCTGTTTTATACAGTTCCTGTCTGTTTAATAGTTGTTTGGGTAGAAGGACTGAGTCCTGCAGCTCCCTACCCTGCCATCTTCCCACAGGTGTCCTCTGGTTTTTGAAAAGGGGAAATGCCAGCATAAGTGTGCAATAAAAACAGGCTGCTTAGCCCATTGATTTAGGTTCTCTAAAATGGAGGAAATAAAATGGAGACTTAAAATGGTATCTACATTAGTAAAGTTCTTCATTTTTTTTTCTTTTTTCCTCCTCCAAGCAGAAGTTCTGGAAAGAGTCCCTTGCTCTTTTTAAACTTCAAAATCAGTGTAATATAGGCTTTTCCTGGCATTTTTACCTGGCGCAACCTGCAGACTTTTCACAGGACTATAGCATTGTCATTCACAGAAGCATTTAGAATTTGGGATTTCTCAATGGAGAGGGAAAAGAGAACCGAGGAGAGCTCTCTCCCTTCTATGGCTTAGACTTCCTCTTTCTCGCTCCTTAGTGCATTCTATAGCTTAAGGCATTAAGCCTGAACAGGTCAGGGGGCTTAGTCTCTGATAAGACAGCAACTCTGGAGGTATTTGGAGGTTGGGGACGAAGCTAAGGTTTGCTGTCAATCTGAGTTGTGTTAGAACTCCAGGGTCATCATTTACTAGCCTTGAGACCTAGTGAGTTACTGAAACTCTTTGAACCTCAGTTTCCTATTCTGTATGATATAGATTGCACAGGGTCTCTCTTATCAGGGAGGTAAACATAAAGTGATTGGCACCTGATAAGTACTCACAAATGTTGGTTTTCATCTCTAGCTAAGACTGCATTTTGAATATCACAACGCCATGAGTTGGAAAAAAGGATATTCACTGGAATTCTCCTGTGAAAGTGAATGATGTCTTTAGGGAAAGCACTTTTATAAGGGCCTAGGATGGCACTGGTGACTCCCCAAGGGGCCAGCGTATGTCCTGAATCTGTTTTGCATGGTGATGGAAGAGTTTCTGTTGGTTGCTCCAGAGACACTGAATGTGAAACCAGGAGATTCTGGAAGGATGTGAGCACTGTGAGGTAGTCCCTCTCCATGTGTCAACCCAAATCTTCAGGGAAGCCTCCCCAAATTGTGAAATTCTTGATTTGGTTGATGGCTTTCTTTTGGAAACTGCTAAAAGGACTGAGGGTGCTGTGGAATTAAAGAGAAGCCAGGTGTTCAGAGTCAGACAGAAGCAGAAGTAAATGAACTTTTGAGCTTGCAGATGTTGTGGGAGCATTTTTGGCTGTTATAGGCAATGGAATTGGAGGTCAGAACAAATTTAACTGAGTTTCTGAGGGGCAGGCTGGCCTCTTGGTTAGTTTTTTCTTTAAGGCTTGGCTTTTTCTTTAAGGCTTCACATCATTTGTGATTAATGTTTCTATTTACACCTTTTTTGGATATTGGAGCAAGACTGATTTAGTTGATGACTGGGGAATAAAACCTTTGAGTCTGACTCTTCTGCCTTCCACACAGGTTAAAGTGTTCTTTGGCCTCATAACATTTTTATTACCTTTTGAAATGTTTAATGGATTTTCCCACAAATCCTGGTGCCTTACTCAGCAATAACAACTGGCAACAGGGATAGGACAGAGCTTGATGAATTCTAAAATTAATGCAAGAAAAGTGCTTTTTTCTTTCCATTCTGACCCATTTTTTCCCTGAGATCTTGCACTTGAGATGATCTGCATGCCTGCATTATTATGTGTTCTACATTCTATAGCCTTTTCTGTTCAAGGACACAGGCTGTAAGTCAAGGGCTAGAGTTGGATCCCAAACCTTGGGCATAAACCATTCAGGATCAGGGCTAGAAAGTAGATTTCAGGTGATGTGAACCACCAGGGGAAATGTTGTGATGAGTATGGATGGGTAGTTAAATCTTTTGCTTCCTAGGTCAGCTGGAAGTACAATTTTGAACTTTCTCCGGGAACTATCAAAAATCTATGGAATCGTAGGCTTAACTCTCTATATTGTCATTCATTCAACAACCTGGAACCTGTCCTGATTTTAACAATTTTACTAAGGTAATTATTGGAAAGAAAGAGGGCTAGCTCTTTGGCAGATTCTGCATTAGGTGTCTATACATAGAATGTGCGTGTAATAAATCCAAGTGCCCCTTAAAGGATTGAAGGAAAAGGTTTTCATTATGAATAAGAATAAAACCCATGCATTTGGAGTTAACAGTTGGTAAGAATATAATTAATATTGGACACAAGATCCCAAACTTATGGTTTGCAAGTTCAGAAAAAGAGTTTGGAATTTAGTAATTGCTAAAGCACCTTTCAGTAGGCTACTACAAATTCTGCAAATCTTACTACTGAATGCCAAAGCTATTAGCTAGAGGAGATTATGTTGAAGAAAGGAAATGAATGCCTAGTAAATGCCAGATACTTGAATATATATTGATTCCTTGACTTCTCATAATAATCTTGTGATGTTAAAATATTATTATTTTTACAGATGAGGACATTGAGAGTAAGTGAGATTAAGGTTTTGACTAAACACACATGGCTAGTGAAAGCAAATGGTGGGTCTACATTTCAAACCCTGTCTGTTTAGCTCCTGAACATTCACTTTCCATCAGTTCAGTCTCTGTAGGGTTAATGCATTTGATTCAGAAGACTTCTACTTCAAAGCCAGATATAAGGGGTAGAACAGTTATTTGCAAAGTCAAGAAATGAGAAGTTTCAGTATCACATTTCATTGGTAATTGGAGAAAGTCGATTTTCCATCGCTTCTCTAGTTTCTTAGAGAGAAGAGAAGTGTAATGAAAAGAATGGGACTTGTCAAGATATTTTCAGATGAGGAATGTTGAAAATCAAGATAATGAGTTGTAGATGTTAAAGAGATGCTGGCCGTGCTGGCTGACTTTTTAGGGAGGATTTGCAATGTCAGAAATGTAGTGGACAATCCTACGGTCTGCTCTTTGGCTTTCTGGGCCTAGAAACTAAACTTGTCTGTGCCTGGACTTAATGAGTCTCAGTGAACTAGTTCATATTTAGAGTAGATTGTCCATTTGTTAATTTATAAACTAAGATTTTATTTCCTGTAACCATAATAATGATGCCTACCACCCAAGGAAATTCTTCCTGGGACTAAGATAATGGGTATACAGAATTTGTAACCTGAGGGTTTATTAGTGAGGAGACTCAGAAGAAATGAAATTAGATGAGCATTTGAGGTATCTTAGCCAAGCCATAGAAAATCTTGCAACTGTTTCTGCCACCTAGCAGAGTATGCCTCTTTAGTGAACCAAAACTTTCTTTTCTTTCAGATTACCAATAGATCATTCTTGCTTTTCAGTGTCACTTTTTCCTAAACTTCATATAGAACTCATTCCTTTCTTTGGCTTTGTTAAATCAGTTGTTTAAACTAGTGTTATAAAACTGTATACTCTGGTTACCTTAATTGGGTCCCCACAAATCCTTGTTCTTTCCTGTTCTGAATGTGGAAAACCCAAGATATTTGAGACTTCTGTCTATTGCCAATCTCCTTTGTTAATATAAACCTCTGATGTTACACTTATTACAAAGTCTGACATTAACTTCTTGTAGCCATTCTGTATACCATCTACAAGCACATAACCCTCTGAATGGAGCTGATTTAGTCTGATCTGACATGAGCAATGAAATGGAATTAGAGAGTCTAAGAGATTAGTTTGTAGGGAAATAAAATTAACATGAAATGAATTTGGGGATATATTTCTGTAAATAAGTATATTCTCAGACAGGAAAAGAACTGACATTATATATATATATGTGAGATTTTTAATAGGAATTAGCTTACAGGACTGTGAGGATGGGCAAGTCCAAATTCCATGGGGAAGGTCACAAGCTGGGAACTCTGATGAAGGTTTAAGATGAATTCCCCAAGTGAAGTTGGTTGGCTAAATTTCAGATGGAAATTCTCCCTTCTGACTGCTGAAATCATCACTTCTTTTAAAGCCTTCAGCTGATTGGATGACAGGTCTCTCATTGTTGAAGGCAAACTCCTCACTTGATTGTAAATGTAATCAGTCATATATAATCAACTTGCTGATGATTTAAGTCTGTGAAAAATCCTCATGGTAACAATCAGGTCAGTGCTTGCTTGATTAACAACTGGACACCATAACCAGGCCAAGTTGACACATGAATTTAACTATCACAGTCCACCACTTGTCAAACTTCATAGCCATACATATGTCTTTAAATCATATTTAACCTCTAAATAAAAACAATAACAGTCATATTTTCGCCTAACAATACTCAACTGTCCTACATACAACTGGGAGTGCACTAACTCTTCCCAGAATAGGGTGCAAGTCTCTGGGTAATATTCACACTTAAACTTGATATCCTTTAACTTAAATACTATAAAAAGAAACTAATACCTTATGCCATATGATAAAGGAATAAGATAGGGAAGAAACCAAAGATATGCTTTATGTATATATACAAATATATACTCATAACAAAACAAGAAAATATTATAACCAGTACAGTCCTCATTTCTATAACTGGTCATGTGGTTGTAGCTTGTATTAATAACTACCTTCTTCCAGTACCCATCCCATAGTCCTCTTACCCTCAGCAAGCACCTCAGCTGACTGTGGTTCTTTGCCTGGTGGGGTAACCCTAACCTCCATTTCTGAAGTTTCTGGGCTATTATTAGTCCTGCCTGGATTGGATTGTTGCAATTTTTATTGACTTTAACCACAGGGCATGGTAGTACTATGAGTCTCCCAGGGAATCTCCTGTATTCCAGGCAAAGTCTTCTCTATCTCCATTGTGTAGTTACAATCCTAGTTCCCCTTGGTAGTTAGGATCAGTCACCCCAGCCATTCTTTTCCTGTTGATTTAGAGGCATGAGGAGCCCAAAGTGGCCAGGTGGCAGTCTTAACTTCCAGTTCAGTGGAATCTCTGTTCTGTTCCTTGATGGAAGCATTTCTTCTTTTGGAAATAAAACCTGTAGACTAGCAAAGGTTAAGGTTGCAGGGCAGGAAACAAAACTTTTCCTAGTGGATCACTAGGGGTAATAGTGAGTGATGCCACTCCACTTCCATTTCCATCCCTTTATTCCTGGACCCATGAATCCTGGTTATGGGAGAAATAGCAACAAAAAGTGGATGCTGATTTAGAGCATATATAGCATCCTAGAGAACATTGCCCCAGCCCTGCAAAGTGCTATAATTGAGTCTTCAAAAGGTTATTCCACCATTCTGTCAATCCAGCTGCTTCAGTATGATGGGGAACATGATAAGACTGGTGAATTTCATGATCATGTGCCCATTTCCCATACTTCATTTGCTGTGAAGTAGGTTCTTTGATCAGAAGCAATGCTGTGTGAAATACTATGACAGTGGAATAGGCATTCTATAAGTCCATTGATGGTAGTTTTGGAAGAAGCATTGTATGCAGAGATGGCAAACCCATACCCAGAGTATATGTCTATTCCAATTAGAGCAAAACACTCCACCTTCCATGATGGTAGTGGTCCAATGTAATCATCTGACCACCAGGTGGCACGCTGGTCATCTTGGAGAATAGTGCCATTTCTGGGACTGAGATTGGCCTCCGTTGCTGGCAGATGGGGTACTTATCAGTGACTATAGCCAGGTGGGCCTTGGTGAGTGGAAGTCCATGTTGTTGAGCCCATGCATAACTTCCATCCCTACTATCATGACTACTTTGTTCATGAGCCCATTGGGCAATGGCAGAAGTGGCTGGGGAAAGAGGCTGACTGGTATCCGTAGAAACAACATTCAGGATGTGTTGCATAAAGAATGTGTAGTTAATTCTTTCCTTTGAAACACAAATATTTCCTCCCAGGTTGCCAAGAGAGCTGTGAACCTGGACTGAATAATAACGGACCCCTAAAGATTTATACTCTGGAATAGGTCATAAACCCATGTTGAGGAACATAAGAAATGGTATTAGGAAACACCTTGTGGGGCTATGGAGAGAATATGGCTTAGAATGTCTTTTATCATATACACATACATTAAAATTTCTAGAGTCAATGATCTAGGCTCGCTCATTGATAGTACCTCCATCTTTGACCATTTCAATGTTACTTGTCCCTCTGTAGTAGTATATAGGCAGGAGCAGAGAGAGAAATGAAGAATGAGATCTGTCACTATTATGAATTGGTTACTATCAGGAGAGGGAATATAATCACCATTAATGAGAAGAGATTTGTTAAGATGGATAAAATAAGTTAAAATGAAATGATTTTCATTTTCTAAATGATATGACTTAATTAGCCTAGAGCTTCACTGTTCAATATGGTACTAGCCACATGTGGCTATTTATATTTAAATTAATTAAAATGAAATAAAAAATACTGTTCCTCAGTTACACTAGTCATATTTCTAGTGCTCAGTAGTCACATGTGGCTATTTGACTATCATACTGGATGGTACAGATATAGAACATTTCCTTCATTGGAGAAAGTTCTGTTGGTAAACAAGGGGAGAATGAGCCAAGAAGTGAAGTCAGTGATCCATTTTCTAAAGCAATGTTTCAAACAGGATATTTTCCACTTCTTCTTGCTTTATTCACCCCATTACTTTATTAATGTTTTGTTTGGAGCTGGTACAAATGGGTCACATTTAGTTAATTATGTTAGAATAAGGGGTATTTTCCCATTAACCAAGTTATAGAAATACTTTTTTCCTTCTTTGTTTCTTTCCCTTATTTGTCCTGAAGAATATCAGAATTTATTATGAACTGTGGAAAGAACTCTGGCTGGGAAAGAAGACTGAAATAAAAGGTTTCAGGAAGTCTTTTTGAATAATTTTTGGGTTTAATATCTTTATGTTTACTTGCTTACCATTATCCCAGATAATCAAGAGGTTGGTATAATTTTTACTAAAGAGAAAAATTAAGAGACACTGATAAACAGTTGGAGAGAGACAGAAAAAGGGAGGGACAAAGAGAGATAAACAGACAGATTAATAGAAGAAACATTCATCAAGTGCATCCTATGAGCCTGTTACTGTGCTAGGCTATTCTCTTGTTTAATTCTCATAACCTAGTATAGTAGATTTTGTTATTTTGATGTTACAGTTGAGGAAACAAACTCAGAGAAGGATTTCACTTGTTCAGGGTTGCCCAACCAGTAGATGGTAGTGCTGAGATTTGAACCCAAATCTGTCTCATTCCAGGGTCACGAATTTTCTATTCTATCAAGTGCTATGCCATTATTTCTTACTTTCCAGAGAGATGACAGCAAACTCTTCATCAGTGTCTTACATTTTCTTTGATCTTTTCTTTGAGTTGTTTGTTCAGGGTGTTTGTTTTCTTAATTTGCAAATAAAGAACAATGTATCTGAAAGATATCCCCCTCATTTTCTAGAGTAATTCTTCTGAATTGTACTATTCACCTGCTTTTTGATCTCATAGCACATTTCCAATTTTTATTTTTTGGGGATATTTATGCAATGTTTCATGTTGTTTCATTTCTAATTATTACCAATCTTTCAATGGGCATGAGTTTGTCTAGGTCTTTGATTTGCTTATTTAAAATGTGGGGTTGGGTGAGAGGAGTGAAATAAGGCAACAAGTCTCTTCAGTTTGGAATCTCCAAACTCCTTCTCATTAAATCTACTGCATTCTTTCTTTTCATGGGATTATCTCCTTTCAATTTTTGGCATTCTGGCCTTCAAAGTGAGCAGAAGTTCAGCGTGGTTCTCAGTGAAGCTGCACCGCTTCTCTAGTGATTTAATGCAAGCCACCTGTATATGTACAGGTAAAAGAAAAATAAAATTAAAATAATATATCTATTACCCAGTTTAAGAAGCAACCTTTTTTTTAATTAAAAAATTTTTTTTTATTTTTAAAGAAACTTTAGATTACATAAATGTTACATAAAAAATATAGGGGATTCCCATATGCCCCCCTCCCTCCCCCTCCCATACTTTCCCACATTAACAACATCCTTCATTAGTGTGGTACATTTGTTACAAATGATGAACACATATTGGAGCATTGCCACTAAGTGTGGATTCTAGTTTATATTATAGTTTATACTCTGTCCAGCACAGTTTTGGAGATTATGCCTGTATCCATCATTATCGTGTCATGCAGGACAATTCCAATATTCTGAAAATGCCCCCATATTATTCTTCCTTCTCCTTCCCCTCAGAACCTCTGGTGGCCACTGCCTTTATATCAATGATAAAAGTTCTTCCATTGCTAGAATAATAAAAAGTCTATAATAGAATAATAATAAGTCTACTTTAATCCATTGTTTATTACCCAATCTTGAGGATTTTGGGATGCTGCTGCTGCTCTGTTTCTAATTGAGAGGGGCTTAGATCCCGTGAGGCAGATAGATGGAACTATCTTGCTTATAGCTGCAGATACTCTCTGTTTCTTGGGATGGGTGTTTCTTTGTTAGTTGTCCTGAGTGAGTCCAGTGAACTGGAGAGTAGGTGTTGCAACAGTGCTGAGATTCCAGGCTCAACTGGCACATAGACCAAATAAGACAATGGGGGAATATATGGAAGAAAATGTCACTGTACATTATAAGACAACAGATCTTACAGTGATGAAAGACACAATGTCTAAAGATTTTTTAAATTTTTTCCAATTAAAAAAATTTTGTATTTGTTGTTTTTAAAACTATTATTATTTCATTTTCTTATTAGTTTTATTTGGTTATTTTGTTGGCTTCATTTTTGGAGAGGTTTTGGATCCCAAAAGGGTCACACCTGTGGCAGGGGAGGATCACTGGTGCAGGGTGTGGGTGATGGGGGAATGCGGGGAAGGTTCACCTGGGACATGTCTTTAAGGCATATGAATATGTTCAAGTGCTCATGGGGCATTACCTAGTGGGTGGAGACCCACACAATAAACAAAAGAATATTGAATTCTCATCCTGGAGAGTTCTTCTACATTCTCTGATAGGACAGCAAGAATCCCCCAGGGACAAGGGCAGTACCTAGTGAAGGAAAGACAGATCATTAAGCCAGGCCCTTGATATTGATGATTGTATTTATGAACCTTTTCTTGTGAAATTGAAACTTAGCCTTGTATTATATATTGCCTAAGAGGTACCTCCTGAAAGCCTCCTTGTTGCTCAAATATAGCCTCTCTCAGCCAAACTCAGCATATAAATGCACTACCTTCCCCCTGACCCCACCTCGGCATGGGACATGACTCCTGGGGAGTAGCCTCCCCGGCACTGAGGGATTATTACCAAGCACCAACTAGCAATGCATCTTGAAAAAGACCTTGGTCAAAAGGAGGAAATGGTAAATACAAATGAGTTTTTATGACTAACAGACAACCATTTTTGAACTTTAGAAACTCCCTGTGATGGCTTTGCTAATTACATCTTCTCCCTTCCCTCTGAGAACCATCCTCTTGGATTTTGTGATTATTTTTCCTTCTTTATAGTTTTACAATACACAACTATTTTCCTAAACAATATATTGTTTAGTATTGTTTGTTTTTGAACTTTATGTAACTAGAGTCATAGTGAATATGTGCTTGTATGACATGCTTCTTTAACTCAATATCACTATTTTGAGATACACTCATGTTGAAACATTTAACTGTATTCTATTTAATTTTAGAATTGTATTGCCTTAATAAACTGTCATTTATTTATTCATTCTATTAATTGGTATTTAGAATGTTTCTAGTTTTCTGTTAATGTGAACAATGCACCCATGAGCATTTTGTGTGTCTCCATGTGCAAAAAAAAAAAAAAAAAAAAAAAAAGAAAATTTCTTGCTAGAGATTCTCTGTGTATACATTTAGGAGGAGAATTACAGGTCATAAAAAATACCCATCTTTAACTTTACTAGATAATCCTAGGAAGTCAGTTTTCTGAAATGATTGTACCAAACTATAAACTCACCAGCATTGCAGTGGGTAAAAGTTCCCATCGTTCCACATTCTTGTAAACACTTGATATTTATAGAATTAACATTTTTTGCTAAACTCAGGGCTGTGAAATATTACTTAATTGTGGTTTTAGTTTGCATTTCCCTGAAGACTTATGAGGTTGGATATCATTTCATTTTTCTAAATTGACCACTGTTTTTCTTATTGTGTAGTGTCTGATGTATTTTGTCCACTTTTCAATTGGGCTGGTTGCCATTTATTCTTCCTATTAATGTGTAAGAATTCATATTCTGGGTACCAGCCCTTTATTGTAAGTATCTTTTCCTAGTTTGTGGCTTGTCTTTTTACACTCTTGTATGATTATCTTGCTGAATAAAAATTCTTAAATTTAATTGTAGTCACATGTATCAATCATATCCTTTATGTATTTTTTTCTGTATTTTGTTTAAGAAATCTCTCCTACCTCAAGGTTATAAATCGATTCTTCTATATTACCTTCTAAATGTTTTATAATTTTACCCTTCTCATTCTTATCTTTAAATATCTCATTTTTAAAGAACTTATTTTTGTGTGAGGTAGGGATCCAATTTCACCTTTTTTCTATATAAATAGCCAATTTACCTAACACCATTTATTAAATAATTTAACATTTTTGCATTGATCTGCCCTGCCAGTTCTGTCATAAACTTATTTTCATTATATGCATTGACCTGTTGCTGGGCTTTCTCTTCTTTTCCACTGACTGATTTTTCCACACCTGTGCTTAATTAAAATAGCCTCATAATATGTTTTGCTATCTGGAAGGCAAGTTTCAACACCTTGTTTCTCTTCCCCAGTGCCTTGTTTTTTTCTCTTCCATATTAATTTTAGTATCAACTTGTAAATTTGATTCTGCCAGCTGACAATTTTGGCAAAATCGCTGGAGAGCTCTTTATTTTATTTAAAAAAGTGTAATATCGTTATTGAGATATAATTCATCTGATATACAGTTCACCCATTTAAATAAATATACAATTCAATGGTTTTTAGTATATTAAACAGTTGCACAACCATCACCACAATTGATTTTAGAACATTGCCCTAGCAACCACTAATGTACTTTCAGTTTCTCTGGATTTGCCTCTTCTGGTCATGTCATATAAATGGAATGATAAATTATTTAGTCTTGTGTGACTGGATTATTTTCACTTAGCATGTTTTCAAGTTTCTACCATGTTGTAGTACTTCATTCCTTTTGTTGCTGAATAATATTCCTTTGTATGGGTGCACCAAATTTTAGTTAACCATTCATAAGACAGCGGACTTTTGAGTTGTTTCTACTTTTTGATTATCATGAATAAATGGTACTATGTACATTTATGTACACATTTTTTTGGTAGACATATGCATTCACTTCTCTTACCTGTATACTGAGGACTGGAATTATAGGTCATATTGTAACTCTATGTTTAACTTTTTACTTGAACTGCCAAATTATTTTCCAAAGTGACTGAACCATTTTACCTTCTCACCAACAGTGTATGAGGGTTCCAATTTCTTCACAACCCCTCTAAACACTTGTTTTTATTTTATCTTTTTGTTTAGCCATCCTAATGGATGTGAAGTGGTATTGATGTGCATGTCCCTGATGGCTAAGGGCTATATATGAAAAACCCAAAGCTAACATCATTTTCAACGGTGAAATCCTAAAAGCCTTCCCTCTGAGATCGGGAACTAGACAAGGATGCCCACTATCATCACTCCTATTTAACATTGTCTTAGAAGTGCTTGCACGAGCACTGAGACAAGAAAAGGACATAAAAGGCATCCAGATTGGAAAAGAAGAAGTAAAAATTTCATTATTTGCAGATGACATGATCCTATACATAGAAAGCCCTGAGAAATCTACAACAAGGCTTCTAGAACTTATAAAGGAGTTCAGTAATGTTGCAGGCTATAAGATCAACGCTCAAAAATCAGTAGCATTTCTGTACACCAATAACCAGCAAACTGAGGAGGAAATCAGGAAAAAAATACCATTTACAGTAGTAAACAAAAGAATCAAATACCTAGGAATAAATTTAACTAAAGATGTAAAGGACTTATATACAGAAAACTACACAACACTGTTAAAGGAAATCAAAGAAGACTTAAATAAATGGAAAAATATTCCCTGTTCATGGATAGGAAGAATAAACATTATCAAGATGTCTGTCCTACCCAAAGTAATCTACAGATTTAATGCAATCCCAATAAAAGCCAACACTGTATTTTTTAAGGAACTGGAAAAACTAACCACAAAATATATTTGGAAAGGTAAGAGGCCTCGAATTGCCAAAGACATATTGAAAAAGAAAAATGAAGTTGGAGGTATCACACTACCTGACTTTAAAACATACTACAAAGCTACAGTGATCAAAACTGCATGGTATTGGCACAAGGATAGACCTACTGACCAATGGAACCGAATTGAGAGTTCTGATATAGATCCTCGCATATACAGTCATCTGATATTTGACAAGGCCACGAAGCCCACTCAGTTGGGAGAGAATGGCCTCTTTAACAAGTGGTGCTTGGAGAAATGGATATCCATATCCAAAAGAATGAGAGAAGAATACCATCTCACACCTTATACAAAAATCAACTCAAGATGGATCAAAGATCTAAATATAAGAGTCAAAACCATAAAGACCTTGGAAGATAATTAGGGAAGCATCTACAGGACCTTGTAATAGGAAATGGTTTCATGAACTTCACAGCCAAAGCACGAGCAGCAAGAAAATATAGATAAATGGGATCTCCTCAAAATAAAAAACTTCTGCACCTCAAAGGATGTTATTAAGAAAATAAAAAGGCATCCTACCTAGTGGGAGAAAATATTTGGCAACCATATATTTGATAGGAACCTAATATCTTGCATATATAAAGAAATCCTACACCTTGAAAATAAAAAGACAACCCATTTAAAAAATGGGCAAGTGACCTGAAAAGACACTTCTCCAAGGAAGAAATACAAATGGCTAAAAAGCACATGAAAAAATGCTCAACATCGCTTGCTATCAGGGAAATAAAAATCAAAACTACAATGAGATACTATCTTACACCCATCAGAATAGCAGCTATTAAAAAAACAGGAGACACTAAATGTTGGAGAGGATGTGGAAGAATAGGAACCCTCATCCATTGCTGGTGGGACTGCAGCATGGTCCAGCCACTGTGGAGGACAGTTTGGCCGTTCCTCAGAAAACTAACAATAGATCTTCCGTATGACCCAGCAATTCCACTGCTAGGTATATACCCAGAAGAACTTAAAGCAAAGACACAAACAGATATATGCACACCAGTGCTCATAGCGGCATTGTTTACCATTGCCAAAAGTTGGAATCAGCCTGGTGCCCATCAACAAACAAATGGATAAGCAAAATGTGGTACATACAGACAATGGAATAATACTCAGCTGTAAGAAGGAATAAAGTGCTAACACATGGAATAACGTGGATGAATCTTTGAAGACCTTATGTTGAGTGAAGCAAGCCAGGCACTGAAGGATGAACAGTATATGACCTCACTGATTTGAACTGAGGAAAGTGAGCAGTCTTTGAGAACCATTGTCTGAAAGATAGGTTAACAAGGGAGAGAAAGAGAAGAGCAGGCTTTGAGCCATCATCCATATGGACATAATCTATGGTAAAGGGATAGAGTATAGTTGCATATTGAAGGATAGGACAGATGGGTAGTGATATTACTGGGTTTGGTGGTGCAGCATTGACAGGTGGGTAGATTAGGAAGGGCAGGTTCAAATACCCAGGGCATGTAACTATGAATCTTGACATTCCATGAGTCAAGACAGGGGAGTGTCATATGCCCCAGGGGGGTGGGGAGGAAGGAACAGTTAAGATCTAATGGGGTAGTTAGTGGTCATGGGAAAGGTTTTTTATTACCTTACAGTAATGGACACAGGACGTGGTAAATATCAAACCTTATTAAACTGTATCATCTAAATTGTAAACTATACTGTAAATCATTGACAATGTTTAGTTGCTATATTTTGCTATCTGTATAACAGTTATAACAATGCTAACATCCCAAAAAAAGGGGGGGGAGTTAATATGGGGTGGGGAAGCAGGGGGTGGTTTGGTATCTGGGAGTCTCTGGTACTCCGTGTGTGACTTTGCTTTGACCTAAAACTTCTTTGAAAAGTAAATGAAAATTTGGGAGACAATGGGGATTGAGAGGGGTAAGGTGTCACGGCACACCGGATATCCGATAACACAGTGATAAAAGGAAAAAAATTAATATATATATATATATATATATATATATATTTTAAAAGGCATTTCTTTTGCTTTTTTCCCCATTTTTTTGAATGTCCCAATCCGCTAATCATATTTTGTTTTGTTTTGTTTTTTTGTTTGTTTTTTTGTTTTTTTTTTCCTGAGTTTCCTTATGTTTGTCTCTTGCATGTAAGCTTATCATTGTTGTTTCTTTTTCCTATTAAGTGTATTTGATTATTTTATGGACTACATGTTCATGGAAGATTTAGATCACAGAAGGGTTACAATGGGTACTGCAAGGGATTATTGGTGGGGGGTGTCTGGGAGGGGGGATTCATGGGAGTAAGTTTAATCCAAATATACATGAAAGATATACAAAAGATCAAAAGATGGGGCATGTTCACGGTAGGTGGACAATCACTCAATAAATGAGGGAATCTGAATTCCTAGCTTGGAGAGCTCTGCCACATTCTCCAAGGGAACAGCAACAGTCCTCTGAATGTAGGGACAGTGTCTGTCAAAAGAGGATGGCCCACTGATGAGTTGTTTTTATTGATGACTACCCTTATGAGTCTTTGCTCTTGTAACTGAAACTTAGCTTACTGTTATGGGGTGCCTAAGGGTTGCCACCCAAGAGCCTCCTTGTTGCTCAAATGTGGCTTCTCTCTAAGCCAAACTCAGCATATAAATGCATTACCTTCCCCCCAACGTGGGACATGACTCCCGGGGATGAGCCTCCCTGGCAACGAGGGATTAATACCAAGTGCCAACTGGCAGCACAACTGGAAAAAGACCTTGAATAAAAGGGGGAAAAGGTAAAGACAAATGAGTTCAAGTGGCTAAGAGACTTCAAAGAGAGTCGGGAGGTCATCCCAGAGGTAACTCTTATGCACATCTCAGTAGGAGCTCATAGAACATCAAAGTGCATATCACCCCACACAGAGGGGCTCCTGAGAGCTCTGGAGACACCCAGGTCCTATATAAGGGGGGATAGCCCCAGAGATTGATGCCTTATCAGTGGGCTCTACTTTGGAATCTGTGCTCCTGAGAGTGACAGAATTGGACTCAAATAAGTCCTCCCTGCACATGGTTCATCAGTCCCTTCGATTCAAACCTGTATGTGATGCTGGAGTTTTTAGGTATACTTCCAGAGACTGGAGCCTCTGGCCTACCTATGTGCCAGGTGTGCGTGGAATCTCGGTGGAGCTGCAACTCCTACCCTACAGCTCAATGGACTCATCCAAGTCACCTGGCGAGGAGACAACGATGGGCAACGGCAATCCCAAGGAATGGAGAGAGCCTGCATCTGCAGGCAGGATCATCCCACCCACCATATCTAAGGGATATAAGCCCTCTCTCACTTGGAAGTTGAGTGGTCATCACCATCCCAGTCGTCTCAGGATTGGGGAAGAACTACGGACTAGAGTGGACTTGATGGTATTCTGTTGTACACATAAGGTGATTCTAGCAATGGAAGAAATTATAACAGTGAGGTGGAGCCAGTGGCCACTGGACACTTTCCGGGCAGGGAGGGGATGTGCAGTTGAAATACAGGGGCTTTTTCGGGATTTGGAGGTTGTCCCGAGTGCCGTTGTGGCAACGGATGTAGGCTGTTTTAAATCAGCACACACCACGCAGAACTGTGTGGGAGAGAGTGTGGTCTACGATGTGAACTGTGTTCTATGAGTGATGGCAAGGCCCCAGGATGTGTAAGTCCATTGAGGGTGATGGGCCACACTTGTGGGTGATGTTTGTATGGGATGTGGTGGGAGGTGTGGGAGGTGGGGAACATGGGAATCCTGGTAGGTTCCGTGTAATATTTTAGGTAATCTAAGCGCCTCTTAAAAAAAAATATATATATATATATAAATAACATATTTTAAGCAAATGCACATATATGCATATATATTTATATATCATTTTACTAATATTGGTATGTGTTGTGAAAATTTTGATTTTTACCCACAATAAAAAAAAAAAAAAAAAAAAAAAAAGTTACATGTCCATGAAATAAGCTGCATATATTTCCCCAGGTTTTCATTTATCTCTTGAATCATATAGTGTATCTTGCCTTTTAGAAGAGTTGAAAATGTTTTGTTTTTGGATTTAACTTTTTATTTCCCCTTTTTTGGTTAAATTTTTAAATAGAGAAGTTGTAGATTTGCAGAAAAATCATACATTAAATACAGGATTCCCATATACCTCCTGCCTTAGTTTGCCACAGGCTGCCAATGCAAAGTACCGGAAATGGGTTGGCTTTTACAATGGGAGATTTATTAGGGTAAAAGCTTACAGTTCCGAGGTTGTTAAAATGTCCAGATCAAGGCATCAGAAATGCTTTCTCACCAAACGTGGCTGCAGCAGATCCTGGAGTCCTGCTACTTGGTGAGGCAAGATGGATCTGCCAATCTCTCTCTACTTTCTCCTGGAGTTCATCTGTGGGAAATCAGTTATATGGCTTTTCTCTTTCTGAGTCTCCTCTGTCACCTGCTGCTCTGCTTTCTCCCTGAGCCCATTTGCGGGCAATTAGGCATATGGCAGGGCTCATCTCCTCAACCGAGGTGTTCCAAAGGCCCAGCTCCTTGGGGGTCTCTTTCCATGCCTCTGTGCTCTACTGATTCCAGACTCCAGGACTCTCTCTGCCTCTCAGGGTTTCTCTGTCTTCCTGCAGTCCTCTCCCTCACATGTAAGGATCAAAACAGCAGCTTCTTTTCTCTATGTGTTCTCAGTTTATGTAAGACCCAGCAGGAAGGTGGAGACCCAACTTGTGTCATGCCTCACTGACGTCTAATCAAAAGCGATCTAATCAGGGTCCCTTATCTGAATCTAATGCAATCAAAGGGTCTCAAACCCCAGGAATGGATTAGTTAAAAAACATAATCTTTTTTTTTTTGGAGTCACCAAATTCAAATTTTCACACTACCCCACCACTGACACCTTCCGTTATTATGGAACATTTGTTACAAATGATAGCATTTTTTGGTAATTTGACTTTTTTTTTTTTTTAACAGTAGTTACCTTTGTTACAATTGATGAAAGATAATTAAAGTAGCACTATTAACTATCCTCCATAGTTTACATTAGGTTTATTTGTCCCCTTAGACCACCTTATTATTACTTTTGTTATAATTCTTATACTTGTAACATTAACTATAGTCCATCCTCTACGATGGGATTCACAGTGTTATACAGTCCTATGTTTTATCTTTTAATTTTTCTTCTAGGATATATATGACCTAAAGTTTCCCCTTTAAACCCCTTTCACCTATGTAATACAGTGCTGTTGATTACAGCAGAATAATGTGCTACAATCACCATCATCCATTTATAAACGTTTGCAATCAACTGAAATAGAAATTCTGTACAATTTAAGCATCAATTCCCTATTCTTTAACCTAATGTCTCTCCTAGTAATGGATATTCTAGATTCTAACTATGAATTTAATATAATATTTGTCCTTTTGTGTCTGGATTATTTCGCTAAGTATGAGGTCTTCAAGTTTCCTCCATGTTTTTGCATGCACAAGACATTGTTACATAAACATTTATGTAATCCAAGCATCTTTTAAACAAAACAAAACAAAACAAAAAAAGTACCACACAAATACAAAGTATCAACAATAGCAGAGTATATATGAACATTGTACTTTTCCATGAATTATCTGTAATCCTGTAATGTTTCTAATGTAAAAATAATAATATTTCAAAATGTTATACCGACAGAAAAAATGAACTGCTTTAAAAAAAAAAATAGTAGCCTTTCTAGTGTGTGTGAAATGATATCTCATTGTGGTTTTGATTTATATTTCCTTAATAGCTAGTGATGTTAAGCATCCTTTCAAGTGCTTCTTAGTAATTTGTATATCATCTTTGGAGAGATCTCTATTCAAATCTTTTGCCCATTTTTAAATTGGGTTGTCTTTTTGTTCAAAGGTGAAGGATTTCTTTGTTTTATGGATATTAAACCTGTATTAGATAGGAGGTTCCAAATATTGTCTCCCACTGTGTAGGTTGTCTCTTGACTTTCATGATAAAGACCTAGGAGGACCAAATGTTTTTAATTCTGATGAGGTCCCATTTATCTATTTTTCTTTTGTTGCTTGTGCTTTGGGTGTAAAGTCTAAGAAACCACTGTTTAACACAAGATCCTGAAGATGCTTTCCTACATTTTCTTCTAGGAGTTTTATAGGCCTCGTTCTTATGTTTAGGTCTTTGATAGATTTTAAATTAATTTTTGTACCTGGTGTGAGTTAGGGACCTTCTTTTTTTCTTTTGCATATGGATATACAATTTTCCTAGCAGCATTTGTGGAAGAGACTATTCTTTCCTCATTGAGTGGACTTGACAAAATCAATTTGCCATAGATGTGAGGGTCTGTTTCTGAACATTCAATCTGATTCTATTGGTCAATATCTCTATCCTTGTGCAAATACCATGCTGTTTTGAACACTTTAGCTTTGTAAAATGTTTTAAAGGCTGGAAATGTGGTCCTCCAACTTGTTCTTTTTTAAGATGTTTTTGGGTGTTCAGGACAACTTACCCTTCCAAATATATTTGATAATTAGCTTTTCTACATAGTTGGCTACTACAATTTTAAAATTTATTTTTAAAGAAGCTTTAGATTACATAAATGATACATCAAAAAATATAGGAGGATTCCCATATACCCCAACCCTCCCACTCCCAAACTTTTTTCCCATTAAAAACATCTTTCTTTAGTGTGGTACAGTTTTTACAATTGATGAACACATATTGAAGCATTGCTACTAACCATGGTCAATTGTTTACATTATAGTTTATACTTTGCACACCACATTTTTATAGCTTTTGACAAAATGTATAATGGCTTGTATCTGTAATTGCAGTGTCATTCAGAATAATTACAATATCGCCAAAATGACCTATGTTACATCTATTCTTCCCTCTGCCTCCCCTCAGAACTTCTGGTAGCCACTGCCTTTATATTAATGTTACAAGATCTTCCATTGCTAGAATAATAATAAGTCTACTTTAGTCCATAGTTGTATTTCTCCCTTATGTTTGTTCATTCCCCAATCTTGAAGATTTTGGGATGATGGTGCCCGCTCTGCTTCTGATTGAGAGGGGGCTTAGATCCCATGGGGCAGATGGGTGGAGCTTCTTGCTTGCAGTTGCAGACATTCTGTTTTTTGGGATGGTCGTTGTCCATCATCATCTCCTTGTTAGTTGTTCTGGGTGAGTCCAATGAACTGGAGATTAGGTGCTGCAACTCTGTAGACGTTTAGGGCTCCACTGGCACATGAACAGACCAAAGATTTAAGTCTCTGGGACATATATTTAATGAGTATACTGCTAATTATAGGTTCAGTTAAAAGGGACAGAAAAGCTACTCACAGGGGAACTATTAATGAATCTAACTCTCTTATACTGAGAAACATAAATTCCAAAGTAAGGCCCACTGACAGTGCCCTGAATTTTTGAGCTTGTCTACCCTGCTTATAGTATCCTGATGTCTCTAGGGCCCTGAGGAGCCCTGCTGTTTGAGGCACTGTTTATTGTGGCAGTCAATGAGATCCTGTTGAGACGTGCATAAGTATAACCTCTGGAATGATCTCTGATTCACTTGGAAATCTCTTAGCCATAAAAACTCATTTGTATTTAGTATTTCCCCCTTTTGGTCAAGGGGGACCAAATGCATTGCTAGTTGATGTTGGTAGTAATCCTTTGGTGCCAGGAAGGCTCATTCCCAGGAATCATGTCCCACACCAGGTAGAAGGTAGTGTGTTTATATGCTGAGTTTCGCTTAGAGAGAGGCCAAATTTGAGCAACAAGGAGGCTTTCAAGAGGTAACTCTTAGGCAATATATAATACTAGGCTAAGTTTCAGTTTCACAAGAAAAGGGTCATAGGTACAACTATCAATATCAAGGGCCAGGCCTAATGGTCTGTCTTCCTTCACTAGGCACTGCCCTTGTACTCAGGGGATTCTTGCCATTCTATTAGGGAATGTAGCAGGACTCCCAGGATGGGAATTCAATATTCTTTCATTATTATGTGGGTCTCCACCTACCAAGACAATACCCCATGACCACTTTAACATATTCATATGCCTTAGAGGCATGCTCTAGGTGCATGTTTTAGTAGTTGCTACCATAATTTAATTTGTTATGATCTTATACTTTTAAAAGTCATCTATTAGTTCCCAAACATTAGCTAAAATTAAATTAGTATGACCCATTTTCCTAAAACCTCCTCTTTCTTTTCTATATCACCTGATATTAGTCAATAAAATTAAGAAAGTTACTCCTTTATATTGATAAATGTATTCTTTCTATTACCTGGTTTGTTTGTATCTTAGTAATTTCCTTAAGAAGAAATCATTGGAACAATATTTCTATTGCCTTACCATCTTTTCCTTGAGTTTCTACATTTCTGGGTTGCTGTTATCATTCAGTAGGTATTTATTTTGTTAATATTGAATGCAAATCTTGGTTAAATGCTTGGTCACAGTTTCCATCTTCACCATTTTTCTGATAAGGGTTCTTTGTTGGTGGTGAGTTTTGGTATCCTTTCCTGTTTTTATTTTTTAGAGTCAATTTATATCAATAAATACTTACCTGTAGATTTTTATTATTCATATTTTAATCAATTTTATCTTCTTGAATGAGCTCTTTATAGGGTGGTCCTTGGTGGTTTTTGGAGTGGAGGTATAAGATGTCCAGACTAGTCTTCCAGGCTCCACAGTCCAAAGGCTTTCTTCTCTGCTGCCATAGAGACAGATGGCTTCCTGAAAACATGGCTCATTTATGCATTTTTGTTTGTTTGTTTGTTCATCCCCATTTGCTCTATTTGAACAAAACTGGTTCCTGGAGGGACTTTATCACCAGCCGTGTTTTATCCCAGTTCCATTACTCTTTAGGATATATCATACTTTAGGATATATCATACTTTAGGATGACTTCCTCATATTCAGGAAGCATATGTTTTACTGGTATCTTCTGAGACCTCCCATTGCCGGGCCTTTTCACCACACTCCATGTGTCTTCATCTCTTGCAGAGCTTCAGCCTGGCCTCAGCCTGGTCCCTTATATGAATTTTGGAGTCTACAGATTTTGTCTCCTGGTTTCACTGAAAATGGAATTTTGCTTTTGTAAGAATCCAGAAAGAGTCTTATAGTATAATATTCATACCATAAGTCTTTTCCAACTGAAAAATGTGAGGGGAATACCACTTTTTTGGAAGCACAGGTTGGGGGAAAAGTGAAGTGCATCTGCATTTTTGAGACTTTTTTTTTAACCTAAACACTAAAGAACAATTGCAAAAATGGGGAATAATTATGGGAAACCCAATATAATCTTGAACTTTAGTTTTATGTTTTATAATTCTGGCTTCCTTCTCCCTTATCCAATATGTGTGTGTCTGTCAGACAGCTGAAGATGTGTTTCTAACTCTCTTTAAGACAGTCCATTAGGAGATACAAGGCAGTCTACATGGCCAGTCACATGGTATTTGTACATCGTTTTGTATCCCACAGTTTCACACCATCTCAATGTCCCTTCCCCCTTACACCGTAGGTGTAATTGTAGGATTCTGAGGAATAGCTCTGAATAGACTGGTCTTTTTAATACCTCAAGTCCTCATACTGGGTCAGTAAGCATTGCAGAGAATGGCTAAATTACAGTCTAGAGAACAGATTTTATGTTTGGGTAATGCAGGAATTGTAAGCATTCTATGAGATTTAATATTTTCACTTTTATGTCATTACATCATTACTATCATCATTTTTGAATGTCGATAAGATTATCTGCATATTCCTTTTATTACCTTCCATAATCACTTAGCTGCTTAGCAACACTCCACTACATTTTCTAAGTTTTTCTGTGTCATGCTGAAAGCAGAAATGACTGGGAGAATGGGTTGAGTGGTGGAGGGACTGAAAACAAAAAAGATTTTTTAAAAATAGAGAGCACTTTACAATATATTAAGTTCTGTGCTATTTGAGATATAGAGATGAATAAGTCACCCATCCCACATTAACCTGTAGGGCAGTATACTAGCATTTATTAAATGTTTGCTCTTTGGAATATCTTGTGCTAGGCATTTTGTTTATTCCTTATCACAACCCTATTTATTTATTCCTTATGACAATCCTATTGCATGGGCATTATTATCACCATTTCACAGTGCCGATATCTGAGCTCAGGTTGAAAGAGTAGAGCCCAGAGTTAGGTCAATGATCTTACTCCTTCTACTCCACTACACCAATTTCATTTCAGGAAACAGACATGAATACAGTTCCCTGGTGTGCAAGTGATGGGCTGGGATGGGAAATAAAAGCAGGCTGCATCAGGGTTCCCAACTTGTGTACCTTTGTTAAGGTGCTGTCTAAACCTGGGTCCCAAGATTATAGACACTATTTGAGATTCACTCTGCATCTGGATACTGGGGAGTGGGTTGAATGGGAAGTAGGGATTGGGTAATAGCTTCAAAGACCCTTGGGGTGCCCGATGCCAGGAAGATTAAAAGCAAATGACCAATCATAAATGTGATGGAAAAGGCATTGTTCCTCCCTCAGAAAAATTTGTAAGTAAGGCGGTCTCTTACCTATTTTTTAAAGGAAAGATTATAGAAAAGGGTTTCATCCTTCTTACTCTCCGTGGCTGGTCTTACCTTCTTTAGGCTTGGCATAGATATGGGGAACAGGATGTTCTTCTCAAGTGTTACTGGTGGAGAAATCCTCACTTGTCACGGTGTTCGGTCTTCCCTACCACCTCCATCCTCATGGTCCCCAAATCAAAATAATCTTCCCACTTTACCTTCACGGGCTTTTACGTTGAGCCCATTTGTACTATCTTCCTTATATGCATTTGTTTTCAGAGCAGGCTATTTGATGTAGAACTTTGCAGTGTGCTATTTCCTATGTCACATGAAAGTCATATGGTTGTGTAATTAAAAAGTTTAGCAACACTGACATTTCTGTGCTTGCGTTGGAATTATCTTGATATTATCAGTGATTGAAGAATGCTGCCACCTGCTAGGAACATATGCATATGTTTGAGCAAAGGTTAATGAGTTGATTGAGAAAAATGATTTCAGGTGTTGGCTCAAGAGCAAGATAGTACATTCTAATGTGACAGAGCAGTATATTCTGAGAAGAACTAGGTCAGCTTTGGGCAGGATAATTAGAAAATTCATGTTCTTGGAAGGTATTAGGATGGAATAATGGTTTGGCTTTTTTTTTTTAGGTACTCAGGACTTTGTATGTAGGAAGCCAGTGCTCAACCACTGAGGCACGTTGGCTCCCTGGAGTTGTTTTTTTTTCACATTTGTTTGCTTGTTGTCTGTTTCTTTCTTTTTGGGAGGCACTGGGGATTGAATCCGGGACCTCTCATATGGGAAGCAGGTACTCAACCACTTGAGTCACATCTGCTACCCTTGACTTATTTTTATAAGTTTATTTCAGACTTAAACATAAGACAAATTTTCTCTGGCTTGACTAGATACTCAACTGGCAGTGACTGTGTCCAGATATTAGTTCTATGTCAAACTAGTTGTACATATTGTAAGGAGTAAATGTCCCTTTATCTTAATCTCTGTGTACTTGGCCTTGTATAGTCCAATGTTGTCCAGAAACGGCAGCCATTCTAGAGGTATGCGCACAATGACTTGGATTGTATTTACTGAATATAAATAGAGGTTGGTAAGGTTGATGCTATTTAATTATACTTAGCCAGCATATCAATTCTCTGTTCTCTGAAGGTTTTGCTTTAGTTAAATATGATGGCCAAATTATTGAGTCTTCTAAATCTCTCAACCATATTGGAAAAAATATTATTTTCCAATATCTATTTGTTTAGGCATTTTCCTCTGATTTACAAAGAGCACCATTGAAGACGGCTCTTTGGATGATCAAGACATACCTCTCAAATTAAAATGGTGTCTTGACTTGAAGGAGCCCTGTTTTAGTTTCCTGGGATGTTCAAGCAAATGTCATGCAAAAGGATGGCTTAAACAATGGGAATTTAATGTACACAGTTTTGAGGCCAGGAAAAAAGTCCAACTCAAAGCATCATCAGTGCAGTGCTTTCTCCCTGAAGACTGTGGCATTCTGAGGCTGGCTGCCTGTGTCCCTTGGTCCTGGGCTCCTCTGTCACATGGCAGTGCACATGGTGGCCTCTCCTGGTCTCTCCATTCTCTTCTGGGTGCCATTAAATTTCAGCTTCTTGCTTCCTATGCCTTTCTCTTTTCCTGCTGAATTTCATTCTGCTTATAAAGGACTCTAGTACTCATCCTGATTGAGGTGGGCCACACCTTACCTGAAGTAACCTCATCAAAAGTTTCTACTTACAATGGGTTCACACTCACAGGAATGGATTAAGTTTAAGAATATGTTTTTCTTGGTACATACAGCTCCAAACCACCACATGCCCTTTCACATCCCAGAAAGCAGAGTAGTGAAACTTGTCTTTTTACTCAACTTGCCTTACTTTAAGAAAGGATTTGTGAGTTTAAAAATAGTCATCTTTTATTCCCTGCCTGTCAGGGTCCCTCTGCCTTCTCTTAGAATCCAACATTTCTGATGTTCTTTGATTGACACCTCCTTGGTCCTAAAAGGAACCTGAGAATGGGAGAATATTCCATTTTATTGACAGGCACTGAGACCTTGTCAGGGACAATTGCTTAGCAACCTCCACTTTTGGGAAAGGAGGAATAAAAGGACAAAATTACACACAAATTAAAGGAAAGCATATGTGACAAAGGCCAAGCATCATAAAGCACTGAATATTTCTTTTTTCAATTAGGTCCTTAAATTAACAATGTCACTTAAAGAATCTGCACAAATTATCTTTTTCTTCCCTTAGGTTATTGGATTATTGAAGAGTTGAGATAACTTTAGGTTTCTGCAAAATGCACATAGAAGTGAAATGTAGCTGCATTAGAGAAAGAAGACCTGAGTTCCTGTTTTGACTCTTACTCATCTTGGTTGTTTGCCTCTGTGCAGACCATTTAACCTTTCTAAGGTTTATAGATAAAATTGGGAAAATCACTGCTGTGAAGACTAAATGGATTATAACCTATGTGGAAGAGCCTTGTAAATTGTTACATGCTGTATAAAATAAGTCGTCATTTTGTTGCATCGGGACACTGTGTATACTAATATGATACACATGTAATTTGGGAATAAATATCATTTTATCAGTATAGAAAGAATACTGGCTCATGTTTGAAAGCATTTTTCAAAGTGCTTTTGCAAATATCACACCATCTTATCCTTATACTTCGGTGACAAAGAATAACTATTATTCCCATTTTTCAGTTAATACCTATTAACCCAATTCCTAGGTTATAGGATTTGCCCACAACTACATTGGGGGGTGGGAAGGGGCTCAATCAAGTCAGCCAGCTCCAAGTTCTGCATTTCCATTCTGATATTAGTTTCTGTGACTACCTTCAATTATTTTCGAAATAAGATCAAGTAAACTTGCTCTTTCCAAATTATCTATGGGGAATAACTATTTTTTCAATCTGTCGCAGATGAATAATAAAATGAATTATTAGAATTGAATTTATGTCAGTTTGCTGGTTTGGACAATATAATATGATTATGTAGGATATTATCATTGGGGAAGCTATGTGAAGGGTACATGGGAGCTCTGCACTATTCTTGCAACATCTTGTGAGTCTTAAATTATTTAAAAAATGTTATTAGAAATAAGTTATTAGAAAATTGATATAAAATGTGTACAAAATACACTCCATTTTATTTTAGAGTCAGTAGACATAAAATTACTCTGGCAAATTTCTATAAAATTTCTAAATGATTACGCTCAATTTCTATACTTATCTTGGGGTGGACCAATAACAAATAGTACACCAAACACACTGTTGGGAACATTAGTTAAAGTAAATTCCTCTTCTGTTCAAGTAAGTAGTCCTTGAAGGCACGACAACCTTTCAGATTCAGTTTTCATGTCTCAGGAAGAGCATCTGATTGTCCAAACCTTTGTTAGGTAACCCCCCCTGGTCCAATCAGCTATTGTAGGAGGTATGCAAAGAAGATAGAATCATGCTAAGTCCCCAACTTAAGAGAGACTATTAGTTCTCAGAGAAAGAGAGCTTAAGAGAAAAATCTCAAGGAGTGACTCATATGTCACTCACCATGTGACCATTTCTAGGGGTGCAAAGGCAAGTCTGACCTTGATCAAGAGAACTGTCAATTACTGTGAAAAAAAGATCAATTACTAAAATAATATGAGGTGGAGAAGAGGAACTTTGGGAATCAGAGAAGAGAGACCTTCTATTGAGGAGATTAGAGAATGTTTCTTGGAGAAGGTGGCATCTGGGTGGCTTACGTAACCTTGGAAGTAGGCGTAGGATTTGGTAAGAGGTAATTGGAGAAAGTCATTTTTGGCTTTTAAGCAGATTATTATTGTAAGAAAATCAAACACTCAGCAGTGAGGTGGAAGGTTTTGAGGTAGGGGATGGTGAATTGAAGGGCAGGAAGGCCAACTATGAGGCTGGTGAATGGGAAGGAGTACAACAAGCACTTGGAATCGTGGTGGTAGAATAGAGAAGAAAATGGATGTAAGAAAAATTTCATAGGTAAAATTGAGCATACCAACTGATTGGGTGTAGGCTATTAATAAAAAGAGACTCAGGTAATGAAACATATTTGGGGGGAATAAGGATGCGTTCAGTTTCAGTTATGCTGCTTTTAAGGTGCTAGTGTTGGTTTAGATGGTGATTTCCTTAGGTAGTCAAAAATATTGGTGTCAAAAGAGGTACTTACATTATCTTTTGATAATTCATTATATACTTTTTGAATGATGCTCTTGGTATATTGTCACGTAGAGGGAGAACCTATTAAATTATCTTTATAAGCATCTTGTTTCTGGGTGTTTTCAAAGGGGGCTTTTCTTGCAAGTCACCAGAGGTTGAAATGAAGTAGTTCAGAAGAATGAAGTTTAGGACACTTCAACAAGTGTGAAAGTGAATTACAGGATTTCTCAGCCTTTTCCCATTTAATTATTTCTTTCTTGTTTTTTTTTTCCTTATCTTTTCTTTCTTCCTCCCTCCCTTCCTTCCTCCCTCCCTCCCTCCCTCTACAGTGGAAGATTGTCTACCATAAAAAAGAAAGTTATTAAACACCATTGATTAGTTTACTTCCAATCAGAATTTCTCATCACCTTAGAATAACCAGTGTTACCACATTCGAAGATAACCAGAGTCCTGGTCAGAGTTAACAAGTTCAGTCTTATCCTGCTTAGATATATGATTTCTCTCTTGGGCCTTTTGAAGTAATTTGTAGATTCCTCTACCCTCATTGCAACCGCCAATGTTTGGTAAGATGTTAATTGCCTGGAGAGTAGGGATTCTGTTTAACTCGATGCCTAAAACAGTCACTGGCACAGAATAGTTTTCCACACGTTTATTGACCTAAAGTCTTGGCTCTAGGGTTGAACTTACTGGCCTAACACTGCAATCAGAGTTCTGAAAGTGAATTTTGCTTATAAATTGGAAGCATTTAAGTATCTCAGCCTTGTGTGAATTTAGGAAACCACCTTGTTTGCATAGCAATAAGGGTACTCTCCATTGTTTCAAAAAACCCAAGTTTTTCAATATGGCTTAAACTATAAAGGGAATATATTGGTTTGTGTAACTGAATTCCAGAAGTACTAACTTTAGGTGAGGGTTGATTAAGCAGCTCAATGTTGTTAAGAAGGATCCAGTTTCTTCCTGTTTTCCTCTTCTCCCTTCCATGGGGTCAGTTTCATCCTAAGTTAGCTCTCCTTGAGACTCCAGGAAAGCCTTCAGTAGGAACCATAATTACCTAATTGCTTGTTCACATCCCTGGGAGAGAATACCTCTACCTAAACCATCAAATAAAAATCCTGAACTTTCCTCTGATTGGATCAATTAGGCTAAATGTATATATTGGAACCAATCACTGTGGCCATGGGTTACAATTACATTGCAGGAAGGACCATATAGCTGGTTTAATGGCATCTTGGCCTGACTCCAGGCTACCCGGGTAACTAAGCCCTATTTTAGAGATCCGCTGTGTTATCCTGGGAAGGCTGAGATAATAAATTACTTTGTGCCTAAGTATATTGTACTGGCCCATAGTATTTAGTTATAGCCTATATTATATATTATATAACCAAAAATGATGGTGTGCAATTGATCCAGATGAAGTAGTTCCAACATTTACCCAGGCTAGCTTACCTGCAGAGCAGTTCCATTTTTATTTATGGAGGGAAGAGGTTGAGTACTAGAAACTAATTATTTGCAACTGTGGGTCTATTCTTTGGAAATTTGTGTGACCTGGGAGCTTGTAAATTGTGGAGAGTGTTATTGCTGTGTATTTCTACAGGCCTTGACTTCCTTCTGTATCTTTTCAGTTGGTAACCTAATTTGATTTTCCCAAGCCAGGGTCAGTGTTTGTTCTTACAGTGTTGCTCAGTTTGCTCCTGACATTTGCCAAGTCAGTGTTTGCCATTAGCTGACTAGCTTAGGCCAATCCTGGACAACTGTTAGAGTTGGGGCTGGAGTCAGGCCCATCTAAGCCCCATGGCAGTTCCAGGTGAACCAGGGTTGAATTGATGCTGAGGAGGAACTGCTATGTCCACTCTTCTTGCACTGCCTGTTCAACTTCCAACAGATATTTCATTTGCTGTGCCAGAGATCATTATTGTCTTCCTTTTGCAAATGAGAAACTGAAGAGATCACACTCTTGCAATTTAAATTATTCATCTGTCTAATGGAGATTTTTTTGTTTATATAAAGAATATTTGGAGCTGTGAGAAATGTAATTGTAAACAGCATTCTAGAGGAATGTGGATTTCAGCTGTCCTTCATGGAGACTCAGGGTTTCCCAAGATATCTCAGAGTTGAGATGGAGGAGGAGGGGGTAAAGCTTTCAGTCCCACCATGCTATGATCACGGTGCTTCTTTCTTAGATATTTTATATATATTGTAGTTATACATTTGGAATTCCTTTTAAGATCTGATGTTACTGTTAACATGCAGATTGAAAACTGCTACTACATCCTGGCCTTATGACCTTGAAAAAAAGAAAGCCTTCCACTCTTGGAGCCTCAGTTTTCATTATTTGTGAAATGAAAGGGATGGATTAGAAGTTCTTAAAGAGCCCATCCATCTTCAAGAATCTATGATTTTGTGACTTTTGTCATTGTCCAAAGTGATACTTGTTAGTTGCAAGGAACCTGAATAAATTACTACCTTAGGAGTTATTAATTTGGCACAACTTCCCTGCTTTAGTGAATTTTCAGCTGGCTAATGCCACATGACAGTCATAGAATGCCAGCATTGCTCGTGTGGGATGGAGTTAACAGTGTGAGATTTGCTAAGTGTTTCTGTGCGATCAGTGTGAAAGCAATCATATCTCTGGAGTGAGGAAGGTCAGTGCCCTGTAGCTGCCAAACCTCACCACACTAAGGGGACATGAAGGGGACTGCCACTCGCTGAACACAAATCAGGCTGAAAAATGAATATCCTCTGCTGTTGCAGTCTAATAGCTCCAAATGTCAAACGATATTACTTTGGGAGACTGGTAAGCCCCCTTCTCAGTGCACAGCAGTATATAAATCCCCTCATCTCATTTGATTAATCTTAGAGACTATAGAATATGTTATTAGGTGCAGAAGACATTACTGCAATGTGATAGTCTGTAGTATTACTGAGCTTGGAAATCCTTTTAAGTCCTGATTTTTTCCCCTGGTTCCTTATAGCTTGAAAGGGGGAAAATACCCGTTGATCTTAGTGAATTAATGACCTATATGAATTAATGTTTGTGAATATATACATAAGTAAAGAACAAAACAAAACAAAACAAAATGGATTATACAATGTTTTACAACCCATATGACAGTGGGATTCTTCCTTTCTTTCTCTCTCGTGCACTTTCATCCACGTTAACACACAACTGTATTTGGTTGGATGGAGACCAAAATATTAACAGTGGTTTTCCTGAGCTGATGAGATGACAAATTATTTTTTAATTCTTCACTTTTTAAATTTCTTATACTTTGTATTGAATGCATATATTATTTTATAAGAACATTTTCCTCTGTTCATTTTAAGGTAATTCTTTTTCCCAGAAAGGCCCCTGAGAATCCAGTCTTTTTTGCCATCCTGCTGAAGTGGAGGAAGTTACTGAAGTGCCGTGTGAAATAGATTAACTGAGCCCTGCCGAGGAAGCATTCGGCTTCTTCCTTTTCAAGACCTGAAGCCACTGTGGCCTGACAAGCGGTAAGAAATGTGATAATAAAGATGATGAGCCACTCCAGGGCTGGATTTCATTTCCAGCTTAATTAAATCCTAGAAACACACCTGACCTCTAGCTTTGAAGAGCTGCCACACAAGCCAGGTGCCCTCATCAGCTTGAGCTCACCCTGCAGTGATTGTGGGAAGCCAGCCTGAAAGGAGAGGGTAGGGCGAGGCAGAGGCCGAATGGAGATGAAGCAGTGGAGTTAGGAAGCAATATTTCAGGAAGAGCTGTTTTATCTGGTGGGGACATCAACTTGCCCTTCTGCTTAAAAGGTGAACAGAGAAGCTAACCTGCAAATATGCTGAATCGAAACTCCTCCAATGGCACCCCACTGTCTCTGCCACCTGTCCCCGTCCCACCAGCTCCTCATCTTGTTCCCTGTCCCAACCCATTGTGGTAAATTGCATACAAAATGCATTTTTTGGGCACAGGTTCTAACTGGTGTATCGTACGTGTGGGTTGGCTGGCTACTCCTGGATTTACAAACTTGTGCTTGCCTCTGGTGCCTTGGTCACTGCTGTCACCTAATGTTGCTGCTTGGAGTCTCTTTGTTCTATAGCTCAGAGGCCAGAAATTCCCTTGAAATGTCAATAAAGAGGGAAGAATCCTTGCCATGATTTCTTGAGCCCAGGAATTTGACTTACATCAGTCCACCCAGTTCTCACATCTGCCTGTGAGATAGTATCAGAATTTTACAGGTGAGGAAACAGTTCCAAAGGAGTAGCTTTGCTGTCTTAGGCCCTAGAAACAGAGCCCAAGATAGGGGTTTGGGTAGATGGGATTTATTGAGAAGGTGTTCTCAGGAGAAACCTGAAGGGAGGCAGGGGGACAGGAGAGAAAGGGGAAGGAGCGAACAAGGATATGCTCCCAGGAACCTTAGTTTTGATTAGATCCATGGGGAGCTTTGGAGCCTAAACCACACCATAGAGTTGTCCCTTGAGGCAAGGGGTCTGGCTAACCCCTATAAGTCATTTACTTTGAGCAGTTCCTGGAGGTGAAGACACAAGTCCTCAAGCTGGAAGATTAACCAAGGGCAATTCCCCAAAGAAGGAGGCCAGCTGGGAGCCTGTAGCAGCCAACATGCATACGCATATCACCTTGGAAAATGGCTCTGGTGGGCACCACCAGCACCCACTAATCCACAAGTATTCCACACTGCTTCTCTTTGGAACCTAGAGATGTCTTTGGGGGTTGGGGTGACCCACATGGGTCATTTCCTTTCTTGCATTGTTGTGGTGAGGATTGTTGCAAATGTGCATAGAGCATGCTATGCATAGGATGTGCTTAGTAACTACGAGCTGCTTTCATCATTTTGATCACCACCATTTGTTAAAGGAGGTTAGTACTAATTCCTATGGTGCCACCTCACTGAGTTGGGAGGAACAACTTTGTGCTACATGTGTGGGCTTCCATAGGAAACAGAGTTCATGTGCTGAGCTGGCCACTGTCTCAATAAGGCCAGGGGAGCCCTTTCTTGTCACTACCCATGTGATGGTCCTGGTCCCAGGAACTGGTCTCCAGTCTGCCCTCACCACTGCTCATTTCTGAGAGGCCTCTGTGTGTGTGTGTGTAGGTGTGTGTCTTCTTGCCCAATGTTCGATCTTCAGCATATTATGTTTGCAATGAATGAATGACTTCAGAAAGAAGCCCACTGATGATGTAGGCTTCAACTTGGGTCTTATATTAGTCAGGATTCTCTAGGGAAACAGAATCAAAAGGAGATACCTGTAAATAGTATGAGATTTTATAATATTCTCTCACGTGACCATGGGGATGCACAAGTCCAGATTCCATAGGCAGGTTACAAACCAGGGGCTCCGATGAAAGTCCGATGAAGGTAATTTATGAGTTCCTGGGGGATGCTGGCTGTCCAAAGACGAGCTGGGAAATTCTCTCTGAATGCTGAAATCACTTCCCCTTTTAAGGCATTCAACTGATTGAGTAAAACGTCACTCATTGCTGACAGCAATCTCCCCAGTTGATTGTAGATGTAATCAGCCATCTATACAGTAAACACACTGATGACTAAAGTCCATAAATGTCCTTGTATTACAGTTAGCCCAGTGCTTCTTGACCAAACAACTGGGCACAATTACCTGGCCGAGTTGACACATTAGCCTCACCATCATAGGTCTGTACCTTCCAGTGCTGTTGATGTGAGCATTGGAATGGAGCTGTGGCCCGTGAGACTCTCCTATGACAATTGTGGGGCCAGAGTCTAGACTTTTGTAGTCCTCTCATCATTCTTTGGGTAGTCCACTATCACCTGTCAGTTTAAGGCCGAATTAGAAGGAGGCAAAGATTACCTGCCACCTCTGTCCCAATGCTCACCTCTCCTCTCCTTATCTCCCACTTTTTTAGATACTACCCTTACCCACTTCTGCCTCCATCACTGGTAGAGTAGAAAGAACTACCCTTTCTTGATGGCTGATAACTATTGATGAGATGGAGGATTTATTGGAGCATTAATAACTGACTCTTACAACCTGAACGCAAGCCAGAACAGGATGACTTGCAGGCTATGATTCTTCTCGGTCACATTCAAGAGCACCATTGGCTGCCCAGAGTAGAGAGGGAAAGCACAGTAACACTTACAATGCTGTAATGATAGCTGACATTTATTTAACTCTAGTAATCTGATTTTAATATTTGGAAGAATCCTAAAGATAAGTACCACTGTAGTTCTAAAGTACCATTGACTATAAGTTGAGTTATTGAAGGCACATACATATCCATTTCAGAAATGTTAAAATGTAAACAGAAATATTCTTTTCACAATCATAGATTTTTTTAAAAAGAATGCTTTTCTGAAGTTCAGACAAGTTAGGAAAATGATAAATGTCTTTTAAGTGGGGCAGGGGTTAGGACTCGGGCATGTCTGTCTCCAAAGCCTGTGCATTTTTTCCTACACAATGCTAGACTCACAAGCAAGAAAACTTTGCCACATGTACTTCTCCACCACTCTTGCCATCTCATTTGAAGCAGAGCCTTCTACAGGTCATTTCAACTGCCCTCCCCAATTCTCTCTTGCCTGGGTATTTGCCATTCCACACCATCATGCCCCCTGTTGCTAGGGATTTCTTTCTAAACTGAAAGTTAAGTTAGGTCATTCTTCTTCTGGACAACTTCCCTTGGTTCTTCATTACCTATATATAAGCTCCACAGTGGCCATCGCTTGCTTTACCTGCATCACCACCCATTGCCGTGCCTTGTATACCCCTAGCTTCAACAAACCTGAGGTTCTGGGAGTGGATGTAGCTCAGTGGTTGGGTGCCTGCTTCCCAGGTAGGAGGTCCTGGGTTCAATCCCCATACCTCCTAAACACACACACACACACACACACACAACTGAGGTTCTCACTCTTTCTCAAATATGTCAGAGCCTTTTTATGACTGTTCTGTGCTACTGTGCTTCCTTCACTTTGTTCATTGCCTGAATAACTCCTTGAATTCCTCTCTCAATCACTGATCAAGCATTTAAAACAGATGTACGATGTGCCAAGCCCTGTGTTTGACATGCTGATGTCTCTCGAGCACTGTAATAGAGGAGACAGACGTATAGGACAGTGCTGTGCTGAAGGTATGCTTGTGACAGACAAGGGCATGCAGGGGAGCCCAACTGGGGGACAGTTAACCCAGATTTAGAAGGTCCAGGGAAGGTTTTCATCTGACAAAAGACTAACTAGGTGCAGGTTGAGAAAAGATGGGTCACTTACCAGAAAGTACCATTCTTCTCCCCATCGCCATGCGTCACCATGGACCAACACATATTCTGTTTCCTCCATGAAGATTCCTTTGACCCTAAACTGGGATTATCTGTTTCTCCACTTTGCTTTCTGAGCATTCTGATTCTTCATGATGGCTGCCATTATATTCAGAAAATCAGAACATATCTGTCTTCTTGACTTAACTGTCAACTTTTTTTTTTTGAGAAGTTATAGGTTTATAGAAAAATCATGTGGAAAATACAGAGTTCCATATACTTTCCTTTTATTAACACCTTGCATTAGTGTAGTACATTTGTTACAGTCGATGGGAGAATATTATTATAATTATACTATGAACTTTGTCTGTGGTTTACATTTGGGTTCACTGTGTTGCACAGTCATGTGCTTTTAAAAAATTTTTTTTTAAATTTTTATTGTGGGTAAAAATCAAAATTTTCACAATACATACCAACATTTGCAAAATGATATATAAATATATATGCATATATGTGCATTTGCTTACAAAAATGTTATTTATGTATATATATAAATATATTTTAAGAGGTGCTTAGATACCCAGAATATTGCACGGAACCCACTGGGATTCCCATGTTGCCCACCTCCCACACCTCCCACCACATCCCACACAAACATCTCCCACAAGTGTGGCCCACCACCCTCAGTGGACTTACACATCCTGGGGCCTTGCCATCAACCATAGACCACAGTTCACATCATAGACCACACTCTCTCCCACACAGTTCTGAGTGGTGTGTGCTGATTTAAAATGGCCTACATCCGTTGCCACAAAGGTACTCAGGACAACCTCCAAATCCCAAAGAAGCCCCTGTATTTCAACTGCTCGTCCCCTCCCTGCCCCAAAAGTGTCAAGTGGCCACTGGATCCACCTCATTGTTATAATTTCTTCCATTGCTAGAATCACCATATGTGAACAAGAGAATACCATCAAGTCCACTCTAGTCCATAGTTCTTCCCCCAATCCTGAGGGGACTGGGATGGTGATGTCCACTCCACCTCCAAGTGAGAGAGGGCTTATATCCCTTAGATATGGTGGGTGGGATGATCCTGCCTGCAGATGCAGGCGCTCTCCATTCCCTGGGATGGCCATTCCCCATCGTGGTCTCCTCGCCAGGTGACTTGGATGAGTCCATTGAGCTGTAGGGTAGGAGTTGCAGCTCCACCGAGATTCCACGCACACCTGGCACATAGGTAGGCCAGAGGCTCCAGTCTCTGGAAGTATACCTAAAAACTTCAGCATCACATATAGGTTTGAATAGAAGGGACTGATGAACCATGTGCAGGGAGGACTTATTTGAGTCCAATTCTGTCACTCTCAGGAGCACAGGTTCCAAAATAGAGCCCACTGATAAGGCATCAGTCTCTGGGTCTATCCCCACTTATATAGGACTTGGGTGTCTCCAGAGCTCTCAGGAGCCCCTCTGTGTGGGGTGATAGGCACTTAGTTGTTCTATGAGCTCCTACTGAGGTGTGCGTAAGAGTTACCTCTGGGATGACCTCCCGACTCTCTTTGAAGTCTCTTAGCCACTTGAACTCATTTGTCTTTACCTTTTCCCCCTTTAATTCAAGGTCTTTAATTCTAGTAAAGTATATACAACCTAAAATTTCCACTTTTAACCACATTCAAATGTATAATTCTGTGCTGTGAATTACATTCACAGTGATGGTAGCTCAACTGTCAGCATTTGGAGGGAAGAAATCCTGCCTTATTTCACGTGTGTAACACCTTCATGTGCACAATGTCTTGTCCATAGTAAACTTCTAATCAACGTCTGTTGAATTGAATACCCGTTGAATTTGGGGGCCCTTCCTGGTGTTATTATTTTAATCAATAATTCAATATTCAAACAATCAGTCATTTAAAAAATGTCTATTATTTGTGAATCACTCAAGAGGCACCGTGTTGGTTCCGGCCTCTTTTACCTACTGCCCACCTGTCCAAGAGTCTCTGAATCCATGAGACAGAAACACAAGGAAAAGCACTGAGTTAATACTAGCAGAGTCTTATTACTGTGCTGGAAAGAAAGGTAATTACATAAAGGGGTCATGGCGGAGGAAGACTTGAAACACCACTCATGACTCAGTTTCTGCATCTGTAAAATGGGACAAAGATGCTGCCTTGCCAAACCTTCAGGGCTGTTGTGGAGAGGCAAAGGAGACAATATGGGTGAAATCTATAGATTATGTATTTAAAGACTAATGATGTCTCAGAAGCGAGGATGACAGCCAAAATGTCTTTGAGTCCCTCTGTAACGGTCAGGTGACACATTCTACCTTTACCTGCTTGAGGACTCAGAATTCAGTGCCTCAGGGGAAAAAAGAGAAAAAGGAAAATCACTCTTCCTTCCTCTTCTCTTTAGGTATCCATATATGCTGTAATTAGGGCCCCAGATTACACCTCCAATTGCAGAATGTTTCCTTTCTAATTTTACAAGGACGTATACATTTCACAGTGCCTGACACCTGCTCAGGCAGGAAAATAATTGTTTTGACACTGTGACAGTTGTAGAGGGTAGATTTTTAAAAATTTCAAAGCCTCTTAATGGAATAATTAGAGTATAATTCTCATTTGCTGAGGTAATGAGCTCTCTAGGCCAAATGATTCCCTGATGGTGTGCCAGCCATCCTTTTCTGGTCCTCATTGGCTGGTGGAGATTTAGTTCCGTGTAATTGTCCCAGTCCTCACTGATGACTGATTTTTGAACTTTAATGCTAATACCAATTTTGTATTGAGTGCTTCACTTGTGGGTTTTTTTGTTTGTTTGTTTGTTTTTTAGATGGAGGCTTTACTAGAATTCTCATCACTTGAAAAATAGCTTTAATTGTAGGACTGTGCAGGACTTCCCTTTGGGAAGTGAATTTACAACTGGTCCAAGGCTGTGTGGCAAAAGGAGTGATGGAAAACTGACATTACTGTTCTGGGCGAACATGGCCGGGGAGGGCGGGATAGCTGGAGCCATAGAGTCCACGGAAGCAGGTGAAGAGCAAATCTAGGACATGAGGTGTAGAGTCAGTGAGAAAACAGAGCCTATCATGAGTCATTGGGTCAGATTCAGAAAGGACCCTGGAAATGCTTGGGGTTAAAGGGGGTGGTAGAGTTTCTGTCCTGGACTACTGGGGCTGTGTATCTGTGGGACAGGAATTTGGGTGCTCTTATGGTGTTGAACCAGGCCAGGTAGCCTTCCAGAATTATAGTCTTGGTCAGCACTCCAAAGAGCATCAATTTCATTCATTTTACTTTATGGATGAGCAAACTCAGGTCCAGAAAAATGAAGTACCCTGCCCTATGTCACGTATCTCTGAGATGTTCAGTCCAGGCAAAAATTACACTGCTGGGCTTTCCAGGTGACCTAAAAATGCTCAGGTATATCTAACTGCACATGATCCTACTTTGACTTCTCATTAGGTGAATAATGAAGAGGTCTTTAAGATCATTTCTTTTTCAAAGGGTGGGTCTTGAATCTTGTTTCCCTACATGCACCAAATTGGTCATTGGCCACAGAGGTTTGTATCTTTGACTTGCCCACTTCAAAGATGAAGAAACTGAGTCCCCAAGGGGTGAAGTGACCTTCTCAAGGCCACACAGCAAATAACTGACTCAGTGCAATCAATAAGTATGAATTGGTCTGTGATATCATGCCTGCATGATTTTGCTGGGTTTTCTATGTATAATGGAAGACAGTTAATCAAGGCACTTGTAAGTTAGATGGAGAGACAAGATTTTGCTAGCTGCTCCCCTCTTCTCAGGGAGAGCCTGATGTCCAGGAAAGGGGGTGAGGGAGACTGAGTCCCCTCTTTCCTAGGTCCTGGGGTGGTACTGTATGGGTCAGGTAGATACAAAGGGGGAGCGGTTTTCTAGAGGTGGGGGAAAAATTAGAGTTAGGGTAGATGGTCATAAATGGGGGTGATCAAGGGGCAGAGAGAGTGTAGAAACCAGGTGGTTTATGCACACGGAAAGTTAAATTCCAACAGTGAAGAAGGGCATACAATGAAAATCAATTGTTCCTTGCTCCATCTCTTCTCTTCTTTCTTCTACTTGCCATTTAAGTCCTTTCTGCCTTTGGTTTTTCTAGTGGTTAACTCCAGAATTCTAAATAGTATGTGGAAACTATATTTATTCAATTATTAATTTTATATATTAGCTATAGACTCTCTGTTATGAGTGATAAAGAATTGTTTCACTTATTTCCCCTGTAGCAGTTTGATATTATTTATGAATTCCAAAAAGAAGGATTATGTTTGTTAACTAGTCTGTTCCTCTGGGTGTGATACCCTTTGATTGTATGAGTTACAGCTGAGATGTCTTTGATTAAATTATATTAAGATTAGGGCTTTGATTTGACCACATCAGTAGGGTATAACTCAGTTTAAGTTCCTGCCCCCTTGATGGGCTTATAAATGGACCCTCATTCAAGAAGACACATCAGAAGAAGGCACAGGAAGAAAGAGAGCTCCTTAGACACAGAAGAGGAGAGAACTTGGTCATTTCAGCCCTGCCATGTGACAGAAAGGAGAAGGCTCAAACAGCTAAAGCCCCAGGGAGAGCTGAGCCATAGGCCTGATAGTTTGCAGCTAAAGGGACCAGAGCCCTAAGCAGCTGAGAAGGTCTGGAAAGACCCGAGCCCTGCAGCCTACAGCTGAGATTGGAAGAAGCTGGGACCACGGAGCCTTAAGAGGAAGAAGGAAGGAGAGACCAGGCCTTCCACCTTACTTCAACATGTGGCAACTGACTTGGGTGAGAAAGTAGCTCTTACGGTACCTTGAGTTGAACTCTTTAGGGACTTGTAACTGGAAGCTTTTACAAATAAATACTCTTTATAAAAACCAACAGAGTTCTGGTTTTTGCATCAGCACCCCTTTGGCTGACTAATACACCCCCATCCTGTTTTTTATGGTTATAGTATTAGTTTGGGTTCTTCTGCTGCTCTGGTACATTAATAACTTCAGAAAGTATATTGAAAATGCTGTGTCTTGATTTTGACAAATTTGGCTTGTTGCGCTGAAAGATTAAGATGAAACGAGAAGCGCTGAACTTCCTTCCACTTTCCTCCTTTCAATTCTCACATTCTTGTAACTACATCATTAAACATTGTCAAGGTTTATCACATTTCCATTCTATTTTATAAATATGCTTCAGCTTTCCCCACTTTGCCTATAGCTTGAATTTATAAATCAAGCATTGATATTGGTCTAGCAATATAATTACATATTATTCACTCTGGGACCAAGAAGAATAACTGGCCTTACTGAAAGTAGGAAATGACACAAAATATGTGTAAGTTTAATGCTGTCACCTTCTCAACATCTGGATTTATTTTAATTTGATTCAGCTTCTCAGAATTATAATGTTGTAATTTGCTTTGTATGTGTATCTTTTGTGTATAGATTTTTGTTTTGCCTAAAGTTTCTAATTTTCTTTCATTGTTTTACTGCAAAGAAACATGATTTTTCCATGTTACAAAGATTTTCCCACTTCACACTACTTACCAAATAGGAATCTACTTTCTTCTTTCTTTATTTTTATTTTTTTTCTCTCTCTTCTCGCAGACTTTTGTCCTGAAGACTTTTATAACTTAATGTTTTAGTTCTGGCTTTTTATTTTTCATGGTCTTTTGTGCAGTTCTCTTTCTGGTTTCATTTTTCATGCACTCATGTGTTAGGCCTACTGTTTTCATGGCTTTTATTGTCATTGCTTTGTAAAAAGTAGATCCTCAAACAATTATTTTAGAATGGGGGTGCATAAGGAGGCAAACTCTGTAAGTCTTGCATGATTTAATGTTAAGACTTCAAATTTGAATGATTGGTTGATTGGATATAAAATTCTAGGTTCAAGGTTATTTTCCTAATGAAATTTATTTCATTTTGGGTTTTCCAAAAGCCAGTGGAGTTTGGGGGGCAAGGTGTTAGGGATCAACACCTGTAACAGGGAGGAAAAAGCAGGATTGGGAAGAGGGAGAAGTTAAACTGAGATGGCAGCCCAACAAAGTCTCAGCCCGTACGGTGGGGTGTTTGGAGTGAGTATTGCCCATGAGTATCCTGAGAAAGGCCGACATGGCTGTGCCATTATAACCTTACCTTTCTTAGTCACTGGATACAAGCTGCCCTGGGAAGGGCGTGATCTCAGGTGAGGCAGTTCTTTGCAGCTGAAGCAGTCCTTGAAGGAGCCCACAGGTCATGGTTGTGTGCTGATTGTACTCTGTGTAGCTGGGCAGCAAGTCCTTCCTTGAAGGCCAATCAGGGAGGTACTTCTCTGTCTGCCACAGCTTTGATCCATGGTTTCCTCGCATCTAGTGTTGCTGGTGACATGTCTGATTCTCACTCTTTGGTAGTTAACTTGTTTTTTCTGTCTCTATAATCTTTGAGATACGTTCTTTTCCCTTGGCATTTCAGTTGCTTTATGGCACCTTTATGTATAGTATAAAAGGTCTCCTCCAGGTGGGTGCAAGTCTCCAACTCTGTACCACAGAGCATGGTTTGATGAAATGAATTTAGACCCTGCTAGCTCCCTTGACTGGGTGTCCTTGTGCAGAGCACAGTTTGTATATCCAGAGACGTGGCCTTGCTTGGTGTTGTCATAGCTCCTAGGGATGTGTTATGCTCATTTTGCTCAGTGTTTGGTTGGGACTTTTATCAATACTTGTGACAGTAAGGTTAGCTCTGGGAAATTTTCTTCCTTACCTCTCACTGGTTGCAAATTCCATGGGACCTGGCAACTACCAGTCTTCACTTAAGGACATGGGCCAGGGAGTAGGTAGATAGGTGAGGCTCCTCTCTTAATGTGGCTTCCTCTAGCCTCATTTATCTGTCATGGGGATTACATATATTTTCTCTAATTTAGAAATTTGTTAAAGTTTCTTATCTGTAGGTGCTCCTTCTGTCCCCTGTTCTCAGTGCTAATATGGCTTTATCCACTTAACTTCCTTACAATCATTGATATATATATTAAATGGGGCAATGGGGGGAGATAACTGCATGTTCTCAGTCTTTTACCTTGAACAGGATGCTCCTATGTGTTTTGATTTACAATTGACTGGAAACAGTGGTGGCTTGAAATTTTCTGTGTCGGTCTCAATGGATGGCAATCTTGTTGGATGAGGTTGATGGGATGTGTTTGGAAATGGTTTGCTTGTAGTACTCACACTGTTTCAATTTAGAATATATGATATTGGACATGACTTTAGGGTTGTTGGAGATAATGGAGAGGCAAAAGTCACCTTAAGATGCCCCTATTGTTTAGAAGAGATTTTCTAGAATCTGTTCTTATTAGATGGTTGCTGGCCATTTTAGAGATAGCTCATCTATCTTGAAGAAGGGATTAGGGTAAAATGGAAAGCCTTAAATCTTCAACTGCATTCTGCTTCACAGTTTTTATAGAGAACAACCATGTTCAGACAATGAAATGTATTATAAGCAAAATTTCTCCAAGGAAGATGCTCTGGTTAAGATACACATAAGTTATTTCTAGCAGCATCCTCAAACTAGACCCCTAAAATGGCCCTTTCTGATTTTCTTTCACAAATGCACCTTGGGGTTTTCAGGAAGAAATTTTTGTGACCCTTATTTAGAGTCTATTTCAACCAAATGAGATTCCCTAATATTTCTGACCTTTTTTTTTTCTCTAAAAAAATTAAGGTCCAAGTTTCAATAATTTGGCAAAACATGCTTTGAATTATTTTTATACTGGTTATGTACTGAGTTTCACAGCAGACTTTCCACATCATCTTGTCTACCTACCTCCTCCATCTTCTACTTCTCTAAAGAGATTCATTCTTTTTGTAGTTCTAACATGCTCTTCAATCTTTGTAACTTTTGTACAGTATGGTGGACTCTCTAAATCATAGCCATCTATAAATCTTGACTCCTTAGTTCTTGGAATCAAGGGATAAATGGAGGTTAAAATAAAGAAAATGAAGTTAGTCAGTAGTTAGATTTAAATCTGACAGAATAGAGAGGCTAAATTTCTCTAGTGTCATTGGACCACTTTTTAGAAAAGAGAACATTGGTGTCTAAGATCATAACATACGTTATGGCATTGAATTTAATGTTTGATTATTTTGATTAAATCAGAGATTTTTTCCCCAAGTGATTATTTCCTTGGAAGTCAGATACAGTGTTGAATCATGGCCAAATAGTTCACCAATTAATTAAAAATATATGAGTGCTGTTATGTTTCTGTCTCTGGGCTTGGTACTCAACTAATACAGAAGATCCCTAAGACATGCTCTCTCTTCTCAAGGATTGTTTCATGTAGGTCGGCCTGCATATGACCTGGACATGTCCACTCTGGGATGGCCAGGCTGTTGAAGGTCCTGAGAAACACAAACAGACTGAATTGCTTCCAAAGGGCTGAAGTGTATTTATAATTAGTTAATTTGTTGATTGATTGATTTTGCTCCATATTTTCAAGAGAACAGGACTCACAAGGCATTCAGCATTGCTTCTCAACCACCTGTGCTCTTTTATGATTGTATTCTTTCTTTGTCCCTTTTTGCTGCTTGACCTGGACAGTTTTTTTAGCCTTTTCTGTGATCTAGTTGCAGACAGAAGCTCTTAGTGGACTCTAGTGCCCATCTTATGTATATTTGTGTGATTTTATATGCAAGTTACGCATCCTCTCTAAGCCTCTAAGTGAAGATAATTATGGTTCTTTCCTAACATGCACAAAGTGCTTACCTAGTTTAGAACATGCAGTAAACACTCATTAAGTGTAAGCTGTGTCTGGAAGGTATCTTCTCACCTTCAAGGGGTAATTGAAGTGTTGTATTTTCCATGAAGCTTTCCACCCCTGTTCAGTTATATCTGTTATTCTTCCCTCTGGTCTCCTATAGCACTTGCACGTGTCTTTCTTATTTCACATCTTATATTACATTACAGTGATTTGTTTAGTGTTTGTCTGTCTCCTGCATTAGTTTCTTAAATCATAAGAATCCTGCTGTATATTTATTGTAATCTCAGCTTATTGTAGAATTATCCAACACATAGCTGGCATTCAGAGATAGTTGCTGATTAAATAATTAAGACCATTTGCTCTTTGATTGGGGGTGAACCATATAGAAAGGTAAGAGAGACAAAAAGATGGAATTGAATTATAGAACATGGGGGAGGGAGACATTTAAGGCTTTTGTGAGATTCAATTGCTTGGCTGGCTGGGAATTGATGATTATAAAATATCTGATGTTATCTGATCCATTGAGAATTAGGGAAGGCCGATAAAATTCTATCTGGGGAGACTGGCATTCTTGAAACCTGACAAAGGCCATATCTCCCATCAGCCTTAGTACTATTTTGGTTCTGTTCCCAAGTGGCTATTAATGCCTGATCCTAACCAATGTAGAACCTAATATCCTCCCAAATGCCATCTTCTACAAACAGCAAAAGTATTTTCTTAGACTAAATCCCTGAATTTCTCTCAATCTGCTGGGGATGAATTTGCAATTATTTTGTTGGCCTCAGGAACATCCTTTTAGGGCACAATTTTGAAAAAATCCCAAAGTACCATTATTACCTGTGTAGAAGAAATCTTTATTTTGGGGATTATTCACCTATGATCTGAATCTTAAAAATTGCTCAGTTTATATGGGCTTTCTGATGTGTGCTGGGTATTTTCCTCCTTCATGAAGGAGATGACTCAGCAATCTACTCAAAGTGAGTTTGATTTAAAATATCATTATTAGGAAGCCGAATTGGTTCAACAAATCCTGAGATTCAAAACAATTGTTCAGCACAGTTCCCCAAGGACAAGGCAAAGAAACAGCCTTGACCAGGGCCCTGGGAAGGTGTCAACTTGAATGACAAATAGGAACTGGGGAAACGTTTTGAAACAATGTTTAAATAAGAATTTTTTAAGAACTGTGGTGTGAATCACACTGATTTCAGCCACACTTAGTCTCTTAGGTGAGTAAGCAAATATACACACGTTATTCATGAGATAGATGGGTAGGTGGTAATTTTTTTCCTCTTAACTAAGAAATGGTGCTGGGAGGCCCAGGACCCAGCTTTCATTTCTATAAAGGGTTAGCTCGCTAAAGTTGATTCTCTAGTGCTGACAGCCCCTTCATGTACTCTAATTTATAGTTAACGTTCCTTTCAACACAGAGCGTTTCACTGGGTCCCCAGGTGCGGTCGATAGGTAGTCCCGTTTCAGAGAAGTTGAAACCCAGAAGCTCAATAATTGGTTTGTGAGCACAAAATAGTAAGTGACTGTGGTGGTCAATTTTATGTATCATTTGGTGAAGGTCTAGTCCCCAGTTTTATAATCAAACACTTATCCAGGCATTGTTGTGAAGGTATTTTGTACATGTGATTAAAATATATAACCAATTGACTTTATTTATATTTATATATTTTTTAAGATTTATTTTTATTTACTTCTCCCCACCTCCTTGTTGTTTTTCACGTACTGAGTCTGTTCATCTTCCTTATTTCTTTAGGAGGCACCGGGAGCCAAACCCAGGACCTCCGATGTGGGAGGGAGGTATTGCTTGAGCCACTTCCGCTCCCTGTTTTGTTGTGTCTCATTCAGTTTTTCTTCCCCACGTCTCTTCTTGCGTCATCTTGCTGCATCAGCTCACTGTGCCCACCCGTTGCATCAGCTCACTGTCTTCTTTTTAGGAGGGAGGTACTGGGAACCTCTGCTCCCTGCTTTGTTGTGTCTCCTATTATGTTCTTTTCTTCTTGTGTCTCTTGTGTCAGCTTGTTGTGTCACCTGCCCGTCATGCCAGCTTGCTGTCTTCTTTAGGAGGAACCAGAATCCGTACCAGTGACCTCCCATGTGGTAGGTGGGAGCCCAGTTGTCTGAGCCACATCCGCTTCCCCCAGGTGACTTTAAAGAAGGGAGATGATTCTAGATAAACTGGGTGTGACTGATTCAATCGATTGAAAAGCTTTAAAAGCAAACTGAGACTTTCAGAAAAGGAAATCTGCCTGTGCACTGCAACTTCAACTCATGCCTGAGAGTTACAGCCTCCCCTTCCTGATGGCCTGCCCTAGGGAGTTTGGATTTGCCTAGCCAACCCCCTCAATCAAGTGAGTGCTTCTGTTTCTCAGGTTGAACCCTCACTGATATAGTGGCCATGTGATAGCCCCAAATTATGAGATCAATACCTTATATTTGTACTGAGCTTAACAGTTAACAAAATGCATTTATGTACATTATCTTCATTAAATCCTAAGGCTGCAAATAGGCAGATCAGTCATTCATCATCCTTTACCATTGTCATCAATATCACCATCATCACCATCGTTGCTGCCTTTACATGGCTGAGAAAAATTGTTATGCAGTGAATAAGAGGCAGATCTGAAACCAAGAATGAGTTCTTCTAACTCCAGATATATGCGACATCAGAATCTACCTGTATGAACCTTAGAACATCTTGCCCTCTGGGTTTCTTGATGACTTCCAACAATTATTTCCTCTATTATAGTTTATCAGCATCTGCTTTTCCCGCCACCATAACCACAGGCAAATTCCTGGACCTGGTCATCATCAGTAACCACATCATTTCTAAAATCTCTATTTTAACCATTGGGGTTTTTAAAATCTCCAGCAATGACCTCTTCCTGTAGATTCTGCTGCAGCAAAGCTCTGGTCATTTTCAAAGTCCTCATTTGGGTGGCGAATAGTGTGTGTTCATGGTTAAGTGTGTCTTATGGATGGTGCTTCATTAAGCATTCCCCCCCCCACCCTTTTTTTTTAAATTTTAGAAGTATCAAAATCCTTTTTTACTTAATGAATGTCAGCCTAGCCATCAAGATTCCAGTGTTGATATCCCCTTTAACTGACATGATGCTCAATCCTCTTAAACGATTAAGATGAAGCCACAGGAGATATTTCTAAGTGATTACGTATGTATGTGTGTGTGTATTCCATATATCATAACACGTCGACTTGAGAACATGCTTAAATTAACTCCTTGGGAAAATTAATCAAATCACAGAAGGATAATTTGGGGCTCAAAAGATTGACATTTATTATGAGAATAAAGACAAAAATAGTTAGTTAATCATAGACAGCTATAGAATATTAATGAGATAAGATGGTTCATTATCCATCCATCGAATAAATGCATTGGACAGTGTTAACAATCTCAACTCCAGGTACAATTATAAAACAGAAAAGGATTTGCAGTATCATGATGGAAGATTTAAAAATATTTTCTGGATATATAATTTCTATTTTTTTTTTTTTTGACATTTAGCTAGTTACATTTTTTAAAACTACAAATCAATAAGGAAAAGACAAAAAAAAAACACAGTAAAATTGGGAAAAGACTTGAATAGACACATCGAAAAAGAAGATCTACAAATAGCTAATGAGCATGTGACAACTGCTCAACATCATTAGTATCTGGGAAATAGATACCAAAGCCACAAGGAGATACTGGCTTACATCCACTAGAATAGCTAAAATTAAAACAGATTTGTAATACAAAGTGTTGTTGAAAATGTACAACACCTGGGACTCTCAGACATTGCTGATGGGAGTAGAAAAATTGTAAAGCCACTTTGGAAAAGTTTTGGCAATTTCTTGAAAGGTAAAATTCACCTATCCATTGACCATTCATGTAATAATAATGACAAAAATTGGAAACAGCCCAAATGTCCATTGATACCTGAATGGGTAAATGTTTCTGGTATTTCATTTAATAGAATGATATTTGGCAACAAAAAGAAATGGATTACTTACTGATGCATGCAGCAGCATGAACGAATTTTATAGACCCTAAAGAATACATACTATATGATTTCATTTAAATGACATTCTATAGTAGATAAAACCAATTTATAGTTATAAAAGGCAGATCAGTGTTGTCTTGGGCCAGAAGTAAGGGGATTACTTTCAAAGGGTACATGAGGGAATATTTTGGTATGTTAGAATGTTCTATATTTTGATTGTGGGGTGGTTATGACAGCAGGGTATGTTAATTTGTTAAAATTCATCAAACTGTATACTTAAAATCTTATTTTATTGTATGTAGAATGAAACTTTTCAAAAATGGGCATTGAAACGATAAAAAATACTATAATGAACATCTTTGTACTTTGAGAGAATTTTTATTCCTTTCTTTAGGATATAATTCCCTTAGTTTGCCAAAGTTGATAATAACAAATACCAAAGACTGGATGGCTTGAACAACAGGAATTTGTTTTCTCAGTTTTGGAGGCCAAAAGTCCGAAATCAAGGTGCAAGCAGGATAATGCTTTTTCTGAAGCCTGTGGCATTCTGGTAGTGGCTTTTCAGCAATCCGTAACTCCATTTCTGGCTCTGTTACTTGGCTCTCTCTCTCCCCACCTGTATCCTACTCTCTCCAAATTTCTTCTCTTAAGGACTCTTAGTCATAGTGGATTAAGGCCCACCCTTACTAAGTTTGGCCTCACCTTAACTGATAACATCTTCTAAGATCCTCTTCACAAATGTGTTCACACCTTAGCTAGCAACAACTTCAAAGATCCTATTTACAAATAGGTTCACATCCACAGAATCGAGTGTTAGGACTTGAACATATCTTTGTGTGGGACATGATTCAATCCAAAATGTTCCCCAAGCCTTAGGGAGAGACTGAGGCAGCATTTGGCTCTTGTATGTTTTCGTCCTCTCTTTTCACTCTGTTCCCTCTGCTCTGAGCCAGCAAAGAAATGCCCCAACCTATTAGTATCAGATGCTTGTGATAGATCACATCACATCCCTTCAGCCCATCTGATTCAGCACAGCTGTGGTGGACAGTTCCATGCACATGACATCATTGTCCCACATCAAAGCCACCAAAGACTGCTCAGCTGCATGCAGGCAAACTTGAAGACCGATGAAGTTAACCTCCTTGAGGACAAGCCTTAACCCAACCACTCAAACGTCCAGTTCCTCCAGTGGAAAAGTCCAGAGGTGAATTCTACGTGTTTCCTCAGTTGGTCCCCTGCACACTGAGCCCCAGTTTCCCACAGTGCTGAAGAGCTTGTGAATACACCCTTTATTGGCTTTTCTTCCTTTACTATCTTATTTACATACTGCCTCACTTTCACTTCCTCCCCAGTCACCACTTGTATTCAAGTCTTTGCCTCAGCTCTGCCTTTGGGGAAATCTGAGAGGCACTCTTCCTGGAACTGAGCCATGTTTTGTCCATGGTCTTCTCTCCACCTGTTCACCATTCCATTTTCTACTCTCTTGAAGAATACAACTATTCATCCTTTAGACTGTTCAAGTCCTTCCACGAAAACTTCTGTTGTCCACCCAAGCACCCAGTATAACTCCCTCCTTGGTATCCTCACTGCATTTCCCTGTATCTCAGCCCTTATATTCCTGCCTGAGCTTATTTGTTTCCATCTCTAACTCCCTCTAGGATTTCTGAATTAGCCTCTGTATTAGTCAGGGTTTTCTAGAGAAACAGAACCAACAGGATATATATTTATGTTAAGGATATATATGTATATATACAGGATGGGGAAGGATATATTATAAGGAATTGGCCCACACAACCGTGTGTGTGTGGGGTGGGGGAGCACTGGCAAGTCCAAACTCTATGTGGCACACTGCAAGCTGCTAACTCCTATAATGGTGATACTGAAATCTTATTCGAAATTCCCCAGGGGGAGCTGTCTGGCTGGAAAATCTGGCAAGTCAGTGCTGAAGTTGAGTCTGACTTCCAATTCCAACCTCTGAAATTCTCAGTTCTGGCTTTTAAGATCTCTTCTGACTGGATGAGACTTTCCAAATTGCTGAGGGCAATCTCTTTGTAAATTTTAGATGCAAGCAACTGATTACATATGCAAATACCTTCTATGAAATACCCTCACAGTATCATGCAGGCTAGTGCTAGGCCAAACAGCTGGACACCATAACCTAGCCAAGTTGATGCATGACATTAATCATCACAGCATCAAAGGACACTGGAGTAAGCCAGCAGGACATTCGACTACCCCTATGTTGTGAGTTCCTGTGAAACTGTGACTTGTTTTCTTTTGAATTGCAACATCTCATACAGGCCTTACCACAGAGTACCCAATAAATGATAGTTGAGCAGAGGTGGATCACTCTGCTGGACAGGCACACAGGTCCAGAGAGAAATCATTTCCTCTCCCACCTTTTCCCTTGGAAGCCCTTCTTCTCTCAGAGTTTGCACTCCCTGAACACAGCAATGTGCAGCCACCCCTATGGAGATATGTTGACCCTCAGACCACTGCACACAAGTCAGCTAGTCCCCTGCAGTACATGCCTGGAGGACGATGTCACTGGGGCCTGGCTGAATTTGGCTGAGCTACTCCAAGAGGTATTATGTTAGCAGTAAAGAGTTTCCTTTCCTGTGCCCATCCCTTAAAGTCCTGCTGTCCCACTTTCCAGAGCCCTTTGACTTGGTAGCCGCCAAGAGTCTCTTTCGGAGACTTGGGGCCTGATCAAGTCCACTTAGCACCCTCCCAGCCCCCAGTGCCGCAGTAGGAAAGGCAACAGGGCGCCAGGCTGCTCGGGCTTCAGTTACTGGCTCTGCCAGGTAGTGGCAGAATAAGCTTGGAATCAGTATTTAACTTCTCTAAGACTCATTTTTCTCATCAGTAAAAGAGAAATACGGAAACTTGTCATAGCCTCATTTTGACGGTGAAATGGAATAGTATTTAAGTATTTAAAAAATAGTATTTTTTATGAATTTCAGTGTAATTACTTTAAATTCATAAAAAATATATATAGATTTACAGAGGAAATAAATTATAATATGATTATCAAATTAAAAAATGTTAGTGTTAGAATTTAATATATGTTTCAGTGTATTAAAAATTAAAAGACCAAGCTGAAGTTCTGATAACTACCATAATTTTGAGATATCAAAGTACATAAATGATATTTTGATTTATCTGCCAAATGTAATACATGGAAAATATCTGTGATTTCTCTTGTTGGCAAAGTCATATGGTGGATTTGTAGCCTGCACTCACAAATGAAGAAAATTCTAAATAGCAGTTTAAAGGTTAGTGAAAATAAAGATGAATTTTAGTCCCTCTCAGTTTAGGAACCCTGAACCTCTTCCTTAGCAAAACAACTAGTACCTGATATAGGTCGATTCCCTTTCTTCTAATTTCCTTTCTGATGTCTCCTCCCAACAAGTAGTGTCCTGGCGTTTTCCTCTACATCTCATTTCCTAACAAAACAGGAATGCAGAAAAGAGTCTGACATCCAAGCATAAATTTAAATTTCCTTGCTTTCTTTCTCAAGGGCATTTAGGAAGAAATGAAGGGAATTTCAGGAAAAGGTCAAGGTGGACCATCCAGGTCTCCAGGAAGAAAGCATTTTACAAAGGGAGCAGAAGACATTCTTTCCTAAACTTCATGCTGGTGCAAAGGGTCAGCTGTAGGCTTGATTCCAAACCACTACTCTAGGTGGCTTGGGTTGTGGTCTTTCCTCTGAGTGACCAGGGTACAGAAGCTCAGAGAAATGGGATCCTGCTCTTCTTGCTTTGGTTTCTGCCCTGTTCCTATTGAGTTGTGTGTTGGAGTGAGAACCGACTGGGTCCATCTCTTCCTAGCTTGGTGTGTCGGTAACATCATGCTGGTAATTTGAAACCAGCATGGTAGAATTACTTACACCATGGACATCCACAAACACTACACATCAGGGCTTCTTGCTCCCCACCCTGCATCCACCTGGAAAGCCAGTTGTTAAACATTTGTCAGACACCACTGCTTGCTTGACAATATTTGTCAATCTTTCTGTTTGACCACTGTCTAGTGCACATTGTTGTATCCCCAGAAAGGAATTTATACGCTTTCAGTATTGCCTAATTCTGCACTGGAGCCAGCAGATGATAGCAATTTTCTTCCTTGCTAAAACCTAGAAAAGAGGATCTCACTTTCCCACATGGTGAGAGTGTTTCATGACAGGATTTTACTCCTTCATAGGTTTCTAAACATTTGGCCTGAACAAGTAGGATCCATTAAAGCTTTGTGAGAAAAAGTCACAAAAGTATAGGTGATTTAGGATAAATGCATCTGACAAGAGTTTGGAGCAGAGTCAGCAAACTTTTCCTTAAAAGGGCAGGTCTTGCAAGGCCAGCAGCCAAAATTGAAGCTATTGTGTAGGTACTTATATAATAATTTAAAATGTAACCATAAAAATGTAAATATCTTTCTTAGTTTGTTTGCCATAAAAAATAGGCAACTGGTTGGATTTGGCCTGTGGGCTGCAGCTCTCTGAACACTGTATGGACTGTCTTGGGGCATGAGGAAAAGGCAGGGTAGTCAGGAAGGAGGCTGGTGGTGGGTGAGGGCTGATAAGGGGTTAGACCAGGGGTTCTTAACCTTTCTTGTTCCACGGACACCTTTGCCAGTCAGGTGAAAACCACGGACCCCTTTGCAGAATGCAGTGATATTTAATAAATATATCACACCCTCACCAACACGTTCCCACAAGAATAATGTTTTTTTTAAAATTTTCATTTCAAGTTCATGGACCCCCTGAAATCTTTCCATGGGCTCCTTAGGGGTCTGTGGACCCCTAGTTAAGAATCCCTGGTTTAAACTAAGATGGTGACAGTAGAGAAAGAAGGAAGAGGGTTAAAAGGAATTCAAATAACTGGTTAGATATAGTGGATAAATGAAAGGATGAATCAAATGTGATCTGAAAGACTGGCTGCATTTTGTTACTCCTTTGGGATTAATAAAACATATTAGGATATTAAGACCTCTGAAATATCCTATAATAAATAAACCTGTCTTTGTTCTGTCCAGCATTTCTCACAGTTATTTATCTACTGAGCTCTCTCTTCATGGGATATCTATTAATGCCTCCAAGGAACTAATGTATAGTGGATTATACTTTAGGTTTCACCAACTTGATCCATAGATGCATATTCCATGTCGTAGGGGTGTGTGTTCTTTGGAATGAGAGAATTGAGTCTAGCATTGTGTGTGATGTGTGTTTGGTGAGGTTGTAATGTGATTCCCATAGAGATGATAACCAGCATCAGCCATTGGCAATGCTTTTCCAGTCTTCGCATCGCCTGATGTCACGATGTGGTTCAGCCACAGTTTCATTGAGAGTTCACACAACTATTGGACTCTGCTCCCAGACTACAATGGCATGTATGAGAATCTTCATGATGTTCCACCGATCACAAATTACTGCTTGTGTTTACTCACTTTATCCTCCGCCATTGTTTTTGGAGCCGTTACTCACCAGTGTCCTACTCTTGTTTTATCTCCAGGCCGTATCCTTCTGCTGCTTTGTCAGACATGAGTCAAAATCATCCTCCCTGACCACAAAATAAATGACAGGAAGAGCAGCTATGTGGAGTAAATAACCCATGTTGCTGGGCACCCTCAATTCAAGAAAGAGAAATAGAAGTTTCATTGGCTTAGGGCATACAGTAATACTCAGAACCTGGAAAAATATCTTTATTAATTATAATGTAAAAACATTGTTTAAATAAGTTATATCTCCATATAGACATATTATATATAAACATATACAAATGATACTTATATTTAAAAATATATTAATAAGCACTATTATATGTAGTATAATCTTTCAGTATCCCAGAGACACTTTAAATAAATCATTGTGCACAGGGAATTGTTGAATTAAGCATGTGCAAGTAACTGTTTTCATTGTAATGTACCTATATCAATACATCTACATCTGTATGTGTGTGTATATGTAACTCATACTCCATGTATTGCAACTTAATATAATCTTAAAGCCCGGAAGAAACTAGGCAACAATTCTACAGGCCAGATGAATACCCTAGTTTATAAATTATAGGTATACTTAATGAAAATAGAGTGTGCTACTTAAAATATTTTGCTACTATAAAGTCACATGGCCCTTAAAAATCTTCCTTTTCAATCTGTCTTCAGCCTGTTTCCTTTATGAATATATCTTTGGATCTCCTAAGCACACTCATTCCCTCTGACTCCCTCTTTTTTTTGGACCATAGGGATTTCTATACAGCTTTCTTATAGCACATCAGTTTGCATTTCATTTACTTGGGTATCCATATAGTTTGCTGGACTGAGTTACTAGAGAATGTTCCAGTCCTTAACAGAGTACAAGGCATGTAATATGTTCTCCTGAATTAATCAGTAAAAATTTGGAGATAATGGCCTATTTTTTTTTTTTTTTTAACTTTAAAGATGAGATTTACTTGGAGAAAACAAGAAACCCACAACTCAAAGGATGGGGATTTTACATCTCAAGACATCTCCCAGGTATTAAGTCTACAGATTACAAATCTATTTCATAGAAGATATTTTTGTACAAATTTTACATGTATTCGGGAGCTGGACATAAATCAATCCTTGTTTCTGTTTTAACAGGGGGCAAGGTAGGGGAATGGGAAAGAACACTTGGATACAACTATTTGGAAGGAGAGTAAACATGAAGAGGGCACACCCTACCTTCTCATTATCTACAGCAAATAGTTTAAAACAACAACAACAACAACAACAAAAAAGAAACCCAACCTTTCACCCTTGGGTATCTTTCTCTAAAAGCCCACTTCCTAGCTACTAGCCAACCCATGCTAGTTACTTAAAATTAATTACTTGGAGTATCTATGTCCACTGGGTAAATGATTCATTATGCACTATTGCAGCACACACGAATCAACACCCTGCATGGCTGGACAGGGTCTAGCCTAGAACTGAAGTGAGAAAGGCTTGTAAATAAAAGAGACCACGATGAGTGGCCATTCTTATTTATATTTAAAATACAGATAAAGTTAGATTCTGTATCAATTAGGATCCAATCAGGAAACTAGGGACTGCATCAGTTATTTTAACAGAGAGAATTTAGTATAGGAAATCAAATTGGTTAAGCAGGTATTTGGAGGACTGTACCTGCAGAAAGAGATAGTTTTTTCAGGAAATAGCTACCACCGTTAGGGTAGGGGGAATGGAAGGCAAAGGTTGGGGTTATTAGAACCTAGAAGCTTCAATGAAGAGACCCACAGAGCTGAGACCCATATTGCAGAGCAGGAAGTGCCACCTGGCTGGTGCTGGTGTGTCTGAAGGGACCCCAATGAAGCTGGTTCTGGGAATATAGGAAGAAAAAGGACCTGGATCCAACTGTTGCTTCTACAATGAAACCCATTGCTGGGGTGACATTGATAGGAAAAGGAAGCAAATAGCAAGAAGCAAATTCCTTCTCCTTTCTCCGGCTTTCCAGTCTCCCTCTAATACCCTTTATTGGCAGATCCTAATAGGAAGCCAGATGGCAAAGGAGAACTTTTGCTATGGAGTCCAGCTTCAGAATCATAAAACAGAAGAGAAGGGTAGGAGGCGCTGAGAGACAATAGCTTAAGAACCAGTCAAGATCTGAACCTACATGTATGGTCAATTTCCAAGTAGCCTATTCTGGATGACTTGAGGCCTTTCTGTCCTACCGAGAGCTAGAATAGCCACAGCTATCTTTTTTGAGGCTTTCCTTTTTTTTTTCTTAAAGAACAGAAGCTGTTTATTTAAGTAGAGAAAACCATGGCTTTAATTACATTTCTCTTCTAATTCAGAAGGGTTTAAATAAAGAGAAAAGATATTTTGGCAAAGAGCAAAACTATTTGGCAACTTGTTCTAAAGGGTTTTTCAGAGTCCCTAGATTCAGCTGTTCCTAATCCTGTGATTCAATTTTCTATGTTAAGTACCAGCGATTAAGAGATAATCACTGGTGGTGGGTGTTTAGTGGACAACTTGGGGATGACAGGACTGTATGCTGAAACGTGATGCACAAGAAATAAAAGGAAAGAGCCACCCTGTCCTCCCAATGTTGGGTCCAGGGTGAGGCACCTTTCTGCAGGGACTGTAGCATCCTAGAATCTTCTGTTTAGACATCCCAGTGGTTACTATAGAATGGTTTTCCTGTGGCTAAAACTGCTCCAGTGTGGCAGTCTGATTTAGGGTGATGTGTGCAGATTGAGGAAAGAAAGGATAACTGGTTTTGGACCCAGTTCCATCACTTATTAGCTGGGTGACTCTGAGATAGTCATTTCACTTTTCCTCAGGGAGCCCCATGTTGATAATAATCATACCTGCCCTGTCCTTCTCTTTAGATCACTGTGAGGATCCAATGAGATGGTGGCTGAATGTGGAAACATAAAACAAAGAGTATAATGGAGTAAAAATGCAAGGAACCAACAGTAGATTGAATTACGTACCCCAACAAATACATGTTCTTAATTTTGATTCACACCTCTGTGGTGTGAACCCATGGTAAACAGGACCTTTTGAAGATGTTATTTTTAGTTAAGTCTGGTCATCTGAAACAGGGAGGGCTTAATCTGGATTACTGGAGGTGTTATAAAGAGAAGGTCACAGGAAGGAGACTTCTGGAGCCACGGAAGCTGGCAGTCAGTAGGAACCTGGAAGATAAAGGAGAGAACATCACCATGTGATGGGAAAGCCAAGGAATCCCAAGGATTGCCCACAACCAGTACCAGAACACGATAGTCTTCAGGGAAAAAGCAAGCTTTGTTGATATTTAGATTTTGGATGTCTTCTAACCTCAAAACTGTGATCCAATAAATTCCCATTGTTTGAGTAGATACATTGTGCATCATTTGTGATAGCACCTAAGATAGAACCAATAAGGACGGGACTGGGCTGTCAGTTCACTTGGTTCTTGACTATATAAGAATCCAAGAGAGATGTGCCTCTCTCTCATAACAATTCTTCCTATATAGAGAAGCCACAATGTGTACCTTTCTGGGCTTATGTTGCACATTTATTTCCACCCAAATGTTTGTCTTTAATGCTGTTATCAAAGCTTCCAATGCTGGAGAGAAAATAAACCCAGGAAAGATCTCCCTGTGTTCCCAGACCAATTCAATTTTCTTTGTTCATCATTTTCAATTTTGCCTGGGGCTAAAATGGAGTAGTGTTTATGAAAATTTAGTTTGAATCAAGGAGTCAAATAATCAATCAATCAATCATCATCATCATCATCATTGTAGTTGTGGCAGCAGAGGTAGATTTATTACTGAGTGCTTGGTTTATGCTAGCCATTTTTAAAGCACCTGTACAGCATTACCTTCTAAAAATAACCCTGTGAAGTAGGTATTGTTTTAATCCTCTTTTCAAATTGGGAAACCAAGGCTTAGAAAGGCAAAGAAACTTGCCCAAGTTTACACAGATAGGAAATAATGGAGCTAGGATTTGAATTCAAGTAACCTCATTCTAAAGTTTGCACTTTTAACTATTCTCTTATATTTGGGAAACACTTTCATATCACGTAAATCAAACTTGCCTGTCAGTGGCTCTTATTTGTTCACATATAGATATCATTTACAGAACACTTACAAATTCCTGTATGGGTTTTAAGCATTCTCAATGCATTATCTTATTTAATTATCGTGATAGCTTATCATTGTCTTTATATATCAGATGAAGAAATTAAAGTTCAGAGAATTAAAGCAATTTGCCCAGTCTCACACTTTTAATAAATGTCAAAGCTTATATTTGAATTCAGGTCTACATGACTCAAACAAATCCCCATCTTCTAAAACAGTAACCCACATACTTCTTTATTTACTATCAGTATATATTCTTGTTTCTCATGGAGGCATCCCCAGAACTTTTCTAAACATAAGTGTAAAGCTTATGACAAAGGGAAAGTTGAAATAAAGCTGGATGAAGATCAGAAATCTTGTTGCATCAGCAGGGACTGGGTAATTATACCAGAAGACTGGGGTGACAGGAAGTAAAATGGAGCTTAATGCTCATGCTTTTGAAGTTCTTAGCAGACAAGACCAGGGAAAAAAAAAGGGAGGGGGGGGGAAATCCAATGGCTTATGTAGTCCTTATTGTCAGATGAAAAGACACAGACCAGTTAAGCAGAAGACACAAACTTTCTCTAGCTTTTCAAAGTCAAGAGAAACTGATCATGAGGAATCTTTCATTTGGACAACAATCATCATTTGCAGGGAGCTTCCATGACATACAGCACTGTGTGAAACTATAATTGGTGAAAGAGGGATTAGAATTTATTTCATATGTGAGACAGGCGAAGCATTTCCAGAGGGTCTTTAAAGGACAATGTGTTGTATTCATCTCTGATGTCCTCCCATTCTAGTGAAACATGCCAATTAATGTTCTTAGATCTGTCATAATAACTACATACATAAATGTGTTTACTGACCTCATAAAAGGAAATAACTGCATTTATGTGCTAAGAGCCAATTGTTTACTTCTTGAAATGCTGGAGTAAAAAAATCAGTTTTAGAACTAACTTAAAACGTACTCAACTTCAATCTAAGGGATGGTCTCTATTTTCTTCTTGCAAGGTTTGACTGAGGTCTGAGCTTGCTTGTCCATTTATTTCTTTAGCAATTAATTTGGTCCATATGTGCTAAGGAAGGCCTCAGGCTTGACTAGCACTTATTTCAATGAAATAAGGGACACATTTTGGCCAAGAACCTTGAGGATCCCAATGGTCTGTGGTACATTCATGGTTTCCATGCATGACTAAGTCACCTGAGCTGTACTTGTTAGTATTGTGCTGGAATAGACAGACTAACTGTAAGTCATCTAGGAAGGTGAGAGAAAGGCAGGGATACCGATGGGAAACAAAAGTACTGAGGTAAAATGGTAACCTCTCAAGGCCACTGTGGTAAAAAGATGCCCTGAACTCGGCTAATAGTCAAGTGCTAACAGCACCACATGCTTGAGCTTGGGACAAAGGTGCTTTAGCAAACCATAACCTCACCCTCTTAGGTTAGGATTCAAACTACTCATTTTGGATCAATTGATAGAAAAAATTATATAGTGGCAGGTAAAGGATAAATTGAGAAGCTCATTGGATTCTGGGCATGTGTACAGATGTTTGATCATGACCACAATTTACGGTTTTGCTCAAATCTGACATCTATATAGCTAACACTCCACTCATCCATCCACCCATCATCTACATAAAAGAATTTCATCTCCTGATTAAGGAATTAAATTTAGTTCAATATTAATGGAAATGAAAGCTAGATTTAATTTCTTTACTTCATAATAACAAAATGAATGCATCAAAAGTGATGTACAGAACAAGTAAACCATTTATTAAAACACTCATATGCCAGGCTCTTTGGTAAGAATTAGAGAGGGTATGAGGATGAATAAGCTACAGCAGCAGATGTTTTAGAATTCACAGTCCCGTGGCAAGTGCTTACATATACCTCTCTGCTCTCATATCCTATACTTTTCCTTTCATTCACTCCAGAAACACTGGTCTCCTTTCTAATCCTAGAACATACCGAGCATCTCTTGCCTCAGGAACTTTGCACTTAAAGTTTCCTCTGCCCATATGTATGAAATATTTAATTCCATACTTCCTTTAGAACTCTGCTCATATTTCACCAGCTCAGTGGGATCTTCCCAAAGTAGCCCATATAAGATGACAATCCTCTCCCACTCCTGGAATTCTGCATCTCCATAATTCTGAGTTATTTTCTTCCTAATCATCAAATGCCTTATATATTTGCTTATTTTTGTCTGTTTATTGTCTGTCTGTTCTCTCCTCACTAGAATATACATGCTTCATGAGAATATGAGGGTTTGTTTTGATCACTCCTCTATCCCTGTGTCCAGAAAAGAGTTTGGCACATAGTAGGTATTCAGAAATTAATGTTAAGTGAATAACACAAGGAGGAAAATAAGCTAAAATTGATGTGCAAATAATTGCTTTGACAGCACTAGGGAAGGAATTTGTATAGGGTTATGGCTTACAAAGCCCTGAATAAGAGGTTGTTATACTGTATTTGGAGAAATATGTAAAGTCTAAACATATGGAACAGGTACATGGCCAACTTCCAAGAAGGATATATCGATCACTTCTGGAATCATGGTGCTACTTAGGTGTGATGATGTCTGAAAATTTTCTATTACCCTTTGCTTTATTTTTTTGGTTGTCTGGGACCATCTGGAAACAAATTGGTTTGACCTCATTTCCAAAACCACTTATGAAACCTGTTCCTGTTAGCCAGGAGCTAAATCTTCACTAGTGGGCTGTCTGTGCTTGACTCTATGCTCCAATCCTTACATTTTTAACTACTGATAGGACTCAAGAGAACACTGAGCATTTTCCTTGTCACAAAAGCCATCATTCACTAGAGACCGGGAGCAGGGAAGAATTCTAATATCCCCTGGAATGGCTCAGTGCAGCCTACACTGCCAAAGAAAACAGGTGTTCAAAGATTACTGGAACAAATTTGAGGCAGAGTGCCAAACTGTGGATAGGCCCATGCGACCACTTTCCTTGTAGTGGCTGTGGATGTCAGGCAGGTAAAGAAAGACTCTCAGGAAGCCAGAGAAAATCCTTTGGGGGCAGTTTTTCATTCCAGCATTCATTGAACAAATACTCATTTATTGAACATCTGCTTTGTGCCAAGCTCTGAGCAAGACCCAGCCTTGATGCAGTAACTTTGTGGGATTTCCCTCAAGGGTTTCAGAAACCTTCTCTGGGAGATTGTTTTAATCAGATAATATTATTTGCAGGAAAGAGAAATTGATTCAAGCAAGCTTCCTGAAAAATAGAGGAACAGGGGAGAATTATCCATAATCCCAGGGCAGAAGGTACCAAGGCAACAGCTCGCCGTATGTTTCTCTATGAGGCGCTGTGCTCTCTGGGCATCTGCTTGAGTCTTTTCTTTCCTCGGACGTGGATTCTCTACCACTCAGTGCAGCAGACCAATAAAGGTCAGTTCTGACCTGCCTGGACAGCACTCTGAAGGACCAGCATTCAAAGGAGATTACCTGCAGCCTTTGCATCCTAGTCAGAACTCCTGGAAGAGGGAACTTCACTGGCCCTGCTCTTATCTGGGATATTCTATCCAATCAGATGTAACCAGGGGAACAGGGTCTTGTGGCCCACTACCCACTTCACAGGGACTGTTGGAGGTGACTCTGTCAGAAGGTAAAATGAGGCTAGGCGAGCATGTCTGGCATCTCTAGTGTAGACTCCGAGTGCTGCCCACAGCTGGGAACCAGTGTTTAGGGAATGGAAGCTGAGGGACTGGAGCTGTCACTGATAGGAGCTGATGTGAATATGGGGGAGGGGAAGATCACTGGGGAGGAAGCCTGGATACCAAAGCTTAAATGTTTGGAAGACCTGAAGCATTGGTGGTCACCAGGCAATTGCCCACCCACGCATCCATGCATTCAGTTCTGCACTCGGTGGTGATCTCCTTGAGAGGAGGAGCCATGGGCTTGTTCATCATTGTATTCCAGCATGGAGCACAGTGCCTGAGACTGAACAATGAATGAGTAAACGAAGACACCTGAAGGCGTGTTACTTCCTCATTGAAGCTTTTCTTATCCTCTCTCCAGCAAAGTCATAGTTCCCTGCTTTATGCTTCTCCCACATTGACCATGTTTTATGGTGTTTGTCAGATGACAAATCAACTCCCATCACAATGAATGAACTCTCCAAAGTAGAAAGTGTGTTCAATTAATCTTGTAATTTCCAGCTCCAGGCACAATGCCTGGACATTTAGGAGCTGCTCAGTAATTGGCTGTTGAATAAATGTTACATTGCCTTTAGATGAATGACCCATAGGCTTACTTTCTCAATTAAAAATTTGATAATATTTATTTTTCAATTGTAGGAAATAAGGAAAATAAAAATTCATAATCTCAAATTGTGCTGTATTTATATATTTATATCATTTTGGAGGGATAAAATTTCAATTATATAGGTATTTAAATAATATATACGAATATATTAAAGTGAACATTTCTCCATATCATTATTCACCAACCTTTGATTTTTAATGTCTACAAAATATTTCATCATTGAATATAATGAAATGTATTTAGCTATCTTTCATTGAACATATAGGTTATTTCCAGGTTTTACCATTATAAATGTTTCCTTATGAGAATTTCCTTACACATGAAGCTTTGTCCCTTTCTCTAGGAACATTTCCCAATGTGAAATTATGAGATCAAAGGGCATGAACACTAAAGCTCTTGGTAATTATTGCCAAATATCTCTAGAAAGGCTGAATCAATTTACTTGACACCAGTTGTATATGATCATATTCATTTTCCCAATGTTGCCATCATATGGAATCATAATATAAGAAAATGCCAATTTGATCAGTGACACCACTTATTCAGCAAGGGGAAGGGACCCTGACTTGCTTTAAGAGCAGTATTGCTGGCTGGTGCTTCTCTGAGTGTTGGAGTTGCTTTGCCCACATGTGCAGAAAGTTCAAAGTGTCTAAAAGTTTCCCTCTACCTCCCAGACACGGCAGTATGAAAGCCCAGTTGCCTGGCCTCCAATGAGGACAAAATGAGGTGTAGCAGTTTGATATTATTTATGAATTCCAAAAAGAGATATTGATTATGTTTGTAAACTGGTCTGTTTCTCTGGGTGTGATACACTTCGATTGTATTAGATTCAGCTGAGATGTCTGATTAAATGCTGTCAAGATGAGGGCTTTGGTTCAACCGTGTCAGTAGAGTGTAACTCAGCATTGAGTCCCAGCCCTCTTGGTGGGCTGATAAAACAGACTCTCACAGGGAAGCAGACACACAGAGAAGATACACAGAGAATCCTGCAACCCCGGGAAGAGAGATGAGCCTGATAGTTTACAGCTGACCTTGTGAAGAGACCAGAACAGCTGAGCACAGAAAGAAATGAGCCCAGAGGCAAAGAGAGGAGCCCTAGGCCAGTCTACAGCCGAGATTGGAAGAAGGTGGGACCACAGAGCCTTAAGAGGAAGAAGGAAGGCTGAACCCTCATGGACATCTCCCGCCATCTTGCTTCAACACGTGGCCAATGACTTTGGGTGAGGAAGTACCTCTTATGGTACCTTGAGTTGGACTGGACTCTTTTGGGCCTTGTAACTGTAAGCCTCTATCCCAAATAAATAACCTTTGTAAAAGCCAACAGAGTTCTGGTACTTTGCATCAGCACCCCTTTGGCTGACTAACACCTGAAGCATAAGGTGCACTTCAGAGCTCTCTTGCAGGATCAGTCTGAGGCCAGTCTCTGAGGGACTCCGTCTGAGATCTCAACTCTAATTGGCTTCCTCTCTTTTGCTGTCCTGCTTCCCCCACTCCCTTACTGATTTTACCTGGGAGTATTTTCTTCATAAATCATTTATACATGAATGTGCTGGTCTTAATTTAAGCTTTGTGGGGACCTGATTTAAATCATATCCTGAGCTAGTGATTCAAACACAGTGCTGTTGACCCAATGAACTCGATGCCATGAAGAACAATCAATCGTGGTTTAGATAAAACTAGCCAGTGGTCTCCTTACAACCAGGAGCTTTCTCAAGGTCCCTTAGGAAGTTAGCCTCTTGAATCATATGAATTAAGTCTGGGATCTCTGGCCTAGTCCAGAATTGGACTGTATGTAACTCCATGGCACTTTTGCTGACTGCCCCACTTCCTCCTTGAGCCTGTGCCATGCCTCCCTGCCTACCGCATTTAGCAGTGCTCTAGTTCAAGAGTCTGCTTCCACGTGAGTCCTGTACAGCCAGTAAGCTGGCTGGGGGCCAGAACCAGGCACCACTTACTGCCAAATCCCCAGAACCTATCGCCGTGCCTGACCCATAATAGGTACTCAAACAGATGTACCTTCAATGAAAGGACCCAGCCACAGGACACTTTCCTTCAGGAGAAGTCCTCTCTGGAGAAATTAAGGAATATTAAGTCAAAATGAGGGGGTTTTCCGAGTCCTTAAAAAGAGCTGCCGTATTTTGAGTTCATCTCTTACTCTCTAGTACCGGTACTACGGCTTAATGCACAGTCCCTAAGCCAGTGCTCTCTCCATTTAGCTCCTTTCCCCTGACTTTCCCTTTCCAGCACTGTAATGGAATCTGTCAGAAGGTTTTAGCCTTGGTACATTTCAGATGCTATACATATTTTAAGGGGCTACTGACATCAACTCTAATTCTGGGGAATTATGAGTCTCTCTTCTTAATTTCCTATGTAGAAATCTTCTATCAAAATCAAGTCTAATCATCACACTGGATATCAAACATGAGTAATGCATAGGATATGATTTAGCCACTTTTGGGGACCAAATGATGGCCTGATCATTTTTTAAATTGTGGATCAAGATTAGAATCCCTTATGTTTTACTGTCGGTACTGCTAGCATATTTTCTTCACTGTGCTTTTATCAACTCTCCCCTCAGTGGAATAATGACTCAAACGGATATTTATGGCCCACAGTTCCTGGAACTTTTCTTTTGAAAGGTGTGTAGGTAGACTTTGTGGCTATGTAAGCATGAAGCCAATAGGCTTGGCGGGAGCTCCAGCTGAGCACAGGCAGGTGCTGGACAATCGTCTCTCAGCCTTGCTCTGCTAATGTTTCCTTGGGTGTGGGCTGGCACTGTGGCTCTTTCTGTTACATAGCACAACAAAATAGCTGCCTACTGTGCCCTGTCACGTCTTAGTTCCCACTGTAACTGAGAAATATGGGGACTGACTCTTGGATTCCAGCAGCCTTTAAAGTCACAATTCCAGAGTAAGCTTGGATCAAGAACTCATAAGGTTGAATTTAGAGGGGAGCCTGTAGTAGTAATTGAACTGAACTGGACGTTTACAGTGTTAACCCCTGAACTTTATGGAAAATAATGTTGGGGGTATGTGTGTCAGTTATCTATTGCTGCGTAACAGACAAAACTGCGTAGCAACAACTCTCGTTATTTCTCATGATGCTAAGGTCCTGGAATTCCGGCAGGGCATGGTGGGGATAGAGTGTCTGTGTACACGTGGTGTCTGCTGGGGCTAGAATGTCTGGGATGGCTTCTTCCTCATGTGCATAACCCCTGATCAAGGGTGGTTCAGATGCCTGGGGGCTGGCTGGAATGTTGCAACTGGGATCGTATACTTGGGGCTTGGTTCTTGCTATTGGATCTTTTCCTTCATGTGCTTCAAGCCTGTCCCTCTGTAAAAAGCCTCTCCGTGTGGTCTCTCCAGCAGGGCACTGCGCCTTCTTACATGTGAGCTCAGAGCTCCCAAGGCAAAAACAGAACATCCAGGCTTCTTTAGGCGTAAGCTCAGAACGGGCGTGACGTCACTTCCAGTATATTCTATTAGCCAAAGCAAGCCATAGATCAGCTCAGATTCAAGGGGAGGGAACTCTGTAAGGGTGTGCCTACTGGAGACTTGGTCCTCCACAGTCCACTAATGTAACAGCCCGCCGCAGTGTGGTTTGAGGAGGAGGGTTTAGAGACATGGGACACACTGCATAGCCAGAGGCTGCTGGAGTTTGGGAAATGCCTGTGGTTGCCAGATGAAATACAGGATGCCTAGGTAAATTTAATTTCAGATAAATGTCAGATAATTTTTAGTCTAAGTATGTCCCGTACGAGTCATCATAGTATGCAACAATGGGGACCATACTTACATAAAAAAAAGTTGCTCATTGTTTATCAGAAATTTGAATTTAATTGGCTGTGCTGGGTTTTTATTTATTGGAGAAATCTGGCCATCCCAGACGAGAGCCCTGTGAACAAGACCAATACCCAGAAGTTTTAGAGCTGTTTATTAGTTTAGGTACAAGGTGGTTCAGGACAAGTGAGAAAAGAATGAGGCAGTTCTTAGGGGAAACAGTGGCTGACTAGTTTCAATAGGAGGCCTGGGAGTTTAGGGAGTCTGCCAGCTTTGCTACGACGGGGACAATGGAGTCAGAGAAACCAGAGACAGACTCTCAACTCTGTGCGAATGCTCTCAGAATCATTTTACTTTTTCCAGTAAAATAAGGCAGAAAAGAGTGCTGCTTCATGGGGTTGTGGAATAAATATACAGCTGCCCTTGGCATAGTGCCCTTGGTGGAGTAAGCGCCGAGAACAGGTTAGGTGTAATCTCGGCAATGCTAATAATGTTGTGGGCATAGAAGCTGGAGCACAGCCGAGGGCGAAGAGGACTTTCCATCCGCAGTCTCCCTTAATCATAATAGCCTCTACAGATGCCATAAATCAATTATAGAGATGAGTGAGTGGCTTGGAGGATTGAATATTTGTCTCCGTGGCAAAGTTTGGTCTGTCTGATCCCAGAATATTTTCTCCAGAAAGATAAGTGAATATAATGCATGGGTTGCCAGTCTTTCCCCATTGACCTTGAACTGTGTTGCTTTAACCTTGAGCCTCTCTTTCTCATTAGTAAAACTGGGAGAGTAGCTTCCACATTGCTTCTCCCATGGCCTTGTTGAAAGCATTCATTGTGATAAAAGGATGGAAAGGCATCTTCAAGCTTTAAAGTGTCCCAGGGATGTTGAAATTGTTGACTGGTACATCAAGTGTTAAAGGAATTGAATACATTAGTTAATCCGGTATTATGCTAATTTGAGGCCTGGGCAGGGTAAGGTAATGCTTCGATCCCCAAGGCTGTGAAGAAGGGGCTTGGTGGGGCTGGAAGAGGGAGAGAGGTGATCAATGGTTCCATGTGCTGTACTGATTCAATTACTTCCTTTCTGGAACCCCTGGATAAGATTCTAGGGACATGGGCTTCTCCAGAGATTTGCTACAGGATTTAGAGGGAAAACAGCAGAGCAGGGAACTACAGGATTTTGTGGGTTCTGCATCCCTCCCTCTGGCTCCTTGTTTTTTTGTTTTTTTTTTTTGATATCCTTGCAAATTGTCCCTTCCCTGAGGCATAGGGCTCAGTCTAGTTCAGTGATTGATAAAATGCCGATTTCATGTCTCTTTCATTGTCTGCTAAAGATTTGGTACTTATTTTCAAGGCCACTACAGACTTTTAGACTCCCCCCAGAGAGTAGCAGCTTAGAAATCCGGGGAAATATTGCCATTATCTATTTTATGGACGGGCATGATGTAAACAGTGACTGACAAAGCTCCAGTGAGCTGGGTCATGCCTCTGGCTCAGATTTTTCTCTTTCTCTAATTCACCCTGGGCCTGAATCTCTATCCTCCCAGCACACTGGACGTGCAGCTGCATTCATTATTCTCGCTGGCTCTACCCAAATCTGCCAAATAAGAAACAAAACGATCTGCTACCACAGACTCATTTCCTAGGCAGTAAATTATGAAAATGTGACAAGAGAAGGCTCTAGCCCTGACACATTGTTCCCAAGTTTACCAGAGATAACAGGATAGCTGGTCCTGGTGGTGGAAGAAGAGGAGGAGGAGGAGGAGAAGGAGGTGGTGTGTGTGTGTGTGTGGTGGAGTGGTGGGTGGGCATGAGTGTAAATGAATGTGTGGGCCTCTGAAAGGCATCTTGTGAACACAGTAGAAGAGAGAGGCGCGAGCATTTGCTGCTTGGTAATGAGATTCAGTGTTATGTGGCTGTTATTTTTAGTGTTTAAGCTATGAAAATCTCATTCTCTCCCTAGAGGCCTCCCCTCTGCCATTCTTTAGCACATTGGGTGAGAAATCAAGTGTCATCTTTAAAGAATGATAACAGATCCAAAGTTAGCTTGTAAAAATTACTGCTCTCCACAATTCTCAGTGTTTGGTCTGGTAAGAGTAATCAAAATTGGGATTTTGATTTGAGATGAGCAGTGAAAGGACAAAATAATAGAGAGGGAGGTCTTGATTTAGATAAGGGAAGGTTAGAAACACAATAGAAAGAACTGATGGAACTGATTCTATTCTTTATGGATGGTTAATCATAAATGCCCACTGCAAATTATATATACATGCACAATCTGTGAGTGCATGTAATTTGTACAGTCTGTCTATCTATAAAACCTGATTTTATATATATATATTTATATCTATCTCTCTATCTAAGATGACCTCTTGATGTATTCTATGAATAATTTCTGATGATCTAGGTCTAAATTCTCTTCTTTGGTCATCATCATATTTTATGCTCACATTTGTGCCCATTGGATTCCTCGATCAGAGTTAGTAAGCTGATTGCAGTCTTAAAAGTTCATAGGCTTTTCTAACTTTGAAAATATAGTTTCTAGAGACAGGGATTTTTATTGTTCTATTTTTGATCCTGTCTACCAGTGCATAAATCCAGTCACTTATTAAAATTCAGGCAGCTTGAACAAGATGTCCATGGCTTCAAATACCATCTATACAGTATAAATTCCAAACTTACATCTCCAGCATTAACTTTTCCCATGAGCTTCAAACTTGTAAGTCCAACGGCCTATTTGCCACCTCCACCTGGATGTCTACCAATCATATCAAATTTAATATACTTCAGATCAAACTCGTAACTTCATTCATTCCCATCCCAGATTTGCTTCTTTTGCAGTTTTCTGCTTTTCACTTTCTTGGAGCAGAAGGCATGGGGTCAGCCTTGATTCCCGTTTTCTTCTCCCAGCCCATGTATCCAATCCATCAACAAATTCTGTCAGCTCTACATTTAAAATATATTCAGAATCCTACCACTTACCACCTTCACTCTACCCACCCAGATCCAAGCCACCACCATATTTTACCTTGATTATTGCAACAACCTTTTAACTGGTCTTAACCGTGACAGCATGATGCTTTAAAAACATTGATCAGATCAGGCCACTCTTCAGCTCAGAATCTTCCAGTGGCTTCCTATATCACACAAAATGAAAGCCCGAATCCTTACACTGGCTACAAGTGCATATGTATTCTGTCCCCTGCTCTCATTGCCTCCTGCTCTCCCCATCACACATGCCTCCTCATTCACACTGGCCTCGTTGCTCTCAGTTGAACAAGATGCCCATGGCTTCGATACCATCTATACAGTATAAATTCCAAACTTACATCTCCAGCATTAACCTTTCCCATGAGCTTCAAACTTGCTCCCGTTCACCTGCCCTGCTCTCTGCCCGAGTGTACTTCTTTCACTTATGTGTTTTCTTATCCCTCGTTCGATTTCATCTCTACTCAAATGCCCTTTCCTCAGAGAGACCATCTCTGAGTAGTTAAAGTAAAATAGCACTCCCATTCACTAAATTCCTACTCTGCCTCCCTTAACCTACATTATTTTTCTTCATAATACTCATCACCATACGACTTTATAGACTTAGCTCTTCACTTCTTTGTTTCCTCACAGCCCAATGTAAGTTTCCCAAGGGCAGGTATTTTTTTTTTTTCTTTTTCTTTTACTGCTGTGGCCCCACTACCTGGAACAATACCAGGCAAGTAGAAGTTGCTCAGTAATTACTTGTTAAATAAGTGAATGCCTTCTATAATGTTCCCGTGAGTTCTTTGTCTAGCATTAGTACAATAATTTTATTTTAATGCTCTGGGACATGATGCAAGGAAATGTACCATAACTGTTACAGATTGAATTATGTTCCCTAAAAAAAAATATTTGGAAATAGAATCCTTGAAGATGGCGTTAGTTAAGATGAAGCCAAACTGAATTAGGGTGGACTGAATCCAGTATGACTGGATTCCATGTAATAAGAGGAAATTTGGACCAGACAAAGAGAGAAAACAGCCATGTTATGGAGGCAGAGAATGAGCTATGTATGCTACAAGCCAAAGAACACCGTGAATTGTTGTCAAACCATGGCCAGAAAGAGGGAGAATTGGTTGTGCTGACGCCTTGATTCAGAGTCCTATCCTCCAGTACTGTGAAATAATCAATTCCTGTTACTTTAAGCCAGTTCGTTGTACTTTGTTATGGCAGCCCTAGCAAACTAAGGTAATTATAGTTTGAAATGAGTGTTGTCCCTCACTTTTCTCTTCCATACACCGAGAGCTCTTTAGTCTGGGGAAGGAGAGGATAAGAGCTCTCATGTAAGCACTCACACAGTGGACCTACCAGACAAGAACTGAAAACCAAGCGATTAGCAAAGGGCTCACAAGTCTGGGAAAAAATGCAAGGTGGTGGCTTTTTCTCTCTTAAACATGTTAAGTGACTTCTTTGTAAGGTCGTTCTCTGGAAGGGGTGTAAAATGCTTCTCGCAGGCAACAGAGCCCCAATAGCTCCCTGGTGACTTTCTGGGCCGACTTGTGCTTTTTTTTACAGCAACACAGGAAAATTTTTTAGTTACCATGCTACTTTACAAAACTAGAAATAAAAATTTGAAATCAAACTGTTTTATAGCTTTACCCTCTTGGCTCATATATTTAGCCTGGTTCTTTATTCTTCCCTGAGTCTACCTCTGAATCTTGGTTCATTCAAGGTATTTTGCTTTGATATTGCAAAATATTTCTTCTCTGCTTTCTCATCTTCTTAAAACAAATTTCTGTAAGGGGATGAAGAGGTGAGAGGCAAGCTTTTTACAACTGAAATAACTGAGAAAGAGCCAGGAAATAAAATGTCTACAAACTTACGTAGGATGCTGCATTTTTAACAAAGTCAGGAATGGTGAGCAATCCTGAGTCACCTTTACTTGCAGTTTGGCAGATCAGACACTCTTACCTGATTTTGATCCCAGTGGCTAGGATAGGGCCATCTGTACCTATGTGCTTCCAGGGCCTCCCCTGGCCATGTGTCATGTCTGCACAGAAGTGGTCTATGCCTAATAGGCCCTTCCTGAATCTGACAGTAAATCTAATGCTTCCAGACAAAAATTGCCTTTTTTCTCTTTTGGCCTTTTTTTCCATTATTGTCTGCAAAACCAATCCAGTTAGTATAAGGTCTCCTGGTTGGTCAGTTCATCAAATTCTCTTTTTATGTTTTCTTAAAAAGTTACTATTTCTTTCTATGTAATGTTCATACTTTACCTTTTAGAAAGAATTCCTTTTTTTCCTCTAAAAGGAAAAGGAAAAAATGTGATGGTTTCATTCAGGTAACTGTACTCCTAGTATAATTTTGCTGTTCAGATCACAACCATAATTAAGGCTTATTGTCTAGCAGAGGATGGTGAAAACAGGCCTTAGTGTTAATCTTACAGGTTTTAGTTCACATAGAGAATTCAATTTGGAATTGAATGATTTTTTAATTGGTCATTTTTCTTTTCTAGCTCTCTTTTTTAAAAAATTAAAATTTTTTTTCTGACTCAACCATTGTTATTTTTTTATTATTATTATTATTATTCCCATTTTACATCAAGAATTACAGGTTTCTGACGAAGGGTAATAGAAGTCCCTCTGAAACTTGAAGCTATCTCTTCTCAAAAGCAAAGCAGAACAAAATAACAAACAAAAAGTACTGTGACACCGTAAACAAAAAATAAGCCCATATTCTGAAAGTTTGAAAATAATCTAACTGAAAACAGTTGGATGATAACTGATCCCAAGAAAATTTGTGAGGTTGATCCTCCTTTCTGAAGGTGATGCTTGACAACACACTTAGATTTTTATGAGGAGACATGACTTGGCATGTAAACTAACATTTCTCACCCTGATCATTAGACAGTGCTAACATACTAATGGTGGATATTAGTGGATAATAATAATAATGGTGGATAAAATTGGGTAGCCAAGTTGAATATTACCAAATCTATTGTAAAGAAACTTTATATCAAGATGGTTTTAAGGTGTAAAATATTGCCAAATTAATTTGAAATTCATCCTCAGATTACTAAGAAATGTCATTGTAGTCCAATGAAATTCATTAATTTTTACAAAAGAAGCTTCCTTTAATTTGGACATTTTAAACTGCTTGAACATGCTTACAAATTTATGGAAACTATATAGCACAAATCAAATAAATAGAAATCAGCCATTCTCACACATTTTTTAACAATAATTTGAAGTTTAACTTCTCTGGCACCAGAATTTAAAATTTCATTTTTATGACTCCTCGATCCCTGCTTTCTTCTTCAATTTAAAAACTTCAAAGCAAATATAACAAAAATAAATCTAAACAATGATTTTCTATGGTAACAGTTAAAATGGATAATCTGTATTAGGTTTCCTTAACAGTTTCCAACTTGGATTTATTCTTTAAATTACAAGTAAAAGTTCTTTAATTTCTACTGATATAAGGCCTAAAATATTTTTAAAAAAATCAGATCATGCTCATAATAAACTCTCTTTTAGTATCTCATCCCCAGCCATTAACTTAAGTCAATCAACAGAGCTTGTTCAAGAGTAATTTGAGGGGAGGGGCAAGATGGTGGCAGAGTAAGCAGCTCCAAGAATCAGCTTGTCCTACAGGGCAGTTAGTAATCACCCAGAGCATCTAAAGCACCTGTTTGGGAGCCCCAGGAGACCAGAAGAGCTTCCTGCAACATCCTTGAAAGAATGGAAGGAGGAGACTGCCCATCTGCAGAGAAGATTTGTGAGTAGAGCACTCCATGCCACGGAAGCCAGTGCCCATCCTCCACTGCTGGCACAAGCCTCCTCAGGAGCTATTCCCTGGCTGGAGATGGAAGCTCCACTTCCCCAAAACGAGGGAGAAGGAGATGGTCAGGAAGCAACTTCAGCTACTGATTAGTAAATTCAGCTGGCTAAAGTATAATCCTAAGAACAGCTAAAGTTTGAACCTGTCCATGTTGGAAAGAGGTCGGTAGGTGCCATTTTTAACTCTGCCCACGGCATGAGGGGAAGCGAGGCTGATTGAAAATCACAGTTAAGGTAGGGACGGGCTTCTTTCTATGCAGATCAGATTGCAACTCTAGCCTAAGCTCCAGCCCTATCTCTAGCATGGAGGAAGCTTGGTGGACCTGCACTCGCTTCTCCAAGCAACTGCAGGCACTTTCAGCCAGCACAGACTGAATAATCAGAAACCTGGGGCTCCATCCCTGTACCCCAATAGAATAGGAGGGGAGCTATGTTTCCTCAGCCTCTCTGGGCATCTGCAGGTGCTTTAGATCTGCACAGACTGATTTGTTGAGTGACTTCAATTCCATCCCTGCCTCCCCTCATAGGATAGGAGGGAGTTAGTGTTTTCTGCAGCCTCTCTGGACAACTGCAGGTACTTTCAGTCCATAAAGACTGGATACTCAGATAGAAGGGGAGCTCTGTTCCCTCAGCCTTTCTGGGCAATGGCAGGCACTTTCAGTCTGCATGGACTGGTTTGTTGAATGCCTGGGACTCCACCTCCACCCCTATAGGATAGGAGGAGATTGGTGTTTCCTTAGCCTATCTGGACAACTGCAGGTGCTTTGGCCTGCACAAACTGGACTATTGGAAGCCTGTGGTTCCACCCTCACCCATAAAAAGACAAGAGGGAGGCAGTGTCTCCTTAGCCTCTCTGGGCAAGTGCAGGTGCTTTCGGCCCACCCTGAATGGTTGGACACCTGTGGCTCTATATCCACCCTCCAATAGGATAGGAGGTGAACTGTGTTACCTCAGCCTCTCTGGGTAACTGCAGGTGTTTTTGGCCCACATGGACTGATCTGTTGGGTGCCTGTGGTTCCATCCTCACCCCTTAAAGGGCAGAAGGGACAGTATTCCCTAAGCCTCCCGGGGCAACTGCAGGTGTTTTTTGGCCACAAGGATAAGATAATTGGGCACTCCATAGGATCCATTCACATTCCTGGCAGGGGAGGAGGGGAGCTGGTACTATGTCACTCTACCTGGGTAACTGTAGTCAGTTTTGACCTGCACAGCTTAGTTTGCTGCCCATACCACCAGCTCCATCCTTGCCCCAGGCAGGGGAGGAAGGGGCATGAAGCTTTATCAGTCTCTCCAGGCACCTAAAGATGGTCTTGGCCTGCATGGCTTGGATCAATACACACAGCTGCAGCCCTGTCCCTACCCCTGGCAGAGGAGAAAGGTGGAAGAAGCTTCATTGGTTCCTGGGGCAATTCTACCCAAATTGGTATACAGATTGAATGCAATTCTGATAACAATTCCACCAGCATTTTTTTGTAGAAATGGAAAACACAATTATCAAATTTATTTGGAAGAGTAAGGGGCTCCAAATAGCCAGAAACATCTTAAAAAGGAAGAGCAAATTTGGAGGACTCTCACTTCTGGACTTTAAATCATATTACCTAGCTACAGTAGTAAAAACAGTATGGTATTTGCCAAAAGATAGACATATAGACCAATGAAATCTAATTGATGGTTCAGAAACAGACCCTCACATCTATGGTCAAGAATGTTAAACACACACAATTGGGGCAGAACAGTCTATTCAATAAATGGTGTAGGTAGAACTGGATATCCATAGCCAAAAGGAAGAAAGAAGACCTATATCTCCCCCCCCCCCAATACAAAAATTAACTCAAAACGAATCAAAGACCTAACTATAAAATCTACAACCATAAAGATCCTAGAGGAAAATGTAGAGAAACATCTTCAAGACCTGTTGGTGGATTCTTAAACCTTACACCAAAAGCATGAGCAATGAAAACAAACAAACAAACAAACAAACATGGATAAATGGGATTTTCTGAATCTTAAACACTTGCAATTCAAAGGACTTTGTCAAGAAAGTGGAAAGTTATCCCACTCAAATGGATAAAATATTTGGAAACCACATATCCAATAAGGTTTTGATTTCCATTCTATTTAAAGAGATCATAAAACTCAACAATAAAAGAGCAAGCAATACAATTTTATAAATGGGCAAAAGACTTACATAGACATTTCTCCAAAGGGGAAATACACATAGCCCAAAAGCACATGAAAAAATATTCAATATCACCAACTATTAAGGAAATGCAAATCAAAACGACAATGAGATAACATCTCCTACTGCATAGAATGGCCACTATTAGAAAAAAACAATAATAAATGCTGGAGAGGATGTGGAGAATAGAACACTCCACTCCTTCACTGTTGGTGGGATTGTAAAATGGTGCAGCCTCTGTGGAAGACAGTTTGGTGGTTCCTCAGGAAACTAAATATAGAACTGCCATATGATCCAGCAATTCCTCTACTAGGAATATATCCTGAAGAACTGTGATGCGAACAGACATTTGCATGCCGATGTTCATAGTGGCATTATTCACAGTTGCCAAATGTTGGAAACAACTCAAGTGTCCACCAACCAATGAATGGATAAACAAAATGTGGTATATACATATGATGCAGTACTATGCTGCTGTGAGAAGAAATGAAATTGGGACACATTTGATAACATGGATGAACCTTGAAGACATTAGGCTAAGTGAAATAAGCCAGACACAAAAGGACAAATATTGCATGGTCTTACTAATATGAACTAAATATGAAGAATAAACACATGGAGTTAAAACGTGGAGTAAAGGTTATTAGGAGATAAGAGGAGGTCTGAAAAGGTGTACTGATGCTTAATGTATGTGGAAGTTTTAATTAACTTGACTGTAAAGTGTGGAAATGGATAGATTTTATGGTAATACATTATAGAGAGTAGAACTAACACAGCTGGTCTATAAATGGGATTGTGTCTGAAAGCTGTAGTCTAGGGTTGTAAGTGTCAATGGAAAGAAAGCTAGAGGATAATCTAAGGACAGAATAACATAGTGGATGAGAATTGTGGTTAATAGTACAAATATAAGAATATGTTTCTATGAACTAGAACAAACATACATCACTATTGCAAGGTGGTAAGAATGTGGAGAAGCAAGGGAAAATACAATTAAGGTAACCTATTGGCTGTAGTTAGCAGCAATAGTGTAATATTCTTACATCAATGCCCAAGATGTGCTGTATTAATAAACAGGGGTATGGAAAAAATATACCACATGTATGCTACAGACCATAGTTAGTGATAGCAGTCTGATGATATTATCTCATGATCTGTAACAAACGTTCCACAACAACGTAGTGTGTTGGTAGAGGGGTGTTGTATAGGAAATCCATACATGTTCATGATTGTTTTGTAAGCTCACAACCTATCTAATAAAAATATATTTTTTAAAAAAGGAATAATCTGAAAGTTCCCCCCAAATGACTGTATGAAAACTATTCAACGTATAATATTCACTCATGTGAAGGAGCATTTTTATTTTTATTTTAATAACAATACATACGACTTAAAATATTCCCCATTAACCACATTCAGATATATAATTCAGTGGTGTTAATTATGTTCACCATGTTCTGCTACCATCACCATCATCATTAGCACAACTTTCCATAACTCACAACAGAAATTCTGTACCAATTAAGCTTTAACTTCCCATTCCCTGTCCCTTCCCACCCCATCATAACCTGTATTCTAGTTTGAGTTTATGTATTTGCTTATACTAATTATTTTTATCTGTGAGATCATACATTACTTGTCCTTTTGTGTCTGACTTATTTCAGTCAATATGTTATATATTTTTGAGGATTATCTATATTGTTCCATGTATCAGAACCTCATTCCTTTTCACAGTTGCATATTATTTCATTGTATGCATATATCATGTTTTTTTTTTATTATGGGTAAAAATCAAAATTCTCACAATACATACAAACATTTGTAAAATGATATATAAATATATATGCATATATGTGTATTTGCTTACAAAAATGTTATT